>CM050165.1:69458753-70021107 GCA_027410445.1 Discoglossus pictus | reverse complement strand
ATAATGTTTTTGTTGTACTTCACCAGATTAAAAAGGGTAGATTAATCCTTTGTGGGGATTTTAATATGACTTTATATCAGACAGATCATCTCCTAGTAAAAATTTAGCAAGTGCAGGCAAGAGATTATCTAACCAATTAGCCATGGAAATTATAAAACAAGAACTCTTAACCCTGAAATTAGGGGATACACTCATTACTCAGGGAGACATACTGTTATGCTAGAATTTACCATTTTTTTATCAGATGTAAATACATTAAATCTAGTTGAATCTATTGAGCTAGGCGACATTACTTTGTCGGATCATGCAATGCTTGTTATGACCTTAATTGACTCTTTAGAATCTAAAATATATAGACATTGGAAAATGGATCCGACTTTATTGAACTCACAAGATTTGTGGTGTAAATGAAAAGAGGAACAACCAATTACTTTGAGACTAATAAACACTCTGTACCTTCATACACACTATATGGTGCACTCATGAGGCAGTTGTTTAGAGGCCTTTTTTTGCTAGAGCTGGCTACATTGAAAAGAGCTAGAGGTAACTTTACATAAAATTAAACAAACTTCAAATTTTAATTAAAACATCTCCGGATCCAAATAACAATCAGAAAATTAGAATATCAGATAACAGATTCAGGAAATGTTACAAAAACAGATAGATAATATGATACTGAGACATCAACGGAGTATTATGCTTTTGGAAACTGGGACACAGCAAATACCTGGCCCAGTCAAATAAAAAGATTAAGCCAGAGAAATTAGTGTTCTAAGAGACAAAGATAATAATAAGCAATAGGAGAGATATACGAAATTATTATAGCTCACTTTACAATCTGGAGACAGAAAAACTAGTAGTAAAACCTTCTAAAGATGAAATAGATGCATTTCTATCTGGATAAATCTGCCGAATATATCAAGAGAAGATCTAAATGAATTTAAATCAAGATATTTCATCAAACGAAATCAAGTCTATAATAGCAGAATTGTCCTCGAATAAGGCCCATGGTGTTAATGGCTTTATACATTTATTTTATATGAAGTAGTGCTGGACAGGTTTGGACTGGGGGAATGGCATCAAAAGCCATCAAGGCTCTGTATAGAGATTCGAGAGCCTTTGTCTCTGGAATAGACTTAGGCCCTCATTCAATTATCGGCCGTAAAACGGCCACAAAGCTGCGATTCCTTGCGGCCGTCTTACGGCCCCGTGTAGAGCTACTTTTACCTTGCAATTCAATTATACGGCGCCTCAAGGATATCCCCTTCCAGCCGGCCGCATATCATGCAAACGGCCGGAAGCTTTTTCCCAGCGCCCGTAAATCTTGTTTTCCGGCCGCAAAGTCCTAAAACTGAAAATGCAAATATAAAATCGAGAATGCACTGTAAAGCTCCGTAAATGCTAGGCATCATAATGGGGGACACGGGATTAATAGCAACACCCTCTCAAGCTTGCACATCAGCCCAAATACAATATATTATTTACGGATTACCTTACGGCCCGTAGTTCCGCGGGCTTGGTCCTTGTTGCAGTGTACTAGCCAATATATATTCAATCCAGCACTGCAAAGCACTGTAAATGATGGGGAACATAATGGGGGGGGGGGGGGGGGCATGAGGATTACTAGCCAAACCTTCTCAAGCTTGCACATCGCCAATTGTACTTGATTTCAAAATCCGTACAAGTCCACGACTTCACTGACCAAGCCCGTAGCTCCGTATTCAAGCCCGTGCGGGCTGTCCTCCAAGCCCGCAGCTCGTTTTTTAAAGGCCGTACGTGCTTGGAGGTTAAAGGTATCCATTTTGTTACGTTTTTGCAGTCTGCATGGTTTAAGCCTGTAACCCTAAAATGGAGGGCCCAAGCATTACAGCCTCCAAATTAACAAGACTTCAAATTAGTTTAATATTCCTCATATGTTTGATTGGTCAGCACACGTACATGTTCCATTGTAGCCTCTAAAACAGCCCTATAATAGAATATGTCACCCCAACATTGGCGCGCACAGCAAATGTGTTTTGACAACTTGTAGCTGACATGAGCGGTCCCACATCATTGCGCAGTTTGTATATTTTTGACTAGTAGCGCGTCGATGAAAGGGCGCAAGTGATATGACCTAATGCATAAACCCTTCTAACCCTTGTAGCCGCAGCCTAATCCTACCCTTACACCCCACAGCCTAATCCTAATCATTAGATCCACTAGCCCTCCGTCGGGCCTGCTGTTGTTGATGCGCGCATGTGTCGGTGCGCAGATGACAGCGCACATTCGATGCACGCTATATGGTTGATCAACGATAGAATACACATCTTGCTCATCACATCTACATTAGAAAATACAAAATAGTGGCCAATCAGACCGCCACTTGGCATATATCAAGTACCAGGGGAATAATTTCATTATATGTGGTTAAGGTCTTCAGTTGTGTCCGACTCTCCGTGACCCTATGGACTGCAGCACATTCAGCTAGGTCTCTGCCTAGATGTATATGCAATTAGATAGAGATTTTAAGGGATCCCAATAGAGCTCATGTGCGTGGCAAAGGGTTCATATGACCTGACTCGGGTTGAATTGGGTAGTGTGGCTTCAATCATATTATGCATGTTGCAGCATGGTTTGTCAGATTGGCATGTGCATGACCATTACAACATATGATAACCAAAGGATATTTAGCCAATGCATGTTCATTATTGGGCAACTAACTGTATTCAACATCATGCTAAGTGATGTGGGTGAAGGAGTTTGTTGTACTTCAATGAAGCTGTGAGCTATCCTACATAGGTCCAGTGTAGGGGGGGTATGTCTTATCAGAGAGGTCAGACTAATCCCAATCAACTAGAAAAGGAACTGGAAAAGCACTCCAGTGTCACCTGTCCTATTCATTGTAGGCCCTCAGGGGAATGTTCCTACTCCACAGTATCGCTAATCAGACTTGTACATGGGGTATTAACCCTATATTAGTAGTAGATATGATATTTGGATCAGATTGATATCTAAAGCTATCTGACTCCTCAAACAGTTTTTACATGTATTGATCTATTGCATGTTAACTATGTGCTCACAGTTTACATTTATAGGAATGTGACACTAAATGTAATGCATGTGGATTTCACAAGAACAAAACATATTCATAACACATGGACTCAGTCCAGAAAGGTCTAACAAAGCTTTATTTGATAGACAAGACCACAAGTCAGCAGTGGTCAAGATTGTGCATTCACATAACAGTATAACAAAGCTTTATTTGATAGACAGACCACAATCAGCAGTGGTCAAAGATTGTGCATTCACCATACCAGTATAGCAAGCTTTATTTGATAGACAGACCACAATCAGCAGTGGTTCAACACCTGCATTAATATCATGGGTGTGGTGTGGGCGGTCTTTGAAGAGCAAGAGGCTGGAAAAAAGGGGAAACCTACAGGGGTCAATCTAATAGTCTAGAATAAGCATGATGCATAGCACCTACCAGGGTCACATGCTGCAACCGGAACCAGAGATCTCTCCATTTAACTGAAGAAACCATTTATGTGCATAGCACTTACAACTTGTAGCTAGATTGCTCAATGAAACAGATGATTCACCTTTGGACTGTGTAATCCAATCCAGTTTCACACATACAGTGTGTTGACCAAACAAAAATCTGAAATAAGTGTTCAAATCAAAAATGCGGAGGAGGATCCAAAACAATTAGAATCATGATGTATGTACAGTACAGTTCTAAATACTGTACCAATATACCAACTCACCTGATCCCCATCTGCAAGCATTACTAACCATTAGCCTAGGTCTGTGGATAATCAGAATATGGGCAAATAGCCATTATTATGGAGAGGACACAAAGGTCAGCAGCCAGATTCACTGTTTCTTACATCAGACCCAAAGATCTGTTCTCAGACTGCTATTGAGGTCAGGATCACATGCGTCACTAGTGCATATATTAATGCTGGCTGTTATTAACATGCCATTGTGAGACTTTGCAAGTCCACCGCCATAGCTGTATTAGTCTACATTTAGCTACCAACAATCATGTCGGAGATATCTGGCTATATGATAGCTGTAAGATTGTGGGAGCTACATGTTAAGGGGGCTGCCATTGAAGCATGTCTACCTGAGAGGCACTGGGAAAACCTCCACCTCATAATTCCTCCAACAATGCTTGCAGATGCAGGAGATGCCTTCATGGACCTAAAAAAAAAAAAAAAAAAAAAAAAGACAAAACCTAACAAATAGGCTCGTAAACATCAAGGGCCCTGCAGCATCTCTTCTCAACAGCACTCCTTAGTGACAATGTATTGGTCACACTACTAATAACAGCCTCATTAAATTGCTATGTAACAAATTGAATAGGGCTCTATATAAGCACACAGCCTCTTTTTGAAAGCAAGTTTTTAGTTAGGGAACTTCTATGCAAAAGCCAGGTCTTCACTATACTAAAAACTTCTGTAAACCAAATATCCTATGTGCTTATATAGAGCACTATTCAACTGCCCAAATCACATTTTAATGAGACCCTTTGTGTTCTGTTTAACCTGTGACCAATTGATGGTCACTGAGGAGTGCTGTTGAGAAGGCTAAAACATGTCCTGCAGACCCTATGGGCGTCATTCAATTGCGATATGGCCGATTGAAAAGGGCTCTATATAAGCACAGAGCATATATTTAGGTTACATACGTTTGTAGTTAGTGAAGAACCTTGCTTTTGGAGAGAAGTTCAACTAACTACAACCATCGGTAGATAAATATGCTCTGTGCTCAAATTGATCCCATAGCAATCGGCCACATTGCAATTGAATGAGGCCCTATGTCCTCCTCCGCTTGGGCCCAGGACCCACATCACCTGTGCCCATCCTCCGTCTCCCCTCTGGTGGTGATGGTGTGTGTGTGGGGGGGGGGGGGGGGGGGGCTGCGGGCGGTGCCAGGCAGCAGTGGACTGGGGCGGTGGCGGACACATGGGAGGAGAGGAGGGGCCAGGCTGCTCTTGGCTGGGGGATTGGGAGATCCCTGTTGATGTTGGTGAGGGGACCATCGCGTGTCTGAGCAGCCTGACCTGAAGGTACTCCGATGTCATGTGGTGCCCCCTCACCTCCCTGGACAGCCTGGCCAGGCTGTGGGTCATATGTGACCGGAGGGGCAGAGATGCTGGCATCCATCCGGAGCTGGTTGGCCTCGATCCTCTGGGTGCTGGCCAGCAGCTCCTTCAGGACGGCCAGCATCTCCACCTGCACAGCCCGGCTCTGCGGCGACGACACCGCTGGGTGGGCGTGGTGAGGTGGTGCGGGGAGGTCCACAGCTGGAGCCTGTGGTGACAATGTGCCCGGTGGTGACCAGGCCAGCACACTGTGTGGGGAAGGAGGTGCTGTCCCTTGGGCGGAGGAGGGCCCCAGAGCAAGTCTTTCGAGGATGGGCATAGGCCCAGGACTTGTGGCAGGTGACCCTGCAAGGTCAATGACCAGCCCATCCTCTGACCCAGAGCCCTCTGATCTTCCTTCCTCCTCCCCCTGTGCTGGAAGATCCTGGTACGGGGCTGATGGCCCCCTCCTCTCCCTGGTCACAGGACTCAGAGCTCCTCCTGGATGCTGAGAGATAGAGAAGAAAGGTACATGTCATTAGTATGTTGATTAGCGCATTGATATGTGTTCATTTCTAATTATCTGACATCTAGCCTTGAATATGGATGATTCTCTGATTAGCTATCTTATACTAGCTGTTATCTATTCTTAGGTTTCTGTTCTTGATGGTTCTCGGCTCACAACTCTATCTGTATTACGGCTGCTGTCTGTAACTGCATAGGCTGAACGGGCACACCAATACATGGACTCTCTATTACAGGGGTGTCCAAACTCTTTCCTGGATTTGATAACCCTGCTGCGCACAGGTGAGTCAATCAGGATGACTGAAGAAGCGATTGACTCACCTGTGCGCAGCAGGGTTATCAAATCCAGGCATGTGTGTGGCCCACCAGGACCGAGTTTGGACACACCTGCTCTATTGCTTGATTACTGTTGTGGTGACCAGGAATGACAGTGATTTGTCAGCTTCATGAATTTAATGATGCATCCATCTATCCCTTGTTATTTCATGGAGCTGACATGTCAGTGTCTTGTCCATGTGTAGTGTGTGTGATGCACATGTGGTGGCATGTTGCTGTATGTCATATTCACCTGCCATGGTGGCTGGGTCCTGTTGCTCCACCGGGCCTGATGCTCCAGCTGCGTCGGAGGGTGCAAGCATGGCCCTTGCAATACCTTCATGGGCAAGGTACTTGACCCTCCGCCCCTCGGCCTCCTGCGCCATCTTCTTTCTCACCCGGCCCTGATGTAGTTGAAACGGTGCTTGATGGACCGCAGACTCCGTCCACGGCCCGCCACACCGTTCACCAGATCCACCACCTGCTGCCAAGCATTAGCACGGGGCCCAGCCTTGACTTCCCTACCCCCGAGGTGATGACGGGGCGGGCACGGATGGCCTCCTGTTCTCCTCCCGGCTATAATTGTGGGCCTTGGACCTGCCGCCAGCCTCTTGCTCTCCAGACTGGGGATGAGGACCCTCTCCACTCTCCTCCTCCCTCCTCCTCCTCTCCTCCTCCTCCTCACTCTCTCCTCCTCCTCTCCTCTCCTCCTCCCTCCTTCCTCTACTCTCCTCCCTTCTCCCTCCTCCTCTCCTCTCTCCTCCTTCCTCTACTCTCCTCCCTCCTTCCTCTACTCTCCTCCCTTCTCCCTCCTCCTCTCCTCTCCTCCCTCCTTCCTCTCCTCTCCTCTCCTCCCTCCTTCCTCCTTCCCTCCTCTCCTCCCTCCTTCTCCTCTCTCCTCCTCTCTCCTCTCCTCCTCCTCCTCTCCTCCCTCCTTCTCCTCCTCTCCTCCCCTCTCCTCTCCTCCCTCCTCCTCTCCTCCCTCCTCTCCTCCCTCCTCCTCCTCTCCTCCCTCCTCCTCCTCCACTACCTCCTCCTCTACTACCTCCCCCTCCTCAACTAGTACCTTCCTCCTCACTCCTCCCTCCTCTTCCCCACCACCACGCCCCGGGACTCCCTGCCACTCCTCCACCCTCTGCTCCTCTCCCTCCATCACCACCTGAAAAGAAAAGAAAGAGAAATAAAGAAATGTTTTAGTGGGTTTGCCTTCTCCACGCTCGTCCCCCATTCTGATCGCCTCAAATACTATTTCTGCTTGGATATCAATGTTGTAACCAACTGCAGTAATCAACCTTAAGTGGACAGAGCCTTTGACAGCAGTGGGAGGGGTGTAAAGCACCTCTCACTCTGGACCTGAGAGGCGCTGATGAAACACGCTAGATCAATACTTTCCTAAACAATGTGGAAGGGTCAGTTACAGTTTGCATATATACAAGGCATGCGGCTATTTACTGTGTGCTTCTATCATGTGTGGGAGTGGCCCATGTCTGAGGCCACTAATATCCTATCTGCATTATACTCTGGGCGTGGTACCATCCTGAAGCCATCTTCTGTACCAGAGGTAGTAGGAACTACATGGTCCTGCTGTTCTAGGCTGAAAATAAGTTCTTGTCAAGCCCCATTGAAGAAGCAGCTTGAACACCTATGTGTATTGCAAATATGTGTAGAAATCTCACTCAAACTCAAATCAAAATCAAACTCAAACCTCAAACTCAAACTCAATCAAACTCAACTCAAAATCAAACTCAATCCAAACTCAAACCAATCAAACTCAAACTCAAACTCAATCAAACTCAAACTCAAATCAAACTCAAACTCAAATCAAACTCAAAATCAAACTCAATCAAACTCAAACTCAAAATCTCAAACTCAATCAAAATCAAAACTCAAATCAAACTCAATCAAAATCAAACTCAAACTCAACTCAATCAAAATCAAACTCATCAATCAAACTCAAACTCAAAATCAAACTCAATCAAACTCAAACTCAAATCAAACTCAAAATCAATCTCTCTCTCTCTCTCTATATATATATATATATATGAGAGAGAGAGATTGAGAGAGAGAGATCCAGATATAATACGAAACAGAAAAATATAAATAACTTACCTCCCTCCACAAAACTCCTCTCCCCACAAAAAACAAACTCTCCAAACCTATAGGCCAACAGCAAAAAAAAACACAATTGTACTTCTCCAGTGTATTCAGTAAATATAGAAATTGGCAAAACATACAAATAAAAGACAGCTTGATAGGATGAAAAGCATGTACAATGCAACTTACCTCCCTCCAAACCCTAAGGGCCGGATCAAAGATCCAAAATCCTCCAAACACCTATAAACAAGCAAAGAACACAATTGTACTTCTCGCCAGTGTATTCAGTAAATATAGAAATTGGCAAAACATACAAATAAAAGACAGCTTGATATGATAAAAAGCATGTACAATGCAACTTACCTCCCTCCAAACTCCTATGGGCCGGATCAAAACTCCCACACTGGCAAAAATACTACAAACACCTATAAACAAGCAAAAAACACAATTGTACCTCTCGCCAGTGTATTCAGTAAATATAGAAATTGGCAAAACATACAAATAAAAGACAGCTTGATAGGATAAAAGCATGTACAATGCAACTTACCCCCTCCAAACTCCTACGGGCCGGATATAAACTCACAAACTCTCCAAACTCCTCCAAACACCTATAAACAAGCAAAAAACACAATTGTACTTCTTTACATCGGCATCCGTAAATGTAGTAACGGTTCCCGTAAAAAGAACTTAAACCTCGACTTGATAATAAAGCAACTTACCTCCTCTCAACCACCAAGCTCCTGGAACCGCGTGCTACCTCGTCAGAAATCGCAACACAGTCGAGGCGTGGCGCGTGTCATTCCTATTTATTCACTCCCACTGTCAATCAAATGGTCTATCCCGTAAGTGATTGGCTGTGCGACCTGTGGCGCGATGCGTGATTCCGCTATTGGATGGTTCGTGCTGGGTGCGGCTAGTCCGTCCCCCTTCCAGCTTGCGTGCGCGCCTAAACGTCACGGCCTTCCTACATTCTGAAGGACGCGATTCGCGCCTGTCTAGATTTAATTTACGGCCGCATCCGTTGAAGTCCACACGATGCACTTACGGCATTGTAATGAAACCGGGCTGAAAGAGCCCTAAAAGTATAAAGGAAGCAATAAAAGGCATTCGAATTACTGTAAAAACAATCCCCAATGATCAAATATGTTAATAAAAGATATCTTTTTATTGTCATGTACATCCTCAATATGGCGGCCAAATTAACCCTTTAGCACTCAGAAAGGCTAGAATGTGTCCCCTAAACATATCAACATTATCTGATTTACATCTCTTTTATCACATCTACATTTTTAACACAAATATTGTATATATTTCCACGCCACATTACATAGATCATGTAGCATGGGCCCAAATTCAAATGTGGGCCAGAATATTAGGGGTTACTAATTAAAAGGCTCAACAAATCCATAATCAGGGAACTTCATAACATGATGAAGCTTAGATACACCAGTGAGCTTTTCCATTTGTGAAATCCACCCGGATAATCACATCTGGGGTAATTAGCAAGCTATATAACCACATCATCATCCATGAATTAGCAACGTCTGAACCATCATGGATAGCAGCAACCTGAGTGCGCGTATAGGTATGTGAGGAGAGCGCAGCGTCGTAGGAATGGATATTTGTTTCGAATGTTGCAGAGTGGAAACCGGGCTGTCAGGCGTGCGACTGTGGAGTGGCTGAGGCGTGACAGAGAGGGGCGGCTGGGAGTGAATGTGGGTGAGCGTGCTGATGCAATCCATAGTGGTCTGGAACCAAGCCAGGCAAGTGGCTCATCACAGGATATGCCTAGGGTCATGGTGGGGGGTCAGTTGGGGAGAGAGCTCCAGTGGCACAGGGACAGGGGGATATGAGGGCACCTGCAGACAGGGAGGAGGACCTTGATGTGGGTGATCAGCTGATGGGGGGGCCAGATGAGAGACCCCTAGAGGGTGTGGCACATGAAGTAGGGGCTCCTGCACAGCCAGACCCACAGGGGGGTGAGCAGGCCCAATGTGCTCGGTGCTATAGATTGTACACATGTAGCATTGATACCTCCTAGAGAGCAAGAAGCGCTGTTCCGAAATCGCAAACACTATCATTCCATCAATGTCCAGGTTGTTTGTGATGCAGACATGCGCATACAAAATGTGGTTGCAGACTTCCGGGAAGTGAAGTACTCATGATGCCCATATCCTGCATCAGTCATCCACCCATCTTTATTTTGAGTCTGGAGAATCTCCACCTGGGTGGCTACTGGGTGAGTACCCATAAAGGATCCCTAAAATATACATCATGTTCCATTGTAATGCTATTCCATTGTTGCGTGAAAAATGCGCAACGACGCATGCACCAACAGACAAAATAGAGTCCCTCAATAGCGCGCACAACATCTGCGCGCAGGAGTTGAGATAAGGATTTAAGGGTGGACTTAGGGGTTTTAGGCTTAGGGGTCTTTGGGCTAAGGCTTTGGATTATGAGTGTTAGTGTTAGGCATGGGGTCTCAGTGGTTTGGGTTAGAGGGTTTTGGCCCATTAGTCAATAGATTCTACAACTTGCGCTGTTTGATGGGCGCACATTTTGGCACACAATTTCCCACAGTGCGCTACTGTCGCCGGCTTCTGTCAGCGCCGTATTGTCCGCGCTCATTTGCCATGCGCCATAAAGAAGGTGTGCCGACTGAGCCATTGCATCGTAGCTTGTTGCTGTGCCTAACCCGATGTGACGTGGTCATAGGAGTATGAAGTTCCAAGCCAGAGATCCCTAAACTAACGTCACATTAATCATTAAACTCACATTCATATCTACATCTCCCATTTTTGTTTCCTTCAGGTAATGCAGGATATAGGTGTTTGCCGTGGTTGTTGACCCCTGTGAACAATCCACGCACAGAGGGGGAGGAGAGGTACAATGCGGCCCATGCCAGAACCCGGAATGTAATAGAGCGCACCTTTGGACTCCTGAAGATGCGCTTCAGATGTTTACATTCCACTGGCGGGGCGCTACAGTATACACCAGGGAAGGTTTGTCACATCATCATGGCCTGCTATATTGTGCAGAATACAGCAGGCCAGGCAAACTGTCTGGGGAACATTGATGATGCTCCGCTTGAACCGGCGGAGCGTCCAGTACCTCCCCCTGGTGAGGATAACGTTCAGGGGTCACAACTGTCATGAATCAGCCAGTGGCCATATTGGATTTGGTGTGAACTATGCTGGGGCCATTTTGTGACTGGCAGCAGTGGCCATTTTGGGCTGGGTTATCTTCCACATGCTGTTGCCATGGAGAAGAACAAAAGGTTTGGGGCTCCCAGACACCCTGTTATACTGTTATACGGTTATACTGTTATATTATTATGATTATTGTCTAAGGAAATGAGCAGGGTTCCCATCACCATCAATAAAAGTCATCATAATGCATGAGATGGATTGATGTGGAAACCCTGCCCCAATCCCATATACTATGAGGACATTAGGTGGTTTTATGTGGGGTGCGCTTTTACGCTTGTACTTAAAATAGACTGACAGTGTGTGGAATATGTACACATATGTATATGATAGTATGGGGTAGTCATGCTGGATACATTGCCACATACATCTTGCAACAGGAGAAGGACCCCAGCTGGCCACCAAGGTTAATCCTTTAAGTACACATACTTAAGTCAGGAACAATAGGGTCCCAACAGACATAGGGGCACCATCTATCCAGGGGGCCTCTGGGGTTTCCCTAGCCCAGATCCAGGGGCCTGGGCCATAGCAAAGAGGTGTGTCTCTCTTGACTGCCAGCATCCAAATGACTCTGTTAGCCACACCTAGTGGGCGGCCCAGGGGAGGGGTCTGGAAGTTCCCAGAGCTTACCTCTAGTCCATTGGCTAGAGGTAATCAAGTTACTCTGGAGATTACCCCATTGGCCAAGAGGAAGATAAGGGTTGGACAAAGGGGTAGCCACTCCCTGTACTGTTTTTGTGAGGTGTTTAAATACTTGTGTAAAAATAAAGAAGTTGTTCATAATTTTCATCAAGACTTTGTGTGCAGGTGTATTATTGACCCAAGGGCATATGCTGGAATAGGAGATCGTTTCTGACTCCATGCCAGGTTTTTCCCAGGCACACTACCTTAAGCTGGGATTTATGCTCTTGTATCCGCAAAGAAGGTCCATTGGTCTGAGTCACCCAATCTTAGGTCTAAAACCTACAGGAGATAAGAGGGCTAGGATCCTCTATACTCCATCATCATTGTAGGTTGTGACAATTGTTGGCAGTGGTGGGAGACTCTACAGAAAGACCAAGAATGGAACAGACGGATATCACCAAAGAAGCAACAAGACGGTTTAAAGCAGCCAGGCACTTATACCCCAGTAAGATGACGGCACAAGAGGTGTCCAACGTACTAGACCAGTATTGCCAGAGGATCTGGCAGGAGCGCAATGGAGCGAGAACTCCAGCTCAGCAAAGACTTGGCTACAGAGAGACATTGCGTCTAGAGAAATGGATGGCGATTCTGAATCTGTGGCAGGACGATGAGCTAATGGGCTGGCTGGAAGTACTAGTAAGAAAAGAGGTTGCCTTGGAGAACCAATATCACGTTTTTCACGCCAGAATAGTTGGTGGCCTTGGAGAGGAGTTTGATTTCCGCGTGGAGATAGATTCTGGCCTCCAAGACATTGTGTATGGTGATCCTGAAGGGGGCATAGGAACCTTTAAAAGGCACAACAACTTGTTTGTGGAACGCTGTCGTGGTCTGGGACTGGAACCGTGGTCCATGGAGGCTAATTTAATGGTACACCTGATTGAGCAGGAACTGCAGCTGGAGAGGAGTATTTTGAGTTGTGGGACGAGATCGCCACTCAAGAGACTGTGGGGAGGGCTATGTAATGCACTCTGGGGAAAAGGCCGTAGAGGTCAGGTTGGGTGGGAAGGATAAGATTCCCAGCCTACAACAGATAACCAAAATCTGTACTCTGACCCCAGGAGAGTTGCTAAAAAAGGTGCTAGTGAAGCACAGAGCCCAGGAGGGCTATGTAATGGACTGTGGGGAGGGAAAGGAACTGGTTCTTAGCTACAGGGAACCAGGCCTCACACAGCAAGAGTGCCAGGGGCACCAAGAGAGTGCCAGGGGCACCAAGAGCCCGACAGGGGCAGCAAGCTTTCCAGCCTTGGCAAAGGAGCCGTGGGTGCAGTGTGGCACCATAGTAGAGGGTGAGTCAATCAGGATGACTGAAGAAGCGATTGACTCACCTGTGCGCAGCAGGGTTATCAAATCCAGGCATGTGTGGTGGCCACCAGGACCGAGTTTGGACACACTGCTCTATTGCTTGATTACTGTTGTGGTGACCAGGAATGACAGTGATTTGTCAGCTTCATGAATTTAATGATGCATCCATCTATCCCTTGTTATTTCATGGAGCTGACATGTCAGTGTCATGTCCATGTGTAGTGTGTGTGATGCACATGTGGTGGCATGTTGCTGTATGTCATATTCACCTGCCATGGAGGCTGGGTCCTGCTGCTCCACCGGGCCTGATGCTCCAGCTGTGTCGGAGGGTGCAAGCATGGCCCTTGCAATACCTTCATGGGCAAGGTACTTGACCCTCCGCCCCTCGGCCTCCTGCACCATCTTCTTTCTCACCACGGCCCTGATGTCGTTGAAACGGTGCTTGATGGACCGCAGACTCCGTCCACGGCCCGCCACACCGTTCACCAGATCCACCACCTGCTGCCAAGCATTATCACGGGGCCCAGCCTTGACTCCCCTACCCCCCGAGGTGATGACGGGGCGGGCACGGATGGCCTCCAGGAGGACCCTGTTCTCCTCCCGGCTATAATTGTGGGCCCTGGACCTGCCGCCAGCCTCTTGCTCTCCAGACTGGGGATGAGGACCCTCTCCACTCTCCTCCTCCCTCCTCCTCCTCCTTCCTCCTCCTCCTACTCTCCTCCCTCCTTCCTCTCCTCTCCTCCCTCCTTCCTCTACTCTCCTCCCTTCTCCCTCCTCCTCTCCTCTCCTCCCTCCTTCCTCTACTCTCCTCCCTCCTTCCTCTACTCTCCTCCCTTCTCCCTCCTCCTCTCCTCTCCTCTCCTCCCTCCTTCCTCTCCTCTCCTCCCTCCTTCCTCCTTCCCTCCTCTCCTCCCTCCTTCTCCTCCTCTCCTCCCTCCTTCTCCTCCTCTCCTCCCTCCTCCTCTCCTCCCTCCTTCCTCCTCCTCTCCTCCCTCCTCCTCTCCTCCCTCCTCCTCCTCTCCTCCCTCCTCCTCCTCCACTACCTCCTCCTCTACTACCTCCCCCTCCTCAACTAGTACCTCCTCCTCCTCACTCCTCCCCTCCTCTTCCCCACCTCCACGCCCCGGGACTCCCTGCCACTCCTCCACCCTCTGCTCCTCTCCCTCCATCACCACCTGAAAAGAAAAGAAAGAGAAATAAAGAAATGTTTTAGTGGGTTTGCCTTCTCCACGCTCGTCCCCCATTCTGATCGCCTCGAATACTATTTCTGCTTGGATATCAATGTTGTAACCAACTGCAGTAATCAACCTTAAGTGGACAGAGCCTTTGACAGCAGTGGGAGGGGTGTAAAGCACCTCTTACTCTGGACCTGAGAGGCGCTGATGAAACACGCTAGATCAATACTTTCCTAAACAATGTGGAAGGGTCAGTTACAGTTTGCATATATACAAGGCATGCGGCTATTTACTGTGTGCTTCTATCATGTGTGGGGAGTGGCCCATGTCTGAGGCCACTAATATCCTATCTGCATTATACTCTGGGCGTGGTACCTACCCTGAAGCCATCTTCTGTACCAGAGGTAGTAGGAACTACATGGTCCTGCTGTTCTAGGCTGAAAATAAGTTCTTGTCAAGCCCCATTGAAGAAGCAGCTTGAAACACCTATGTGTATTGCAAATATGTGTAGAAATCTCACTCAAACTCAAAATCAAAATCAAACTCAAACTCAATCAAACTCAAAATCAAAATCAAACTCAATCAAAATCAAACTCAAACTCAAAATCAAACTCAATTAAACTCAAACTCAAACTCAATCAAACTCAAACTCAATCCAACTCAAACTCAATCAAACTCAAAATCAAACTCAATCAAAATCAAAATCAAACTCAATCAAACTCAAACTCAAAATCAAACTCAAAATCAAACTCAATCAAACTCAAAATCAAACTCAATCAAACTCAAACTCAAAATCAAACTCAATCAAAATCAAACTCAATCAAACTCAAACTCAATCAAACTCAAACTCAAAATAAACTCAAAATCAATCTCTCTCTCTCTCTCTATATATATATATATAGAGAGAGAGAGATTGAGAGAGAGAGATCCAGATATAATACGAAACAGAAAAATATAAATAACTTACCTCCCTCCACAAAACTCCTCTCCCCACAACAACAAACTCTCCAAACCTATAGGCCAACAGCAAAAAAAACACAATTGTACTTCTCGCCAGTGTATTCAGTAAATATAGAAATTGGCAAAACATACAAATAAAAGACAGCTTGATAGGATGAAAAGCATGTACAATGCAACTTACCTCCCTCCAAACCCCTAAGGGCCGGATCAAAGATCCAAAATCCTCCAAACACCTATAAACAAGCAAAGAACACAATTGTACTTCTCGCCAGTGTATTCAGTAAATATAGAAATTGGCAAAACATACAAATAAAAGACAGCTTGATATGATGAAAAGCATGTACAATGCAACTTACCTCCCTCCAAACTCCTATGGGCCAGATCAAAACTCCCACACTGGCAAAAATACTACAAACACCTATAAACAAGCAAAAAAACACAATTGTACCTCTCGCCAGTGTATTCAGTAAATATAGAAATTGGCAAAACATACAAATAAAAGACAGCTTGATAGGATAAAAAGCATGTACAATGCAACTTACGGGCCGGATATAAACTCACAAACTCTCCAAACTCCTCCAAACACCTATAAACAAGCAAAAAACACAATTGTACTTCTTTACATCGGCATCCGTAAATGTAGTAACGGGTTCCCTTAAAAAGAACTTAAACCTCGACTTGATAATAAAGCAACTTACCTCCTCTCAACCACCAAGCTCCTGGAACCGCGTGCTACCTCGTCAGAAATCGCAACACAGTCGAGGCTGTGGGCGCGTGTCATTCCTATTTATTCACTCCCACTGTCAATCAAATGGTCTATCCCGTAAGTGATTGGCTGTGCGACCTGTGGCGCGATGCGTGATTCCGCTATTGGATGGTTCGTGCCGGGTGCGGCTAGTCTGTCCCCCTTCCAGCTTGCGGGCGCGCCTAAACGTCACGGCCTTCCTACATTCTGAAGGACGCGATTCGCGCCTGTCTAGATTTAATTTACGGCCGCATCCGTTGAAGTCCACACGATGCACTTACGGCATTGTAATGAAACCAGGCTGAAAGAGCCCTAAAAGTATAAAGGAAGCAATAAAAGGCATTCAAATTACTGTAAAAACAATCCCCAATGATCAAATATGTTAATAAAAGATATCTTTTTATTGTCATGTACATCCTCAATATGGCGGCCAAATTAACCCTTTAGCACTCATAAAGGCTAGAATGTGTCCCCTAAACATATCAACATTATCTGATTTACATCTCTTTTATCACATCTACATTTTTGAACACAAATATTGTATATATTTCCAAGCCACATTACATAGATCATGTAGCATGGGCCCAAATTCAAATGTGGGCCAGAATATTAGGGGTTACTAATTAAAACGGCTCAACAAATCCATAATCAGGGAACTTCATAACATGATGAAGCTTAGATACACCAGTGAGCTTTTCCATTTGTGAAATCCACCCTGATAATCACATCTGGGGTAATTAGCAAGCTATATAACCACATCATCATCCATGAATTAGCACGTCTGAACCATCATGGATAGCAGCAACCTGAGTGCGACGTATAGGTATGTGAGGAGAGCGCAGCGTCGTAGGAATGGATATTTGTTTCTAATGTTGCAGAGTGGAAACCGGGCTGTCAGGCGTGCGACTGTGGAGTGGCTGAGGCGTGACAGAGAGGGGCGGCTGGGAGTGAATGTGGGTGAGCGTGCTGATGCAATCCATGGTGGTCTGGAACCAAGCCAGGCAAGTGGCTCATCACAGGATATGCCTAGGGTCATGGTGGGGGGTCAGTTGGGGAGAGAGCTCCAGTGGCACAGGGACAGGGGGATATGAGGGCACCTGCAGACAGGGAGGAGGACCTTGATGTGGATGATCAGCTGATGGGGGGGCCACATGAGAGACCCCTAGAGGGTGTGGCACATGAAGTGGGGGCTCCTGCACAGCCAGACCCACAGGGGGGTGAGCAGGCCCAGGAGCCTGCCAGGAGGATTCGTGCACCCAGGGTGTACAGGGAGAGAGTCACATTAGAGGGGTTAACCGATGTGGAAGTGTATGAGCGTTTTAGGCTAACCCGTGCCAGCCTGGAGGAGCTCTATGCGGTCCTGAGGGAGGACATGGAGCCTTCCTCACGGACCAATAGAGCCATCCCAGGCATGACACGGATGTTAGCTGCCATACACATCCTATCATCTGGTAGTTTTCAGAACACTGCTAGCATAGTAGGAGGAATGTCTCAGGCAAGCCTTTCAAGGTGCCTGAGCACATTCCTCCATGCTATCGTTCCGAAAACTGCCAGATACATCAGTTTTCCCAACACTGGGGAAGAGATCTTGAAGGTGAAAGCAGATTTCTTTCGAATGGGAGGTATCCCCAATGTGCTCGGTGCTATAGATTGTACACATGTAGCATTGATACCTCCTAGAGAGCAAGAAGCGCTGTTCCGAAATCGCAAACACTATCATTCCATCAATGTCCAGGTTGTTTGTGATGCAGACATGCGCATACAAAATGTGGTTGCAGACTTCCCGGGAAGTACTCATGATGCCCATATCCTGCGTCAGTCATCCACCCATCTTTATTTTGAGTCTGGAGAATCTTCACCTGGGTGGCTACTGGGTGAGTACCCATAAAGGATCCCCTAAAATATACATCATGTTCCATTGTAATGCTATTCCATTGTTGCGTGAAAAATGCGCAACGACGCATGCACCAACAGACAAAATAGAGTCCCTCAATAGCGCGCACAACATCTGCGCGCAGGAGTTGAGATAAGGATTTAAGGGTGGACTTAGGGGTTTTAGGCTTAGGGGTCTTTGGGCTAAGGCTTTGGATTATGAGTGTTAGTGTTAGGCATGGGGTCTCAGTGGTTTGGGTTAGAGGGTTTTGGCCCATTAGTCAATAGATTCTACAACTTGCGCTGTTTGATGGACGCACATTTTGGCACACAATTTCCCACAGTGCGCTACTGTCGCCGGCTTCTGTCAGCGCCGTATTGTCCGCGCTCATTTGCCGTGCGCCATAAAGAAGGTGTGCAGACTGAGCCATTGCATCGTAGCTTGTTGCTGTGCCTAACCTGATGTCACGTGGTCATAGGAGTATGAAGTTCCAAGCCAGAGATCCCTAAACTAACGTCACATTAATCATTAAACTCACATTCATATCTACATCTCCCATTTTTGTTTCCTTCAGGTAATGCAGGATATAGGTGTTTGCCGTGGTTGTTGACCCCTGTGAACAATCCACGCACAGAGGGGGAGGAGAGGTACAATGCGGCCCATGCCAGAACCCGGAATGTAATAGAGCGCACCTTTGGACTCCTGAAGATGCGCTTCAGATGTTTACATTCCACTGGCGGGGCGCTACAGTATACACCAGGGAAGGTTTGTCACATCATCATGGCCTGCTGTATTCTGCACAATATAGCAGGACAGGCAAACTGTCTGGGGAACATTGATGATGCTCCGCTTGAACCGGCGGAGCGTCCAGTACCTCCCCCTGGTGAGGATAACGTTCAGGGGTCACAACTGTCATGAATCAGCCAGTGGCCATATTGGATTTGGTGTGAACTATGCTGGGGCCATTTTGTGACTGGCAGCAGTGGCCATTTTGGGCTGGGTTATCTTCCACATGCTGTTGCCATGGGGAAGAACAAAAGGTTTGGGGCTCCCAGACACCCTGTTATACTGTTATACGGTTATACTGTTATATTATTATGATTATTGTCTAAGGAAATGAGCAGGGTTCCCATCACCATCAATAAAAGTCATCATAATGCATGAGATGGATTGATGTGGAAACCCTGCCCCAATCCCATATACTATGAGGACATTAGGTGGTTTTATGTGGGGTGCGCTTTTACGCTTGTACTTAAATAGACTGACAGTGTGTGGAATATGTACACATATGTATATGATAGTATGGGGTAGTCATGCTGGATACATTGCCACATACATCTTGCAACAGGAGAAGGACCCCAGCTGGCCACCAAGGTTAATCCTTTAAGTACACATACTTAAGTCAGGAACAATAGGGTCCCAACAGACATAGGGGCACCATCTATACAGAGGGCCTCTGGGGTTTCCCTAGCCCAGATCCAGGGGCCTGGGCCATAGCAAAGAGATGTGTCTCTCTTGACTGCCAGCATCTAAATGACTCTGTTAGCCACACCTAGTGGGCGGCCCAGGGGAGGGGTCTGGAAGTTCCCAGAGCTTACCTCTAGTCCATTGGCTAGAGGTAATCAAGTTACTCTGGAGATTACCCCATTGGCCAAGAGGAAGATAAGGGTTGGACAAAGGGGTAGCCACTCCCTGTACTGTTTTTGTGAGGTGTTTAAATACTTGTGTAAAAATAAAGAAGTTGTTCATAATTTTCATCAAGACTTTGTGTGCAGGTGTATTATTGACCCAAGGGCATATGCTGGAATAGGAGATCGTTTCTGACTCCATGCCAGGTTTTTCCCAGGCACACTACCTTAAGCTGGGACTTATGCTCTTGTATCCGCAAAGAAGGTCCATTGGTCTGAGTCACCCAAATCTTAGGTCTAAAACCTACAGGAGATAAGAGGGCTAGGATCCTCTATACTCCATCATCATTGTAGGTTGTGACAATTGTTGGCAGTGGTGGGAGACTCTACAGAAAGACCAAGAATGGAACAGACGGATATCACCAAAGAAGCAACAAGACGGTTTAAAGCAGCCAGGCACTTATACCCCAGTAAGATGACCGCACAAGAGGTGTCCAACGTACTAGACCAGTATTGCCAGAGGATCTGGCAGGAGCGCAATGGAGCGAGAACTCCAGCTCAGCAAAAACTTGGCTACAGAGAGACATTGCGTCTAGAGAAATGGATGGCGATTCTGAATCTGTGGCAGGACGATGAGCTAATGGGCTGGCTGGAAGTACTAGTAAGAAAAGAGGTTGCCTTGGAGAACCAATATCACGTTTTTCACGCCAGAATAGTTGGTGGCCTTGGAGAGGAGTTTGATTTCCGCTTGGAGATAGATTCTGGCCTCCAAGACATTGTGTATGGTGATCCTGAAGGGGGCATAGGAACCTTTAAAAGGCACAGCAACTTGTTTGTGGAACGCTGTCGTGGTCTGGGACTGGAACCGTGGTCCATGAAGCCAATTTAATGGTACACCTGATTGAGCAGGAACTGCAGCTGGAAGAGGAGTATTTTGAGTTGTGGGACGAGATCTATGGGGAGACATTTTGCCCATCAAGAGGGGAACAACCCAGTCAAGAGGACTGGTCCCCAGATCGTTACAACACAGATGGTATGTACCGAAGTGATTGTGTGCAAGGGGTCTGGGGAGAACATAGTGATGGAGAATGCGTTCCTTTAAAAAATGCAGAGACTGTGTCAGAGCCTAGAAGGGATGGTAAAGTCAGCTTGGGACCAAATCACCAGCTCCAAGAGCCAGAGACCCAGGGGAATGTTCCCTGGGTGGGGTCAGATAACCCATGTTTGTCCCCTGATACCCCAAGAGACTTAATCCCAGAGGAAATGCTAGCAGAGCACAGTTTCTCCAACCAGGTCTCACCTGAGGACTACCTTCCAGCATAAATCCTGGCAGAAACCCCAGTAACTGCTCAACAGGTAGGGCCAGATGAACTAAGTCTGCCCTCAGAAGTTCTAGGCAATGTGTATGGGCCAGAACTGCTAATGGAGCCAGGGGCTCAGGATAGCCACCCAAGAGACTGTGGGGTGGGCTATGTAATGCACTCTGGGGAAAAGGCCGTAGAGGTCAGGTTGGGTGGGAAGGATAAGATTCCCCAGCCTACAACAGATAACCACAATCTGTACTCTGACACCCCAGGAGAGTTGCTAAAAAAGGTGCTAGTGAAGCACAGAGCCCAGGAGGGCTATGTAATGGACTGTGGGGAGGGAAAGGAACTGGTTCTTAGCTACAGGGAACCAGGCCTCACACAGCAAGAGTGCCAGGGGCACCAAGAGAGTGCCAGGGGCACCAAGAGCCCGACAGGGGCAGCAAGCTTGCCAGCCTTGGCAAAGGAGCCGTGGGTGCAGTGTGGCACCATAGTAGAGGGTGAACCAAGTGGGGAGATACCCTGGATAACCAATGTCCAGAGGCCCACTGGAACAGACACCGCTCCAAAGGCCATAGAAGAAGAGGGTCAGCTGAGGGCCCCAAAGAACCAGCTGGGTGGGAATTGCGAGACTCCCCAGCCTACATCAGAGAGCCAAAGCACAGTCATTCAACCAAAGGCAAAAGAAGAGGGTCAGCTGAGGGCCCCAAAGCACAGCCTGGGTGGGAACAGCGTAGTTCTCCAGGCTGCAACACAGACAGACCCAGGGGAAGAAAACCAGGAGGGTCTGTCCAAAGATACAGATCTCCAGGAGCCAGAGCAAAGGGAGCATCCAAGTCCGGACTCCATCAGGGAAGCTGGAGTCAAGCGCAGACCGGTATGTACTTTACTGCAGTTATGGTGTTATTGGGCTCCCAACAATAATAATTTTGCTGAGGGAAGTACTGGACTGCCCCCTTGCAATCCCATAGGCCCAGAGACTTTTTTAGAGACCCCAGCCCAGCTGTGGGGACTGGCTGGAGGGAAAGGGGTTGCTATGGGACTCTCTGCTGCCAAAAACAGAGAGATGGGATCCTGGACTGTTTTGGGTGAGGGCGCAGGGCAAGAGCAATTTGCTCTATACAGTGGGAGCAAGGCCAAGGGCTGGGGGAGGTCTTTACTCTGCACCTTGGGACTGTGTGCGCACCGACATGAACTTGCCTAGCATGCAGCGGGCCTGGCCAAACCAGCAGATTCATGACTATCAGCGTAGCTGAGAAAATCTTGGATATTCTCCGCCCGCTTGGGGAAGGATTGTCATGAATCAGCCAGTGGCCATATTGGATTTGGTGTGAACTATGCTGGGGCCATTTTGTGACTGGCAGCAGTGGCAAATTTGGTCTGGGTTATCTTCCACTTGCTGTTGCCATGGGGAAGAACAAAAGGTTTGGGGCTCCCAGACACCCTGTTATACTGTTATACGGTTATACTGTTATATTATTATGATTATTGTCTAAGGAAATGAGAAGGGTTCCCATCACCATCAATAAAAGTCATCATAATGCATGAGATGGATTGATGTGGAAACCCTGCCCCAATCCCATATACTATGAGGACATTAGGTGGTTTTATGTGGGGTGCGCTTTTACGCTTGTACTTAAATAGACTGACAGTGTGTGGAATATGTACACATATGTATATGATAGTATGGGGTAGTCATGCTGGATACATTGCCACATACATCTTGCAACAGGAGAAGGACCCCAGCTGGCCACCCAGGTTAATCCTTTAAGTACACATACTTAAGTCAGGAACAATAGGGTCCCAACAGACATAGGGGCACCATCTATCCAGGAGGCCTCTGGGGTTTCCCTAGCCCAGATCCAGGGGCCTGGGCCATAGCAAAGAGATGTGTCTCTCTTGACTGCCAGCATCCAAATGACTCTGTTAGCCACACCTAGTGGGCGGCCCAGGGGAGGGGTTTGGAAGTTCCCAGAGCTTACCTCTAGTCCATTGGCTAGAGGTAATCAAGTTACTCTGGAGATTACCCCATTGGCCAAGAGGAAGATAAGGGTTGGACAAAGGGGTAGCCACTCCCTGTACTGTTTTTGTGAGGTGTTTAAATACTTGTGTAAAAATAAAGAAGGTGTTCATAATTTTCATCAAGACTTTGTGTGCAGGTGTATTATTGACCCAAGGGCATATGCTGGAATAGGAGATCGTTTCTGACTCCATGCCAGGTTTTTCCCAGGCACACTACCTTAAGCTGGGACTTATGCTCTTGTATCCGCAAAGAAGGTCCATTGGTCTGAGTCACCCAAATCTTAGGTCTAAAACCTACAGGAGATAAGAGGGCTAGGATCCTCTATACTCCATCATCATTGTAGGTTGTGACAACAACTACGTGCCCACGTCATTCGTGAGTACTTCCCATGTAAGTCTGAAACTAATAACAACCAACTATAATGTACCTTGATTATGGTTACTAATACATCTCTTTTCTCCTTCCCCATTGTCTTCCAGAATATCCAACAGTCCACAGTAGAGGATAGCTTTGTGATGTATCATATGTCTCGTGACGCATTCTTCATACTGGATCAAATACAGCCTGCTCTGATATCCGTTAATGGTAAGTATGCGCACATTCCCATACACATCATATATATTGATATCTGCCAACCTCAAGAAGCTAAGCTAAATGGATGGTCTGATGTATTCCACAATGTCAATGGATATAGGCCTCACAATCGTATTTGAAAACATCTTCCCAGTACAGTAATGTTCACATTGTCTGATCATGCTATTCCACATCCCATGGAGGTCAATGCAATTCCTAGCAATCTGGATATATGAACATACCAGCATATTGTAAACCATAATAAATGTACCTCATGTGATGCAAAGAGGGGATGTCCCCTGTTCTTTGTCAGCGAATGCTGGTAAAAGCATTCTCAGTCAGATAACAGGAATAGTCTCAAGGATGTGTTAACTAGGAATCATTGTGCAATATATCATATGGATTGTGTGACTCATCTCATCATATTGCCATTACAGAACTGTTGCCGTGTGTCAACACATTGTTTACCCACACAGACATGGGAAACGACCTGGCCAGCAACAAAACATCAGCTACATCAATGTCGTCTACATTGTAAGTGAGTATTTGCGGGAAACATGTGCATGTATGCATGAGAGGAAATGACTAATATCTCCATTAATGTAGGCCTAACTTTCGTTTTCCCAAGACATCCCCTATGTATTGCTGAAGCGGTCCGAAATGTTTATCGGACCATGCAGACGTTTCCTGGGGGAACAGATCTCTTCGTTGAATACTCCACTTGATCTATCCAAGGTAGAGAACCACATGTGGATGTCCGAACATGTATCAATGTGTGATAGTTGTGATCTTCCCTTTCTATTACAGGCTGCACTGGTCTCTCTCTCTGTCTGTCTGTCTGTCTGTCTGTCTCTCTCCTCATCCCACCCACCCCTGTTTACCCTTAATTTATTGAGTCACACAAGTCTTCTGCTAACTATCCCAATTAACCCTTTTCACTATGTTTTCTCTTGTCTTCTTCCTCACATCCCCTGCATTTTCCTCAGACTCTTCTTTACTTCTCCCCTTTTTGTCTGCATCATTTTCATTTCAACTCTCATGCCCACCTCTCTCCATTTATTCGCCCATCAGCTAATCTTACTCAAGCTGTGGTTAAACTATGTGTCTCCTGACTGTCCCATCTGCAGATTACATTATCTGTCCACATGGGGCAGATACCTTATTACATAATAGTGCATCGCACTTTACATCTGATCCCTCTCCTCTCCGACTAATGCATATCTTTCTACTTGACACAACCTCCTTCCTATGTATCTCTGACTTACTTATTAACCTTGCTATTCCTTATCTACTCTTCCCCATGTCCATTACCTTTAACTTGGAAGTGGTGATTTTCGAATCTTGTGTGGGCCTTTGGGAACAAATCATTTATCAACAGACTTTACGCTCCAAACAGGGCCCTCCATTTTCTTGCGTTGGCAATATTACATACTGTATATTTTCTGGTTCTTCTCCCCTGTACAGCGTTACGGAATATGTTTGCACAATACAAATAAATAAGAATTAGACTAATCCTAATATTCCCACATCAGGACAAATTAGTCTGGGCCATCATTATCATCGGACAGATGGTTAGCTTGTACGAGATCCCAATGCCTAACATGTGTGCCGACATACCTACATCTGTTGGTGTTTGCTCATATGGCATATGTAAGGTTTCCACTAATATATTATTTGTGTGTTTGTATTCCAGATCCCGGTCAGAACAAGGCATGACGATAAACATCCTGACATTCCGTGGCCATGTCAATGTCCTCATGTATGTGCATGTGTCCGTTTCATTGCTTTGTTGGATCCAGTTTGATATCTGATGACCTTGACTGAATAGGCGATATGTGTCACGAGACAATTTCAATATACAATGCAGATGTGATGTGACATCTGTCAGCTGATGTTCCTGGTATATCCACAGCATGTGTATGCTCATATAGTCTATCTCGATTCATAGGTACCTATTGGTTTAGACATTCTATCCTCTCCTCTACTTGGACTGTTGTGAAGCCTGCAGCACCAACCCTTCAAGATCTTTTCTTCAGTGCTGATGTGACCCTCCCTGTGCATATGGGGAAGAGTAAATCCAGGCTTGGGACTTAACAGTTAAGGAGGTTACGTTAATCTTCAGTTATGCATATGCAACAACAGTGAGTATAGATGCTCAATCAGACTATCAAACAAACTATCCTTGATATTGCCTGGTTTGTTGTGAGTTCTCTGCAATAAGTAACATCTGACTGATATGGTCCTGGTCAGGTCACCATCTTTTTGACCAAGGTTATCTATGTGCTGCTTATTGTTGAGTGAGAACTGACGTTATGGGCTCATAGCATTCACTGATTGAGCACTTATACTTCTGATGTGGCATCAGAGTGTCTGTTTAACACACAAGCATACATTTTGCTCTCCCCATATGTATATCACCTTATTCTGGATTATTATGGTCTTCCCTTATTTACTGTTATATATATATGTCGTAACAATAATGAGATCTATTATATTGCCTAATGTTGGTTGATACACTGTACATCCCATGATCATCTATATCAATGTAATTTTCCCTGCCTGCATTCTGCTCTCATATCCCTATTTCCCTGTGTTACTTGGATTTTGTATCCTACCCCCTTCCACCATGATCCTTTGCATACCTGTGTTGATTAGTCAACCTGTGGCTTTGTGGCAAGCTTGCCTTGTTAATTTCTGTAAATAGTAAATATGATTTATCCGAAATGTTGTTTGTGTCTGCCTCGTCAATGTTGATACCATAGCATTTCCGGAACATCAATGAAAGGACCTTCAGACTCCACATCTGTGCTCTGCACCATCAGTTAGGGGTGTCAATAGAATTCTCACAGTGTGTTTGCATTACTGATTTCAACCATGAGGGAAGGTTGGTATTAACAATCTATATGACACAGAAACAGACAAATGAGACAGGTGTCCGTAAGTGGCTCACATCCTAATAGTGAACATACAAGGCCTCATTCAATTGCGATTTTGCCAATTGAATGGGGCTCAAAATAAGCACAGAACATATATTGTTTCAAAAAGATTTTAGTTAGTGAAAACCTTGATTTTGGATAGATGTTTACTAACTAAAACATTTTTCATAGAATATATGTTATGTGCTTATTTCGAGCCCTATTCAATTGGCCAAATTGCAATTAAATGAGGGCCACAGTATCTAACATAAGTGAGTACACCCGTCACATTGTTGTTAATATTTTAGTATATCTTTTCATGTGACAACACTGAAGAAATGACACTCTGCTACAATGTAAAGTAAGTTTGCTGACCCATCAATAACTCAATACACAGCCATTAATGTCTAAACCATTGGCAACAAAAGTGAGTACACCCCTAATTTGAAATGTCCAAATTGACACGAAATGTCAATTATGTGTGGCCACCATTATTTGCCAGAACTGCCTTAACCCTCATGGCCAGGGAGTTCACCCGAGCTTCCCAGGTTGCCACTGGAGTCCTCTTCCACTCCTTAATGATACATCAGAGCTGGTTGATGCTAGAGACCTTGCACTCCCCTACCGTCAGTTTGAGGATGCCCCACAGATGCTTAATATGGTTTCTGTCTGGCGACAAGCTTGGCCAGTCCATCACCTTTACCTTCTTTAGCAAGGCAGTGTCGTCTTGGCGGTGTGTTTAGGGTCGTTATGTTATGTTGCCCTGCGGCCCAGTCTCCCAAGGGAGGGGATCATGTTCTGCTTCAGTATGTCACAGTACATGTTTGCATTCATGGTTCCCTCAATGAACTGTAGCTCCCCAGTGCCAGAGATAAATGGATAAGTCACAACGAACACAAAAACATTGATATGAGATGAACCCATCATTTTGAACCTAAACAGTGATGCAGAGAGAGGGGAGGCAGCATCTGACATCATTAGGTAAATGCATATAGGGGGAATCCACACAGCATATTAGCGAAAACATATATACACATGCATATATGTTTGGTCTGGGCCTGCATGCATGCTGCCAGCACTGAGGAGCTACAGTTCTTTGAGGGAACCCATGAATGCCAACATGTACTGTGACAAACTGAGAAAGAGCATGATCCCTCCCATAGGAGAACGGGCCGCAGGGCAGTATTCCAACATGATAACGACCACAAACACACCTCCAAGCTGATCACTGCCTGGCTAAAGAAGCTGAAGGTCAAAAGTTGATGAACTGGCCAAGTAGGTCACCAGACCTAAACCCTATTGAGCATCTGTGGGGTACTCCTCAAATGGAAGGTGGGGAGTGTAACGGAACCCATCACTGTTTTACCCTGTTTTATGGTTATGGTTAAAATATGATCATACTGTTATACTGTATGTATGTTGGTTTATGCTCTGCAAAATCTTAGCCCAGACTATTGCAGACCTTGGCATAATAGATAATCCTAGTACAGAGACTCATCATAGGATAAGGAAGTCTATTGTATAAAGTGTTTTCATTATCAGACATAACAAAGAAGGATGATCTAAGCAATGTCTGATTGTATCAAAGTAGCCAGGTAGTCTCCAGGAGGTGTGACCCACCTGTTGTCCCTCTATGTGTATTGTGTGGCCAACTATGGGGGATGTGTGTATTGCCTGTGGGAAGAGATGTGTATATATATATATTTCTGCCCAACAAAATAAAGTCAGTATTCATTTGACTCCCAATTGAGTGTGGGCAAATATTGGAGGTTGGGAATGGTGAGACTGTAGTGCTTCTTGGATATTGTACCGTATACCAGCGGAGATATTGGACTGCGTGTTCCAACTCCGTTACAGGGAGTGCAAGGTCTCTAACATCCACCAGCTCCATGATATCATCATGAAGGAGTAGAAGAGGACTCCAGTGGCAACCTGTGAAACTCTGGGGAACTCCATCCCCATGAGGGTTAAGTCAGTGCAGGAAAATAATGGTGGCCCCACAAAGTATCGCCAATTTCACTTAGGGGTGGACTCACTTTTGATATTTCCCCTGAATTAATCTATCCATGTGTCAGAAACACGAATATCATGCATCACCGTTACTGTAATCAAACTCATGAATATTACCTCCACCCTCAGCTGCACTAGTGGCTGTTACCCCAACCCTACATTAACACAGGGCTGGTATATTGAAGGAAGATGTATGTACTAATCCAATAACGTTGGTGTGTAGCATTCATGTGGTGTTTACAGTACAAACGAAAACAAACAATGATAATGTGAGCAATACATAATGTTTAATCTTATGCTTTCAAATTATTTACAAAAAAAAAAAACGGGAGGCAGAAATTCAGGAACATCAATAAATTGGAACCTAAAGAGATAAGAACAAGACATCAATTAGAACAATATACGCATTGACTGCAACACCTCAACGTCAATAGATCTTGGACATCAATTGCTTCTATATGCAACATGAACATGTTCTCACCTATTTCCGCTTCCGCTTGTGTGTTTCCTGGCTCTCCTGGCCTTTGGAAAATGTTCCCCTAGGCCGGCCCTGACCTCTTCGAATGGTTGGAGGCTCTTCCGGCCTGGATACTGGTGACAGGGTCTGTGATGTTGAAGGGGGTGAGGTTGAAGGGGTAGCCCGGTCTTGGGGCTGGCCTTCTCGGGCCATTTCGGCCCTTCGGGCATACTCCTCCATTATAAGGTTATGCCGCCTCTTCTCTTGGAACATTCTTTCATTTTGGCGTGTCATCTCCTGAAACACCCGTTCATTATGGCGTCTCCTCTCCTCGAAGTTCCGGTCGTTGTTGCGTCTCCTCTCCTCGAGCTTCCTGGCATCGTGGCGTCTCATCTCCAGCATGAACTGTTGATTTTGCTCACGCTCATGCTGGAGATGAGCCAGGAAATCCTGGCACTGGGCCACTGACAGCGCCGGACTAACAGCGTCCTCTGGGTGGAGGCACTGCTGACTGGTGTGTCCTGCCTGCCCGGAGTCGCCTGCTGGGCCTGCGGGGGCGGAGTGGCTGGCTGGGCCTGCTGTGCCTGCTGTGCCTGCGGGGCCGGAGTGGCTGGCTGGGCCTGCTGGTCCTGTGGGGCCAGAGTGGCTGGTTGGGCCTGCTGGGCCTGCGGGGCCTGTGGGGCCAGAGTGGTTGGCTGGGCCTGCTGGGCCTGCGGGGCCTGTGGGGCCAGAGTGGCTGGCTGGGCCTGCTGGGCCTGCGGGGCCTGTGGGGCCAGAGTGGCTGGCTGGGCCTGCTGGGCCTATGGGGCCTGTGGGGCCAGAGTGGCTGGCTGGGCCTGCTGGGCCTGCGGGGCCTGTGGGGCCAGAGTGGCTGGCTGGGCCTGCTGGGCCTGCGGGGCCTGTGGGGCCGGAGTGGCTGGCTGGGCCTGCTGGGCCTGCAGGGCCTGTTGGGCCGGAGTGGCCAGAGTGGCCTGCTGGTCCTGCGGGGGCCACATGCCCTGCCGGGGGCCCATGCTCCAGGGCACCATAGCTTGTGGATCCATACTGTGGGCCCAACTGGGATGGGACCACATTGGGTGGCCCCACATTTGTCCAGCCCACATTGGCTGGGAGCCAGGCGGTGCCATTATCGTGGCTGGAGGGGCCATTGCTGGAGGCAATTGATGGCACCTTGTGAATGGCCCAGGTGGACTTTCGTACGACGGCCCTGCTGCAGGTGATGTTGCTGCAGGTGGTCCTGCATCTTCACAAGGTGCAGGAACCTGCGGAGGCAGGGGACGCCTGGCTGGTACTGAAATGAGACAAGATTTTGATTTGAGTATTGTTGTTTCCATATCTCTGAGATCAGAGTGACTTGTAATTGGCTGTGAATGTTTGACGCTAATCAAAATTGATCGGCATCATTAGTATTGTGGATCCTGGCTGGGATCTTTCCTGTTATGTGACAGCGACTGCTGGCAGCAGCAGTTGGACCAAGGGGATGATAGATGGCGCTGCCGCTGTTATATACATCATTTTCACCTTACACAGAAGCCCAAAAGCACTAGCCCTCACACTAATCCGAACCCCTTACCTTAACAACACCATAACCCATTAAATATGCATGATTATATAATCTCCAGGAAAATGCTGTGACATGTAGAGGCTGCTCACTGCTGCTACCAGCAGTCACGGTCAGATAACAGGAAAGGGCCCATGGCTCATGACTATATGTAATGCTGGTGCGGTGTGCCAACTGCAGTTAATTAGGACACGTGCTCATCTGAATCTGTTGGCCAGTGTGTGAGACAGACCAATCTGTGACCAATCCTCAGCAATGTGAGTTAACATGTTAATGTAACATGGTCCAGATTATGCTGTTACACGACACAAACTTGCAGTCCATCAGAGTCTGTATCCGCATATGCTGCAGTGTGCACATCCATACATGTAGTCTCATGGGGATGTACCAGCTAGACCGGACCTATCCTGTTGTATGTGCGCATCTCTGGAAGTGCACCGCCAACGACTCTAGCTACGCCAGCCCAGCAGGCCAGGTAAGTGGTTATGGGTTTCGGGTTCTGGCTACAGTTAGGGGTTATGGGTTAGAGTTAGAAAGTGGGGTTTAGGGGGTTAGGGTTAGAGGGTTAGGGTCTTTGGGTGTACCAACTATTTTTGACGGCTACATGGGGACGCAAGCGCAGCCGCATCCCTAGAGTCGGCGGCGGCACTCTTCCAGCACATACTGAAATGCCCACATAAAACAGGATACATCCACTATACCTATAATCAAAATGTACATGAATTCTAAGCAGTAGGAGGGTTAAGCCAAACAGCTATGGATGGGCCAGTTTAACATGGAGTAGAGTGCGACAGGGGAACTCATGACAATAAACAAACAATTGCAATGGAGTTGTCATGTATGCTTTATATGCACTGGGAACCAACAGCAAACATAACAGTAACATCAATAGATTTGCAAAACGGTATCATAATCAGTTGTGGGAGGAGGTATTGGACATATATTTCATTGCTAACAATTCTGATGAGTATATTTCTTTACACTGGATTTACATGATTTTTGCAGCCTCATATATCTGTAGTCACAACCAGATATCTTACAGTGCAATTCAACGTCAGTTATCTATCTGTGTGGGGTACATGTGCGTACATATGAGGGTGTTAAGGTGTACATGGTACTCACATTGCAGGCTTTGGGACCGACCCGAGTCCACCAGGCTAGGGAGGCCCACGACTGCCGCTGGCTGGATCATGTCGCGGACTGTGGCCTCCCAACCGGGGTATGTGAATGTTTCTGGTGGCCCACCACCGGTTCCACGTGCCGCATTGGCCTCATTGGCCATCTTCTTTTTGATGTCAATGCGGCAGTCTTGGAACCGGTGCTGGACAGACTGCCAGGTACGATTCGCATACCCCAGCGAGGAGACCTCAGCCGCGATCTCCTTCCAGGCATCTGTCCTCTGCCTGGGCCTCACTTCGCTCCCACTGGTTAGGATGGAGTGTCGGGCTTGCACTCCTCTAACCAGTGTTACAATCTCCTGGCTCGTGAAATTTGCTGCCCTTTTTTGAGCAGCAGCTGGCTGGCCAGCCTGTGGCTGGGGGGCCTGCTCTCCATGCCCTTCGCTGCCTTCTCCCTCCATCTCTCCTCCTCTCACTCTCTTTCTCTGACAAAACCTCCAACTACAAGACCTGTGTGTCCACTTGCACAGCATACAACACAGTCACAGATTTACGAATTTCACTCCCTTTTAAACTATTTGTGCCCTTGATTGTCATCTTCCTATTGGTTAATTGATTTCAGGATGGCTTTTCTATGTTACGACTTGTAAGTTAGCCCTTTACGACCCGTAGGTCTATTTTAACCATTTACCGACTTGACGGAGGCTAATCCCGCAGCCTTTGCGGGTCTGAGGTGCTCCAAGCCCTCGGGACTTTGTCCACGGATATTTGACAAGAATTTGAAAATACAAAAATTACGGATTTGAGTATAGGGGAATGTTGTGCTATTTTTGCTAACACCTACAATCACTTTATAGTCTCCTCAGAGTGCAGGATGGCTTTATTTCGGCTTTATTATGTTCTTAATTGGTGCTAGCGGGACCTTTTTGGTGCAAGTAAGCTGCGGCTCGGTTTTAGCCTTGCAGAGAGGTTTCCCGTAGCAATTGAATAGCAACCGGGGCTTTCTTGCGGCCGTTTTAGATCAAAGGCCGCAAGGGATAACAAGGCGCCGGCCGCAAGCCTGCCGGAGCCCCCGGCCGGAAGGGAATAGAATAGCCGAATAGCTTGCTGCCAGTCCTTGCGGCCCCGCATCTACTACGGCCGTTAATAGAATGAGGCCCTTAGAATCTAAAAAATTCAGAATTTTAAACGGCACAAGACAAGGCTGTCCACTGCCTTAATATTCATATTGACATTAGAACCATTGGCCGAAGCTATAAGATCTACACAAGCAATTAAGGGCATAGTTGTGGCAGACACGCAATATAAGGTCACAATGTATTTAGACGATATTGTGTTATTACGCTTACTGACCCTGAAATATCTGTGCAAAGTCTGTTAAACATCTTGGAGGATTATGGCAAATTGTCATATTTTAAAATTAATATCTGCAAATCAGAAACTTTAAGGATTCAATTGTCAATGATCAGACTGCCAGTCTAAAAAACCTATATGATCTTAATTGGAATAACAATGGTATTAAGCATTTGGGAATAACATATAGTCCATCTACCAATACAATCTTGAGAAACAATTTGATGGTGGTATTTGATCAGATTAGAAGTAACCTGAGAGAATGGAACACAAATGATCTATCCTGGCTAGGAAGAATTAACCTAATTAAAAGGATGATAATCCCTAAACTCATGTATATTTTGAGATGTATTCCTCAAGTACTGACCAGGTATTTGCTGCCCATGCTCTAAATATTGATAAATAAATTCCTGAATAAAAACAAAAGTCCCGTCTGCGTCTTAATATTATTGAAAGAAGATTCGAAAGAGGAGGCCTTGCAGCCCCATCGATCATAGATATACATACCTCAGTAATGTTGAGCCATATTTTGTGTTAAAATATATCCACAAATCAACCAGGGTTGGTATAAATTAGAAACAGATATCATTAAAAAAGTTTGATCTTAAAAATTCCAAAGGGGATACGCGCTCTCTTGGTTTTTTGGTACCGAAATAGAGAAAGGATCTATTTTGCAAAGTACCCCTCCCTTTTATCCCCCATGGAATTACTACATTACAAAAATCATAGTATTGACTTGAAAAGATGGGAAAAGGGAGAAATTAAAATTATGGGAGACTTTAATAAAACTAATACTTTAGACCCTTTTCAAAATATTATGAAAAGATTTCAGATATCTGGGCTAACATGACTTGAAGAGAATTAAAGACATTGGGTTTCGAATTAGACAACTTCATGAACTTTACTACCATAGAACAAATGTAATAACAAATAGGAAATCACATATTATCGCTAGGTGTAGCAATAAAATTAGATCTAAAGCTAAAATGAGCAGATCTTCTAAGATGCTTAAATGGGAGAGGGACCTAGAAATCTCATGGTCGTTAGAAGTCTGGAACAAAGCGTGTATGCTAGTTAAGAGTGCATCAAAGTGCTCATCATATAGGGAATTATACATTAAATTAATTCAACACGAAAGTCGCCTAAACGAGAAAATGGCCACCGAAAAAAATTAAAACAAGGCTACAAGACCCCGCACCATGCAAAACACTTAGCACTTTCACACAGCAACGAACAAAATACAAAATCCACTATTACAAAATAGAGAAAATACATGCGGGACGCGTAACACATTCATAACATTACCAATCTACAATGGCGATTTACACAACTACACCAACGGGTTTCCCTCACGCACACAAACCATTAAGAATGCACAGTCAGAACATTCATTACACTTTATCATCAGAGCACTAACACCATTACTGTAAATTGTATGGTGCCGGAAAATATAAACAGATTGTTAGCTCTTCAGGCTATTGATTGCTGAATATATTCATTACAAATAGATAAAGTATATAAATGTATTCAATAAATAATTAATTCATTATTGATTAAGTAAATATAGATGAATATATATCTCTCTTTATAATAAATGCCGAAGGTGCTCAGAGGAGCAAAAATAGACGAGACAAGAGGCTCGCAATGAGCGTCGAAGGCCCTCACAGTACAAAAAGGTTTACATTGTGTCAAACAGCATTGCCATGGCTTCAAATTTTATTGACCGTAATTTTTTGACGGGCAAGTCGCTAGTCACATATAATAGTTGTCAAACTGTGAGACGTCGAGGGTCTGCATTTGCGGAGGTGGAGGCTCTACAACAACCGTTAACTCGCAGCACTAAGTCCTACAGCGCCTCACCTATGTAACAAAACCCTACAAAGCCGTTAACTCACAGCACTTAGTCCTCTCCTTCCCCTGTGTCTCTCTTCCCCTCCTCCTCCTCTCCTTACCCTGTGTCCCCTCCTCATCTCCTTACCCTGTGTCTCTTTTCCCCTCCTCCTCTCCTTACTCTGTGTCTCTCTTTCCCCCCCCCTCCTCTCCCTCCCCTGTGTCTCTCTTCCCCTACTCCTCTCCCTCATTGCCTATGAGCCAACATTACGAGCCGTGGGACTTCGAAAAAAAAATACCTGAGGTTGCAAAAAAACGCACTAACCCCCAAAACGGCGCAAACACAAAAACATGAATAAACACAATAATAATAAAAAAATCACTCACCCACAGCACAGGGGGACAGCCAGGATGTCTGGAACTGAGGTTCCATGCAAAGTTAACCCCAAATTCCCCAGTTTTGGCACTCGAAAATCTGCTAAGCGAGAAAGAAAATGGCGGCCAAAAAAAAAATGAAAACTAGGCTCCACGACCCCAGACCACGCAAAACACTGCCAGCCACATACATCTTAGCGAAGAGATCCGAGATAAGCTCGGAACCCCACATTAACCACTTGCAGAGATCTGAGATAAGCTCGGAATCCCGCATTAACCCATTGCTACAGGGGTCCGATCGGACCCCCGATGTGTGCCCACATTAAGCCCATGCTGGGTATCCCCATGTAGGACCGTCGGCATTGTCCTAACATTAACACTTGCAGTGGGGGTCACGATCGTGTCTCCCACTGCATTTAAAAGGTGTTAAGTCCCTGCCTTGGGTCCTTAAAGGGCGAGCGGCACACAAACAGTTACTTTAAGTACCCCCTTCCCGGAGGGTCCCCACATTAACCCCACATTAACCCTTGCACTGGGGTCCCCGATCACACGCAATCGAGCCCCCCACTGCAAACAAAATTCAAATTTCCTGCCTTAAACGACCCACGATAAAAATTTTTTTAACCCTATCACTCATGTGGTTCTATACAAAGCCCCATCAGCACCTAAATAACCCTGTCACTCATGGGGACAATACTACCCCATAATCCCTTAATTAACCCTGTCACTCATGGGGGTTAATACAGACCCCATAAGCCCTTCATTAAACCTGTCACTCATAGGGGTCAATACAGACCCCCATAAGCCCTTCATTAACCCTGTCACTCATTGGGGTCAATACAGACCCCCATAATTCTTTAATTAACCCTGTCACTCATAGGGGTCTCTATAAACCCCCATAAGCCCTTAATCAACCCTTTCACTCATGGGGGTCAATGAAGAAACCCATAAGCCCTTAATTAACCCTGTCCCTCATGGGGGTCAATGCAGACCTCCATAAGCCAATAATTAACTCTATTAGTCCAATAGGGGTCTATATAGACCCCTATAGGACACTAATTGACCCATTTAATAACACTATAAGTGCCATGAGGGTCATCCAGGACCCTCATGACACAAAGTGTAAGCACTACACTATTTATCCTAACTACACCCTATTAACCCAAACCTGGGCCTATTTAATCCTAACAGTACACATTTAACCCTAACAGTTCCTATGTAACCATAACTGGCCTATTGAACCCTAACTGAGCCTATTTCACCCCATCAAAGCCTATTTAACACAGCCTCTTATGGGGGTCTATACAGACCTTCATAGGCCTCTATTTAACACCATCAGTCCCATAAGGGTATATAAATACCCTTATGGGGCAATTACAACCCTAACATTAACAACATGCGTGCCATGATGGTCCTCAAGAACCCTCCTGACACTCAGTACAAACACTACACTTTACTATTCCCCCCAATAAACCATTAAATCTAAACTAACCCCCTCTACACTAACCTATTAACACCTACACAACCTACCTACACTACCCACCCACTAATAAACCCCCCACCCCACTAATTCCAGAAAATAATAAAACCTAAGTCAAAGAAAACAAAAATCTACGTTACATAAAATAAAAAAACGTAAGTCACAAAAATAAAAAATAAAAATTACAGAAAATAAAAAAAGCTACATTACAACCACCCCACTTCAGAAAAAAAAAAAAATTACACACCTGAAAAGGAAATACATACAGAATATATACATTACATGACAATACAATACAAATAAAATACAATACCCCCTATCTAAAATACATTAAATCCTAGCAAAAATACACACATACCCCACTATCAAAAATACATTAAATCCTATCTAAAATACACACATACCCCACTATCTAAAATACATTAAATGCTATCTAAAATACACACATACCCCACTATCTAAAATACATTAAATCCTATCTAACATACATACATACATACCACCTATCTATCTAAAATACATCCCCCTATCTTTCTAACATACAACAAATCGTATCTAAAATACACACATACCCCTCTATCTAAAATACATCCCCCTATCTATCTAACATACAATAAATTGAACCTAAAGTAAAATAATTTAGACCACTTACCTTTGAAGATGTCCCTTCAGATCGGCCCCCTAGGGAAAAAACAAACAAATTAGTACAACACATTTACATACAATAAATAAACATTCTAAATATTCTAAACTAGCGACTTGCCCATCAAAAAATGACAGCAATAGAATTGTAAGGCAGGTAATGCTGTTTGGTACAGAAAGTAATTTTATTTTTTGTGTGAGTACCTTCGGCGCTCATTGCGAGCCTCTTGGTTGGTGTATGTTTGGTTATGAGAGCTCCTTTGGCACTCATTGCAAGTTTTGCACTGATGGGCTTTTGGCTCGCATTGTGAGCCTCTCCCATGGTGTAGTTGTGGTTCTGTAAACACTTTGGCGCTCCTTGTGAAGCTCGCGCTGAGTGCCTTTAGTGTTTATTGTTATTTTTTTAAGTGTATGTATTTTGTAATGTTAAATAATTAATTAGTAAAGTTATAAAGTAATATACTTTACCTATTTGTATTTAATATATGCAGTAAGCAACATGCAGAAGAGCTAACAATCTGTTTTGATGTTCCTGCAGCATACAATGTAGATTTGTACTGTTGGCGAGCTGAGGTGTAAGTATCAGCAATGTGTGAAGTGTGTAGTATAAATAGATTGTGTGCGCGAGGTTAAACCGTTTATTTAGCTGTGCACTTCCGCATTTTGTAATGGTAATGTTATTAGGTTTGAGTGATTGTGGTAAAATGGCCGTGAGTGTGTCTGTTTTAGCCTCGTTTTTGTTTTTTCTCTCGCTTAGGGGATTTTCAAGTGGCGACATTTTTTACATTGTATTTAAATTTGTGTGTAACCTTATTTCCAGATGTCCTAGCTGTCCCCCCTTGCTGTATGTGTATTTTTTCTTTTCTTTTGTATTTTGTGTGTTTTTTGTGTTTTTCGCTGTGCGTGTTGCGGCCGTTAAGTTAATATTTTTTTGCGGCTCGTATTTTTTTTTGTCAGTGGTGGTTTTATTTTCTAAGTGCTATGGCCTGTAATTTTTATAGGCGATTTTTTCAAAGTGCTACGGATCTCGCACTTAGAATTGTGTATTTGAGTTTTGTGTTGAAGTGTAGTTCCACGGGTTGTAGGTATGTTGCGCAAGGCGTGCGGGGTCGTAGGGATCAATACAGACCCCCATAAGCCAATAATTAACCCTATAACTCATGGGGGTCAATACAGACCCCCATAAGCCAATAATTAACCCTGTCATTCATGGGGGTCAATACAGACCCCCATAAGCCTCAATTTAAGCCTATCAGTCTCATAAGGGTATATTATGACACTTATGGGGCTGTTAAAAACCTAACATTAACCACATAAGTGCCATGACGGTCCACAAGGACCATCATGACACTAACTACAAACACTACACTATAACCCCCAATAAACTATTAAATCTAAACTAACCCCCCTCTACACTAATCTATTAAACTTACACTACCTACCTACACTACCTACCCCCTAATAAACCTCCCCACCACTCTAATTACAAAAATAAAAAAACCTACATTACAGAAAATAAAAAAACCTAAGTCACCAAAAATAAAAAAACCTACATTACAGAAAATAAAAAAATACATTACAAACCCCCCCTACAGAAAAAAAAAATTACACTCCTGAAAAGGAAAGACAGACATACACAATACAATACATACATACAATACATTACATACAATACATTACATGTAATACAAATCAAATACCCCCTATCTATCTAACATACAATCTATTTAATATAAAATAAATCCTAACTATATCAAATACATCCCCCTATCTATCTAATATACAATAAATCCTAACTACATACACAGACCCTAATTCTAAGCTAAAATAAAATAATTAAGATCACTTACCTTTAAGATGTCCCTTCAGATCACTAACCTAGGGGTAAAACAAAACAAAAAAATTAGTACAAAACATTAACATAAAATAAATAAACATTATATACATTCTAAATATTCTACTCACCTTTCCAGCATGTCTCGTCATTCGTCAGTTCATCTCCGGCGCGGCCCTGTTAAAAAAAAACACAATACATTAATACAATATACAGACACCAAATAAAATAAACATATAAACATATAAATATACATTAAACTTACCTCCCCGCGATGTCTCTGGCCTCCTCCACTTCAGCCCCGGCTTGGCCCTGCAACCATCCGCGGCCTAAAAAAATAAAAATCAAAAAACTAATGGAGGTCTGCACTCGCAGACCTCCCCGACGCTAATGAGCCTCACAGAGCCTTTTCCGTGAGGAAATTGGCAATAGCGGCTTGTGATTGGCTGAAAAAGCTGTCTATCAATTTAAGCCAATCAGAAGTCGTCAATGTGTGAGCCAATGAGAATGCGCAGATGTCTTCACCCAATCACTCCGTGGGGGTGTATCCCATAGTGATTGGCTGAAGGCATCTTTGCCTTGTTATTTGTTCCAATAAAGATTGACAGGTGCTTTAGACAATCAGGGTGGGATTTTGGGGTGTATCCCATCCTGATTGGCTCACACATTGATGACTTCTGATTGGCTGAAATTGAAAGACAGCTTTTTCAGCCAATCACAAGCCGCCATTGCCAATTTCCTCACGGAAAAGGCTCCGGGAGGCTCATTAGCGTCGTGGAGGCCTGGAGTGCAGACCTCCGTTAGTTTTTTTATTTTTACTTTTTTTAGACAGCGGATGGTTGCAGGGCCCAGCCGGGGCTGAAGCGGAGGAGGCCGGGGACATCGCAGGGAGGTACGTTTTATATGTTTATATGTTTATTTTATTTGGCGTCTGTATATTGTATTAATGTATTGTGTTTTTTTTTAACAGGGCCGCTCCGGAGATGAACTGAAGAATGACGAGACATGCTGGAAAGGTGAGTAGAATATTTAGAATGTATATAATGTTTATTTATTTTATGTTAATGTTTTGTACTAATTTTTTTGTTTTGTTTTACCCCTAGGTTAGTGATCTGAAGGGACATCTTAAAGGTAAGTGGTCTTAATTATTTTTTAGCTTAGAATTAGGGTCTGTGTATGTAGTTAGGATTTATTGTATATTAGATAGATAGGGGGATGTATTTGATATAGTTAGGATTTATTTTATATTAAATAGATTGTATGTTAGATAGATAGGGGGTATTTGATTTGTATGTAATGTAATGTATTGTATGTAATGTATTGTATGTAATGTAATGTATTGTATGTATGTATTGTATTGTGTATGTCTGTCTTTCCTTTTCAGGTGTGTATTTTTTTTTCTGTAGTGGGGGGGTTTGTAATGTATTTTTTTATTTTCTGTAATGTAGGGTTTTTATTTTTGGTGGCTTAGGTTTTTTATTTTCTGTAATGTAGTTTTTTTTAATTTCTGTATTGTAGTTTTTTTATTTTTGGTGACTTAGGTTTTTTTATTTTCTGTAAGGTAGTTTTTTTATTTTTGTAATTAGAGTGGTGGGGTGGTTTATTAGGGGGTAGGTAGTGTAGGTAGGTAGTGTAAGTGTTAATAGATTAGTGTAGAGGGGGTTAGTTTAGATTTAATGGTTTATTGGGGGTTATAGTGTCGTGTTTGTAGTTAGTGTCATGATGGTCCTTGTGGACCATCATGGCACTTATGTGGTTAATGTTAGGGTTTTAACAGCCCCATAAGTGTCATAATCCTCAATTTAACCCCATCAGTCCCATAAGGGACTGATGGGGTTAAATTGAGGGACTGATGGGGTTAAATTGAGGATTATGACACTTATGGGGCTGTTAAAACCCTAACATTAACCACATAAGTGCCATGATGGTCCACAAGGACCATCATGACACTAACTACAAACACGACACTATAACCCCCAATAAACCATGGGACTGATGGGGTTAAATTGAGGATTATGGGGATCTGTATTGACCCCCATGAGTGACAGGGTTACTTAAAGCCTTATGGGGGTCTGTATTGACCCCCATGAGTGACAAGGTTAATTAAGGCCTTATGGGGGTCTGTATTGACCCCCATGAGTGACAGGGTTAATTAAGTGCTTATGGGGGTCTGTATTGACCCCCATGAATTATAGGGTTAATTAAGGCCTTATGGGGGTCTGTATTGACCCCCATGAGTTATAGGGTTAACTAAGGCCTTATGGGGGTCTGTATTGACCACCATGAGTTATAGGGCTAATTTTAGTTGCCTGGGGTTAATATTTTTTAGTGCGAGTCCTTTCAGGACCTTTACGGTCCTTTAAGGACCGGCGAGGCGGGAAATTAAAAAATTGAAATGCAGCGGGGTCACGATCTATGCTGATCGGGGCCCCCAGCTGCAAGGGGTTAATGTGGGGGGGGGCTGCCGGGGTCCCTATGAACCCCTGCAGCAAGGGGTTTATGTGGGGACCCCAGCATAGAGGGGGGTTAATTTTGGGTGCCCCGGCCATGATTAGTAATAGTGTGCCGCGGGCCCTTTAAGTAGCCGTGGCGGCAAATTTAACATTTTTAAATGCAGCGGGGGCCTGATCGTTGCCGATAGAGACCCCTGCAGCATGGGGATGTGTATAGGGAGCAGGGGGGAGATTCTTCCGAGATGCGAAAATCGCTCGTAGATTTATGGCTGCGTGTGACTACGTAGCTCTCTCAAAGCCTATTCTCGGCCATTTTTCGGAGTTATATCGCAATGCAGGCTGCAAGAGATTCGGCCCTCGCAAACAGCAAAAAACTGGCTTTTGCAAGCTCCGAGAGAACTACAAGGGAGATTTTAATGAGTCCCTTAATTAACAGTGTTACATATAGTTATAAACACTAGACAAACCCAATGATTAGCAGTATCTGCTGAATATGAGGTTTTGTTAATTGTGCTTACTTAACCTGTTATAATTGGTATATATCTTTTGCACAATAAGCTGTTATTTGAACACTGGAACTATTGAAGTACATGATTTTCTGTGCCCACTACCATTGCTACGTGTTCTTGACCTTGCCCTCTTTAGCTTACCACTAACTAGCAAACCCTGTTTTCTGTTTTTTACTATTCAATCTACAGCCCTTTTTTCATTTTAATCCCTTAATTAAACAACATTTTCTATATATTTTGGTGTTAGGCACCAGGGATTTTAATCAAAGTCAAACATAAAACTACTAGGTTTAGGGATTGTATATGTAGATAGGAATTATTGTATGTTAGATGAGGGGTATGTATTTTAGTTAGATAGGGGGGTATGTATGTATTTTAGATAGGATTTATTTTATTATAATTAGTGGGGTATGTATGTATGTAAGATAGGATTTAATGTATTTTAGATAGAGGGGTATGTATATATGTTAGATAGGATTTAATGTATTTTAGATACTGGGGTATGTGTGTATTTTAAATAGGATTTAATGTATTTTAGATAGGGGGTGTTGTGTTTGATTTGATTTCTATTGTATTGTAATGTATATATTTTGTATGTATTTCCTTTTCAGGTGTGTAATTTTTTGTAATTTTCTTTTTTGTAATTTTTTATTTACCATCTTTCTTTTTGAGCTTGCACTTATATTGATTTTGTATTATTTCTATTTTCTTCCTTGCTCTTTCTTGTTACCTTTATTTCAAGCTGAATTGGTTCACAATCTATTATATCTCAGACAGATTGATACTTTCTTAATGAAATGTAACTTGTAACAACTTGTTACTATATTATTAGTTCTTGTTACTGTGTTATATGTCTTATATCAGTAGTCACTTATACTCAATTATACATGCTTTGTGACTTATTATTTTATAGTCAAAATTGTTCAACTTTTTATATCATATAATTTCACTTGTATCGTGAAATTATATGATACAAGTAAAATTATATGCTGCTGGTCAGGCAAAGCAAACCTCACTTTATTGTTACCCTTTATAAGTGCTAGCTTTCACCAAAAACAGCATATACCATCTGTCAGGGCACAGGGAAAACAACATGCAGAATCTCACTAATTTGGGACATTTGCTGAAAATAAGGGTTATATTATAATGTCCAAACTGGGGGCAAAACTGCCACTTCCTCCTAGAATGCCTATGCATATACACTTATATTGTATATTGCACTCATTTTAATATAACATACAGTACCTTGCAAAAGTATTAACCGCCCTTGATTTTTTACCTATTTTGTTATATTACAGCTTTAAGTTCAATGTTTTGTTAATCTGAGTTTCATGTGATGGATCAGAACACAATAGTTTAAGTTGGTGAAGTGAAATGAGAAAAATATATACAGAAAACTATTTTTTTAGAAATAGAAAACAGAAAATTGGCATGTGCGTATGTATTCACCCCCTTTGTTATGAAGCCCATAAAAGCTCTGGTGCAACCAATTACCTTCAAAACCTGTACCACTCTGTGTGTGATTTGAGGCTAGGACGGAGGTTCACCTTCCAGCAGGACAATGACCCCAAACACACTGCTAAAGCAACACATGAGAGGTTTAATGGGAAATATGTAAATGTGTTGGAATGGCCTATCAAATCACAGACCTCAATCCAATAGAAAATCTGTGGTCAGACTTAAAGATTGCTGTTCACATGCACAAAGCATCCAACTCGAAGGAGCTGGAGCAGTCTTGCAAAGAGGAATGGGCAAAAATCCCAGTGGTAAGATGTGACAAGCTGTGATTGCCACAAAAGGTGGCTCTACAAAATATTTACTTTAGGGGGGTGAATAGTTATGCACATTGACTTGTTCTGCTATTTTGACCTATTTGTTGTTTGCTTCACAAAAAACATTTTTTTTTCTCAAAGTTGTGGGCATGTTCTGTAAATTAAATGATGCAAAACCTCAAACAATCCATGTGAAGTCCAGGTTGTGAGGCAACAAAACACGAAAAATGCCAAGGGGGGTGAATACTTTTGCAAGGCACTGTATGTGTGTCATGATTACATTGTTTAGTGACTGTAATATTACCAGTAATTATGGATATGACCAAGGACATTGTTGCATTGTGTGGTTATATATTGCCTGTACATTATTATCATGTATACTAGTTATGTTATAAAGGTAAAATCTGATATAGAACAGGAGAATACATGAGGAAAAGGTAAAAATGTTTTGTACATAAGCTTAACTGCAGAACTTTGCATCCTCACACTTACAGGCCTTGATAAACAGCAGCCAAGACAGATGCAGGCACTTCCGTATTCCTAAGCAAAAACTGGAAATTAACATCAATATTTTTTGCAATAGCCAACTATAGACACCTGTCATTTAGTTTAGACATCTGGTGAGTTTTATCTCAAGAGCTTCTATAGCAATAAAGGTGGCAAGGCAGATGGGACTTAGTGCTGACATCATACACATACACAAAGGTACACATGGGTGTGGTATGGGAGATAGAGTATACATATGTTGGGTTCATGATTCAATAAATGTTCAGTCCTAGTTTCACATATCCACTGTGTGAGGCTATTATTGTGTTTGTATCCGGAATTAGGGAGTGGTCTTGCCGGGGGCCACTAGTAACCTAGTATCCAGTATTCTCTGCCTGTGCCTTTGGGCCTTGTCCTCTTCAGAGGCCATCTTTTGTGGCACAGAGAACAGGAACTTTACAATTCTGCCTGTGGTAGGTTTGAACTAGGTTCATATCAAGCCACCTTGAAGAAGCAGATTGTGACAATGTGCGGTTCAATGTTCCACCTCCAATCAAATAAAAAATCTAGTCTAGTGGGAAAACAAGACATGTTCTGGCTCTTAGTGACCCTGCCTTGTGTCTTTTCTGTGGATTTGTATGTAAATTCACATTGGGTTTGGATATTATATTATAGAGCTTTGTTCTAATATGCAAAACTACATGAGAAAAGAAATGGCATAAGTGGGGATAGATACTGATGACATGTAATACAATACCCAAGTGTTGTTCGTAATGTCTGTATAATAATCTATAAATAACAATAAAAAAAAAAAAAAAAAAAAAAAACGATCAGAAAATATTAAATGATTATAAAATGGCAGATCTACTACTAGTGCTGCAGGTGCAAAGCACCGGGCCCACAAGAGGGTAGAGGCCAGTGACGGGGATACCGCCAGTGCAAGTGGTGTACAGCACCAGGGCCCTGGCTCTGAAGGACCCCAGTCCTTGCCTCTCTTCACCCCAGTCCATGTCCCTCTTCACCCCAGCCTCACTCAATCTCCCCTGTGGGTTTCTACTTACCCTGATCGGCTGTAATCCAGTTCTGAGCTTTCTCTGCTCCTCCCCTGCCAGGGGCATTGTTATCTAAACCTGCTTTAAAGACTCACAGGACATTATTTATGGGCATGGGTGTAGGAACTGGGGGGGGGGGGGGGGGTCTTTTTATGCTTGTATGTAAGTGTATATATGCAATTGTATGGCCTGTGTATACAATGAGCTGTATCCCCCTATAATTATTCTGGCTCCTACACCCCTGTTTATGGAGCATGCCTTGGTCCCACCCTAAACTCTGAACAGATATATGAACTTTTCTTGGTGCATCCTTTCAGTAATGCTAAAGACCTATATAAGGAGGATACATTATTCCATATATTTTCTCTTACCTGAATAGAATATGAGAAATAATTGAACATGTATTGCCCTCTAGTGGTTGTTTTGAAGATTGTCTCACAATGCATATAATTCAACTTCATCGTAAGCATTATGTTATCAGTTTGAATTACATTAAAACAATCTTTATTTTTATTTTTTTTATCCCATTTTGCTTTAATTTCCAACATATGAGACACCTGGGGAATAGGAGAAACCTTGGATTTAGATTTCATCTCTAAGACTGTCACTATAAATGACGTTTGACAATGGAGCTTAATAGATACAATTCTCAGTTGGATAACAGTCCCCTCAGGCTACAGACAGGCTAGTAATCCAAGATGGAAGCACCTATGACACAACAAAGTCTTATATGTTTAAGATTTAAAAAAAAAAAAAAATGTTATGCATATCTTTTGATGTTATTAGTTTCTTACATATCTCACAAACATGATATCCCCCCCCAAACTACAGTGGTACTTAAAATTTTAATTGTACAAAAAATACACCCAAAAGTAGTCTCATTCAATATATTATTTTAACCTATAATCCTCCAATCACCCGACTCACTATTAGCCTTTTATTCTCTGTCTCATTTACTATTAAACCTCAATCCTCTGGTTCCCTCACCATTATCCCATGACCTCACTATTACCCCCTGATCTCCCAACCTCTCATTATTGTATATTACAACCAGGCATCAATCATTTGAATAAAATATGGAACTGCTAGATAAATCTTTCCCATTTGCTGCTTTCATATCATCATTCCGGTTATTATGTTACTTTTAGGTAAATTTCAAAATGTAATCGCTTTATTGAACTGCATTCATGTCTAATGTGGAAGTTTTTCCGATTGTCTTTCTAATGTTTGACAATCCTTGGAGGAGATAAAATGACCCAATAAAAGTTAATGTTTACTTGATACTGCAGTAATTTACTACAACTGACATGGCATAATTGTGTGCTTTTCCTGAACTATGTATTAGAACAACAACGTATGACATTAGGGGCCAAGTCCATAATGCAGATTCACTAAGATTGTATGAAAGAACATTAAGATCAACAAAAAGAGTCAGAGGTGCTCATCTGAGAATGAACAATACCTAAGTAAGTTTGTTCTATAGCTCGGGTTACCCATCCAGAGTACAACCCTGTTTAGCTCACTTGTGCCCTTCACAGGGAGAAATATCCTGTAGTATATCAGTCTGGTCTCACTAAAAAGAGTCACCCAGCCCCGAAATACCAGGCAATTCTACCCTGAACAGTAGAAACCCCAGATGAACATTTTGGTCTCTGTGGGCCTCGTCACTGAAGTGCAGCTGTACTCCCTAAGGCAAAGTGAGCAAGGAGTCCATCAGTCCTATTAAATTCCCTCAATGTGTAAAGCCGTAGCCCATAACGTAGCCCATAAGACTTGCAGCTATTAAATTGGCCCCTTCAAGCAACCTGCCAATAACTTGTGGGTTAAGGGAGAAAAAACCCTACAGAATGTCAAAAATTGCACTCTGCGGCCGCAAATCCTTTGTTCTATTAACCCCGATCATGTTCACGATTGCACATCCAAAGTGCGCAAGAATGGTTTACGAATTTGCTTCTCAAGCCCGTAACGCGAGGCACGGTCTAATTTAATAGCTATGTAACTCTGCCAAATGAGTTATTTGCCCTTATAATTGAACACCTGGCAGTAGCCATTAGGAATGAGAATTTGGTTAAGGGTATAGAAATTGGCGCTTTTAAGAACAAAATTATATTGTACACTGATGATATCACAGTAACTCTGTCCGACCCAAAAAACTCACTAAATAAATTGTTTAAGATGTTGGAATACTTTTTAAGAATCTCCTATTATAAAATAAATACAACAAAAACAAAGTTTTTGTCTTTGAATTTGCCATTAGAACTTAGACTTGAATTAACAGAATAATATAAATTTAATTAGGCTAAAAATGGATTTTCACACCGGGGTATAAAGTCTATTCCAAACTTGAAACTACTTCCATAACTCAATCTTAATAACCAATGAAAGAATTTATGTCAATTTGGAAAAAAGTGAGTTATTCATGGTCGGGCCAAATTGCAGCGAATAAAATGGTGATATTACTCAAAATAATATGTATTCCGCTTTATATAAAATATACAACTATTAAGAAAATTTCAGAGACTGATTAATCAATTTATCTACAAGGAAAAAACGCTCGAGTTAACATAAAATTATCCTATGAGCTTTGCGATAGGTGGAATGGCGTTTTCCAGATCTGTCAGATTAAGTCAAAGTAATAAATCTAACTCATTTTCTAAAATTTCTCACAATAAAATCTCCCCCAAAATATATTCAATTCATTTGAACTTCCTGTGTTGGCAAAGATATAAAGAGAGTAACACATTAAAAAAAGTGCCTTTGGTTGTTAAAACTTGTCTACGATTTTGGACTCTCCATCTCCTATTATACCAATTGATTGTATTTTCGCTGATTTGGTTACAGAGATAAAAGGTAGCAGTGATATTTTGAAAATTACATTTTTGGGCAATCTTTTTAAAAATGGATCGTTTAGATCTCTGGAGGATTGTATAAATAATAATATGATTAAAACAGAGAATTTGCTGCTTTATTATAATCTAAAGCAGGCAGTTCTAAAATTCAAATACAATGAAAACTCCTCTAGAGTACTTACCAGTTTTTAATCATTATTGAAATCTGAATTACCTTTATCAATTTCAAACTGTTTCAAATTATTTAGAAAGTTGTCTGAAAAAGAAAAAACTTAACCGATGATTAAATGGGAAAGAGATTTTAACACCACCTGGGATACTGATAAATGGTTCGACGCTTTGAAGTTGACAGAATCCTATGTAAAATATACCACAAAGATGGTACATGGTTCCCTCTCTCCTGGTTAAAATAGACTCTAATAAACACTCCGGTAACTGTTGGAGAGGTTGCTTAGAACAAGGCACACACCTACATATATGGTGGTCTTGTAGCATGATTCATCAATTTTGGAGATTAATAGCCCTATTAAATTCCAGCCTCGTAGATACGAGGTTTCTACTTAAACCCTACATGCTGCAAATTTATAAAAGTTCTGATACTATTAAATTAGCCCTGCTGCGAGCAACGTGTGAGCTACGCAGCAGGGCCGTCCGTATCAACACAGAGAAAATCTACATGAGGAGTGACAGCCTGCAAGATGATCTTGCAGGCTCCCACACCTCATCAATTGCTGCGGGGTTCCTAAACGGGACCTCCGCGGCAGTCCCACACATAAGCCCTGCTGTAGGGAGTACTCCAACTACCCCCGGCACCTAAAATAACCCCCCTCTATGCGGGGGGTCCCCATCGGGACCCCCGAAGTGTCCCCACATTAACACCTTGCTGCAGGGGTCCATAGGGACCCCTGCAGCCCCCCACATTAACCCCTTGCAGCGGGGGTCCCCAATCGGCACCGATCGTGACCCGCTGCATTTCAAATTTTGTATTTCCCGCCTCGCAGGTCCTTAAAGGACCGGAAAGGTCCTGAAAGGACTTGCACTAAAAAATACTAACCCCAGGCAACTAAAATTAACCCTATAACTCATGGGGGTCAATACAGACCCCCATAAGCCCTTAATTAACCCTGTCACTTATGGGGGTCAATACAGACCCCCATAAGCCTTAATTAACCCTATAACTCATGGGGGTCAATACAGACCCCCATAAGCCCTTAATTAACCGTGTCACTCATGGGGGTCAATACGGACCCCCATAAGCCCTTAATTAACCCTGTCACTCATGGGGTTCAATACAGAGCCCCATAAGCCTTGATTAACCCTGTAGCTCATGGGGGCCAATACAGACCCCTATAAGCCTTAATTAACCGTGTCACTCATGGGGGTCAATACGGACCCCCATAAGCCCTTAATTAACCCTGTCACTCATGGGGTTCAATACAGAGCCCCATAAGCCTTGATTAACCCTATAACTCATGGAGGTCAATACAGACCCTCATAAGCACTTTATTAACTCCGCCACTCATGAGGGTCAATACAGACCCCCATAAGCCCTTAATTAACCCTGTAACTCATGGGGTCAATACAGACCCCCATAATCCTTATTTAACCCTATAACTCATGGCGGTCAATACAGACCCCCATAAGCCTTAAATTACCCTATAACTCATGGGGGTCAATACAGACCCCATAAGCCCTTAATTAACCCTGTCACTCATGGGGGGGGTAATACAGACCCCCATAAGCCTTAATTAACCCTGTAACTCATGGGGGTCAATACAGACCCCCATAAGCCTTAATTAATCCTATAACTCATGGAGGTCAATGCAGACCCCCATAAGCACTCAATTAACCCCATCACTCATGAGGGTCAATACAGACCCCCATAAGCCCTTAATTAACCCAGTCACTTATGGGGGTCAATAAAGACCCCCATAAGCCTTAATTAACCCTATAACTCATGGAGGTCAATACAGACCCTCATAAGCACTTAATTAACTCCGCCACTCATGAGGGTCAGTACAGACCACCATAAGCCATTAATTAACCCTGTCACTCATGGGGGTCAATACAGACCCCCTTAAGCCTTAATTAACCCTATAACTCATGGCGGTCAATACAGACCCCCATAAGCCTTAATTAACCCTATAACTCATGGGGGGCAATAAAGACCACCATAAGCATTAAATAACCCTATAACTCATGGGGGTCAATACAGACCCCCATAAGCCCTTAATTAACCCTGTCACTCATGGGGGTCAATACAGACCCCCATAAGCCTTAATTAACCCTATAACTCATGGAGGTCAATGCAGACCCCCATAAGCCTTAATTAACCCTATAACTCATGGGGGGCAATAAAGACCACCATAAGCATTAAATAACCCTATAACTCATGGGGGTCAATACAGACCCCCATAAGCCTTAATTAACCCTGTAACTCATGGGGGTCAATACAGACCCCCATAAGCCTTAATTAACCCTATAACTCATGGAGGTCAATGCAGACCCCCATAAGCACTCATTTAACCACATCACTCATGAGGGTCAATACAGACCCCCATAAGCCTTAATTAACCCTATAACTCATGGGGGTCAATACAGCCCCCCATAAGCACTTAATTAACCCCATCACTCATGAGGGTCAATACAGATAGATAGGATTTATTTTATATTAGATAGGATTGATTGTTTGTTAGATAGATAGGGGAGTATTGTATTTTATTTGTATTGTATTGTATTGTATGTATTCTGTATGTATTTCCTTCTCAGGTGTGTAATTGTTTTTTATGCAGTAAGGGGGGCATTGTAATGCATATTTTTATTTTCTGAAATGTTCCTTTTTTTATTTTTTGTGACGTAGGTTGACTTATTTTCTGTAATGTAGATTTTTTTATTTTTTGTGACTTAGGTTGACTTATTTTCTGTACTGTAGATTTTTTATTTTTTGTGATTTAGGTTTTTTATTTTCTGTAATTAGAGTGGTGGGGGGTTTATTAGGGGGTAGGTAGGTAGTGTAGGTGTTAATAGTTTAGTGTAGAGCGGGGTTAGTTTAGATTTAATGGTTTATTGGGGGTATAGTGCAGTGTAGTGTTTGTCCTTGAGGACCGTCATGCCACTCATGTGGTTAATGTTAGGGTTGTAACTGCCCCATAAGGGTCATAATATTCGCTTATGGGACTGATGGGGTTAAATAGAGGCTTATGAGGGTCTGTATTGACCCCCATGAGTGACAGGGTTGATTAGGGATTTATGGGGGTCTGTATTGACCCTCATGAGTGACGGGGTTAATTAAGTGCTCTTGGGGGTCTGTATTGACACCCATGAGTTATAGGGTTAATTAAGGGCTTATGGGGGTCTGTATTGACCCCCATGAGTTATAGGGTTAATTAAGGCTTATGGGGGGTCTGCATTGACATCCATGAGTGACAGGGTTAATTAAGACCCCCATGAATGACAGGGTTAATTAAGGCTTAATCATCTGACACATGCATCTTCTTCAGAGCTATAGACAGAAATTGTAAACACACAAGACCGATATGGCTGCCAGGGGGTGGAGGCAGAACTGTTTGTAAGGGCCATGTGAAGGTTATAAAGAAAAGGGCCTTGCCAATCAGTATGTGTCACTTGATAGCTGGAGGTGGATTCAAAGTGTACAACGTGCAGCTTCCTTTAATTTTAGCATTTTTGAAACTGTAAGCCCTGCATGAATCTGTAAGTAGCCCAGGGTCAGCCATCATGATTCAGGGATAACAGAGGTCAGTTCAAAGACTGTACAGTATATATTTTAACTTTATGTAGCGTTCACTGCCCCTCTTGGATTGCAGCTCAAAACAGCTGCTCTTCTTAACTGCTAGGACACTTTGTGCCATAGGTGTGAAGCAGATTAAAGATATCCAGAGATAAAAGCTTCTCCCCCTACAGCTGCAGGAGATAATAAGAGCAGCTACAGCCTGTAATTTCCATTCTGCAGTTTACAGTTTACTGTGCTTTCTGCAGACCTGCCAAATACAAGCTCAGGTCGGGCTCCTATTATCCCTCTCCACTGCAGTGTCAGCAATGTTTCCTGATAAAACAAGAGAGAGAGGCAGCATTCCTAAATGGCATTTAGGTAATGAAACTAAGCATTCCATAGGTAAATCTAGTAAAAGGTATATGGAAGTTCGCCTGGTTTTTAAATGTTCCTTCTCTAACAGACAGATATACCGTATTTATCTGCATATAACACGCACCGGCGTATAACACGCACCTCATTTTAAGAAGGAAATTTCAGGGGAAAAAAAACAACATTTAAAATAAAGAACTTTGAAGCAAAAACCTCAACCTCCCTCCTCATCCTCCCTCCTCAAACCCCCCATTCTCAACCCCCTCCTCCATCCCCCTCCTCCACCCCCCATCCTCATCCTCCTTCCTCAACCCCCCTCCTCAACCTCAACCCCCCTCCTCAACCTCAACCCCCCTCCTCAACCTCCCTCCTCATCCTCAACCCCCCTCCTCATCCTCGACCTCCCTCCTCATCATCAACCCCCTCCTCAACCTCCCTCCTCATCCTCCCTCCTCAACCCCCCCATCCTCAACCCCCTCCTCAAACCCCCTCCTCAACCCCCCTATCCTCATCCTCCTTCCTCAACCCCCTATATCCTCAACCCCCCTCCTCAACCTCAACCCCCCTCCTCAAACTCAACCCCCTCCTCAACCTCAACCCCCCTCCTCATCCTCAACCCCCCTCCTCAACCTCCCTCCTCATCCTCAACCCCATCCTCAACCCCCCCATCCTCAACCCCTCCATCCTCAACCCCCCCATCCTCAACCTCCCTCCTCAAACCCCCTCCTCAAACCCCCCCATCCTCGAACCCCCTCAACCCCCCTATCCTCAACCCCCTCCTCACCCTCCCTCCTCAACCCCCCTCAACCCCCCTCCTCAACCACCCTATCCTCATCCTCCTTCCTCAAACCCCCTCCTCAACCCTCCCATCCTCATCCTCCTTCCTCAACCCCCCTATCCTCAACCCCCCTATCCTCAACCCCCCTCCTCAACCTCAACCCCCCCTCCTCAACCTAAACCCCCCTCCTCAACCGAAACCCCGCTCCTCACCCGGTATATGCTAATGACGTAGGCGCATGTGACGTCACATACTCGCCGCGTCAAGGAGAGGAGCAGAGGCCGGAGCAGAAGCAGGTAAGTGAGGGGGAGGTATTTAGGGGGGTTTAGGTTGAGGAGGGGGGTTTAGGTTGAGGAGGGGGTGAGTTTAGAATGAGGAGGGGGGGTTAGAATGCGGAGGGGGGCTTTAGAATGAGGAGTGAGGTTGAGGATGGAATATCAGCGTATAACACGCACCTATCATTTGCTCCCTATTTTCAGGGAGAAAAAGTGTGTGTTATACGCCGATAAATACGGTATATTACATTTAAAACGTCAATAAACTTACAGATTTCTATGAAGTAAACTTAAATCTTGATTGAGATAGGGCGGGAGATGCATGCAGTGGTTGATACATAGAATCAGCAGCAGAGCCAGATGATGGAGGGCCCTGGTGCATCTCTCTCTCCCTCTCTATATATATATCTATTTATCTACATAGCACCTAGTCCCTGTCAACATCCACCAACACCACACAGCATCCACCCCTCATTAATCTCCAAACAATACCCAACTCCCCGCAGCACCCATCTCAAATAGAACACATCCTTATATTTGCCTCTCCTCATAGAACCCATCTTGTACTTTACAGTCACTTTGCAGCCCTTGCTCTCTTACCTTCTTCCCTGAAACACATCCCCAGATGGTAAACTGTGCGTGACCAAGGAGACCTGCCAGGTGGACTTAGGAGCCCCAGGGAAGGCCATAGTAGGTTGTTGGCCCATACGCTACAGAAAAAAAATGCAAACAAATTAGACAGCACTGCCCTTCCCCCAGATTAGAGCCCTGGTGCATTGTACCATTTGCATCACTGGTAGCTCCGCCCTGCATAGAATTAACTTCCAGTAGGAGTTGTAGGGGAGAAATCTGCAGCAAGACTGTACTGCCAAACATCACCCCTCCAAAAACACTACAGAGCAATTAAAATAAAAACAATCTGCACCAGCAAGCTGCATTATTTGATACATAGAATTGACTTCCAGCATGAGTGTAGGGGGGAGATCTGCAGCAAGAGCGGAGATAGCTCTGCTCACCTGGCGTCTTTAGCACTGCCAAACACCATCAGCCTCTCCCAAAAACACTGCAGGGCAATTCAAATGAAAATAAAAAACTTTATATTTAGGCTAATAGGATAATCAAGGATTTTTCTGTGTATCTGCACTATTTTGTTGTTTGACATATAATACAGAGAAATATACAAGGCTGAACCCTTCGCACTGCAGCCTGTGTTTGGTATAGCAGTATGGTTGTATTTTTTATATGTAAACACTATGTTATTCTTTTCAGCCTTTTCCTGTTTTAGGTTGATTTAATCTTATTAGCTATAGCTATATTCATGGGTACAAATAAATAAATTCTAATACTGACTTCTCTTTATATTGGTATATAATTGTATGGCAAACCCTTTGCTCCCATATTACCGCTACAAGCATCCCCTCCCTTACATACTCAAATATATACAGTGGTTATAAAAAGTCTACACACCCCTGTTAAAATGTCAGGTTTTCGTGCTTTAAAAAAATGAGACAAAGATAAATCCTTTCAGAACTTTTTCCACATTTAATGTGACCTATAAACTGTACAACTCAATTGAAAAACAAACTGAAATCTTTTAGGTGGAGGGAAGAAGAACAAAAAGAAAAATAATGTGGTTGCATAAGTCTGCACACCCTCTTATAACTGGGGATGTAGCTGTGTTCAGAATTAAGCAATCACATTCCAAATCGTGTTAAATAGGAGTCAGCATACACCTGCCATCAATTAAAGTGCCTCTGATTAACCCCAAATAAAGTTCAGCTGCTCTAGTTGGTCTTTCCTGAAATGTTCTTAGTCGCATCCCACAGCAAAAGCCATGGTCCACAGAGAGCTTCCAAAGCATCAGAGGGATCTCATTATTAAAAGGTATCAGTCAGGAGAAGAGTACAAAAGAATTTCCAAGGCATTAGATATACCATGGGACAAAGTGAAGACAGTCATCATCAAGTGGAGAAAATATGGCACAACAGTGACATTACCAAGAACTGGAGCTCCCTCCAAAATTGATGAAAAGAAGAAAACTGGTCTGGGAGGCTACCAAGAGGCCTACAGCAACATTAAATGAGCTGCAGGAATATCTGGCAAGTACTGGCTGTGTGGTACATGTGACAACAATCTCCCGTATTCTTCATATGTCTGGGCTATGGGGTCGAGTGGCAAGACAAAAGCCTTTTCTTACGAAGAAAAGCATCGAAGCCAGGCTACATTTTGCAAAAACACATCTGAAGTCTCCTAAAAGCATGTGGGAAAAGGTGTTATGGTCTGATGAAACCAAGGTTGAATTTTTTGGCCATAATTCCAAAAGATATATTTGGCGCAAAAACAACACTGCACATCCCCAAAAGAACACCATACCTACAGTGAAGCATGGTGGTGGCAGCATCATGCTTTGGGGCTGTTTTTCTTCAGCTGGAACTGGGGCCTCAGTTAAGATAGAGGGAATTATGAACAGTTCCAAATACTAGTCAATATTGGCACAAAACCTTCAGGCTTCTGCCAGAAAGCTGCTTCAACAAAGTATTAGTTTAAGGGTGTGCATACTTATGCAACCATATTATTTTTATATTTTTTCTTCCCTCTACCTAAAAGATTTCAGTTTGTTTTTCAATTGAGTTGTACAATTTATAGGTCACATTAAAGGTGTAAAAAGTTCTGAAATGAGTTATCTTTGTCTCATTTTTTTACAGCACAGAAACCTGACATTTTAACAGGGGTGTGTAGTCTTTTTATATCCACTGTGTATATATATATATATATATATATATATATATATATATATATATATATATATATATTGTGACCGTTTGGCCCTTAGATGATATGACAAGCAAGTGGAGTATGGAGTTCTGGACACGAGTGACGGAGTTAAAACTCCTAATTAGTGCAACTTCCCTTTAAAAAGCCTGGAAAGCAGACATGGAGGGGTGTGGCTGGCTAGGCTCTGGAGAGGCTGTGTGCTGCCATCAGAGTGAAGCTGAAAGGTGATCCGGTGTGGAGATTACAGTGGAAGCTTTGGAGCAAGCCTGTAAGAGATCACCTGATTTACTGTGGCTGGGAGTACTGGGAGCACAGCAAGAAGTTTGTGCTGTTTGCAGTCGCAGGATGTTGTGAGCTGGAAGAGTGAATACAGCCTCAGGATGCCAAGTAAGTGAAGGGATTAGTGAGGATCCCCAGACAGAGTTGCCTTAAAGGCCTAAGCGTGTGTGAAGCTGACAGAGGCCTCTGAGTGAAGGAGCCCAGACTTATTATGCCTCAGGCAAGAGGCTGAGTTTGAGGAGAGAAGTGTGAAGGGATTAGTGAGAATCCCCAGGCAGAGTTGCCTTAAAGGCCTAAGCGTGTGTGAAAATGACAGAGGCCTCAGAAGTAAGATACCAAGACTTATTATGCCCCAGGGAAGAGGCAGAGTTTTGAAGAGCAAAGTGAATACAAGTTAGTGTTGTTATATATTTAAGGGTCCCTGGGGTGAAGCATACGGGAGAGACGGGCGGGCCCTATGCTCTCTAAGTAAGAAGAGATGGTGTGTATCCTGGCCACAAGGTGGCAGCATAAGTAAGAAGAGATTATGTGGATCCTGGCCACAAGGTGGCAATATAAGTAAGAAGAAATTGTGTATCCTGGCCACAAGGTGGCAGTATAAGTAAGAAGAGATCGTGTGTATCCTGGCCCCACAGTGGAAACCTAAGAAGAGAATATTTGTATCCAGTCCACAAGGTGGCATTACAACCTACATAAGAGACTGACTGTATCCTGGCCACTAGGTGGCGCTATTGTACAAAAGCTACTCCTTCCGGAATACAGGGTTGTAGTGTTTTTCCCCTGCTGCAGATAAGCTGCACAGGAGTAGTAAGGGTGTTCCTGCGTTACAGTCAGCACGTTTACGTAGATGTTTATTTCCTTTATTTTAAGCAGAGTTACTGCTCAGTTGTTACTTTCTTTTGCAAATAAACCAATTTGCTGCATTTCAAGCAAGTATCAGTCTCTTCTTCAAGTAACCACCGATTTACACGACCATCCTGATCACACTGGTGTTAGAAGTGGGATTGAAAATTGTCTGTAACTAAGAAGACAACCCACCGCGCAACATGGAGGACATGTTAAAAGCCTTGAAGCAGGCTGTAGCTGATCAGCAGGAGAGCAACAGATTATGGGCTATCCAGGTAGCTCAGAGACAAGCTAACCTGGAGAAACGTATGGAAGACGCAGCCCGGGTTAGAGCCGATGAACTTCTCCTAATGTTAACCGATGATGATGATGTGTTCATCTATCTCACCATTTTTGAGAGGACGGCCATCAGGGAGGCGTGGCACAAGAGGTACTGGGTCAGTCTCCTGGCCCCGTATTTGACAGGAGAAGCTAAGAAAGCTTACCTGTGCATGGAAGAAGAAAAGGCAAAGAACTATGATGACCTGAAAGCAGAAATCCTTGGCCGTTCTGGGTTTACCGGGGTGTCCAGGTACAGATATCGCACCCCTGGGATTTTTTTTTAACAGACAGGCTTATCACTGCCCCAGCTTAAAGTACAGTGTCCCTGTTAAGGGAAGGCAAGCCAAACCTGACCTTGATGGAGAGCCAGAGAGAGTGCCCGCAGAGTCAGAGAGAGTGCCCGCAGAGTCGGAGAGATTGCCCGCAGAGTCGGAGAGAGTGCCCGCAGAGTCGGAGAGAGTGCCCGCAGAGTCGGAGAGAGAGGCCGCAGAGACGGGGAGAGAGGCCGCAGAGACGGGGAGAGAGGCCGCAGAGACGGGGAGAGAGGCCACAGAGACGGGGAGAGAGGCCGCAGAGACGGGGAGAGAGGCCGCAGAGACGGAGAGAGAGGCCGCAGAGACGGAGAGAGAGGCCGCAGAGACGGAGAGAGAGGCCGCAGAGGCGGAGAGAGAGGCCGCAGAGGCGGAGAGAGAGGCCGCAGAGACGGAGAGAGAGCCCGCAGAGACGGAGAGAGAGCCCGCAGAGACGGAGAGAGAGCCCGCAGAGACGGAGAGAGAGCCCGCAGAGACAGCAGATCCAGCCAAAGAGGCGGCCGATCCAGCCAAAGAGGCGGCCGATCCAGCCAAAGAGGCGGCCGATCCAGCCAAAGAGGCAGCCGATCCAGCCAAAGAGGCGGCCGATCCAGCCAAAGAGGATGCTGAGAGCCCCAAAGAGGATGCTGAGAGCCCCAAAGAGGTTGCTGAGAGCCCCAAAGAGGTTGCTGAGAGCCCCAAAGAGGTCGCTGAGAGCCCCAAAGAGGTCGCTGATGTGGTGTATCACCAAATTAATATATATATAAATATTACACAAGGTTCGTCTACATTAAAAGGTATTTATTAAAAAGCAACAACACAATACTATAAATGTATCACAAACACACAGCCCAGACCCACGGAGCAACACCCCTTTTTAAATCTATCTATCTATATAGTAATTCCCTTCCCCAAACGCTTGATCTTACCCACGGTTAGACCATTGCCATCAGTACACCATCAACCATCACCAACACCATCCAGCAAGAAACAGGAAGCAGCACCAGTTTCCTACCTGGATATATCCTTAGTTGAGATGATGTAATTTACATCACATCCTGTCCATGACTTCCTTTAGCAATTGTGGGAGGGAAGTAAAGATTCTCAGCCCTCCTACAAAGGCCTGTTTAAGGAAGTCCTGAATTACCATTCAAGGAAGACAAGTTACCAAAAGTCCTGAATTACCATTCAAGGAAGACAAGTTACCACATTCCCTCACTTTTTCTTCTTCTATGTTGCTCAGTTTTCTAGTTATCCCTCTAGTACAGGAGAACCTAGTGGGAGCAAAAACCTGATATACAGGAGAAATTCAACCCACCATCCCTCCGGAATAGTTCCCTCAGAGACATAAGTTCTCCTGTACTTTCCTATGGCTGTCAATCCACATATTACACAAAAACAGAATTTATAGAATTTAGATGAGAGTGTGTGATAAATGTTTATGTATGTGCAATGTAAAACTTTATTGAAGAATGTATGAGAGAGAGAAAGAAGAGGAAAAAGACACATTATTATATATCCTCCTTGCAAGTTTCTTCCTCATTTGTTTCATTGCCACACAAAAGTATATTATTATAATTGTCGTTAATACTTGAATGAACATGAGTACCAGCGACAGTGTTCGTAGGACTGGATGTGTCTCTGACTCATGAAGTTCCAAGGTAAAAAGCTTCATTGTCAAATTTGTCCAATCTGCATTTGCAGTAAAATTGATCATTTCAGTGGTAAGGTTTCTTGATGGAACCATGATACAAGACCCTTCTTCCACCAAACATATTTCATCAACTGTCCTATATTCAGAGTGGCCGATAAAGCATGCAATGTCCCCTATGCGGATCACTTCTTGCACCAGGTTTTCTTTTATCAACTGCACCCAGCCATCCTCCTCAGCTCCTTTCTCCCAAACACAACTGCACAGCCATCGGTGTTGAGATTTCCTGCAACAGCTTTCATCCATCTCCAATCCTGTAATAGTGGCCAGTCTTTTTGATGGGAAGTGTTGCTTGTAGATTCCATCACTTAACGTGCCAATGCTATGTATAAAGTTCAGTTGCTCTGCCTGCCCCTCCCAACGGGGAATTGCCAGGATTAGTCCTATTGTCCCAGATTGTAGTCCATGTGGCATCCATTGATCTGGGCCTTCAATATAGCTGTATTTAAGATTGTCCTCAGTGATGTCCACTCCTTTTCTTTTCAATGACGTGATAATCCTTGTTGCATTGATTTGTCTTGCCCACTTGTTTTCCTGGATATCTTTAATAGTTTCCTTTAAATCTGCCAACAGCTTTCCTCCAATCATAGAACAGAAAATGGCAGTTCCCACTATTTCATTCTTAATGCTGTTAGCAATGGAAGCAATATTTTCCTCAACTAGATGCAGGTTGTTGGCAATGGTGTGTATGTCATCAACATTGTCTGTCAGTCTACTCACTATAAGGGAGTCAGCTACTCCACCTGTTTTCATAGCATGTCCCATGCCATCAGTAAGGGAGTTTATCCTGCTGTTCAGTCCAATGATGTCTGCTGAATTCCATACTCCCAATCCAGTTCCGACTCCTCCTAAAAGGGCTGCAAGTGTGTCCCGTTTTTCTCGACTCCCTGCTCCGTTCCACTCAATGATGGTCTCTTGTATACTTTGCTTAAACCACTGCCGCTGTGATTCCGGGCACTTTTGAGGAATAGAAAAATCATTAAAATTTAGAATTATTGGGTAGTAAGTCCACCCAACCCCTTGCACAACTGTTTCATGTGTTGGTACCACCACCAATCCGCCTATTGGCCATGGTACCTTCTTCTGATCTTTACAACGTTGCAGCTCCTTTACAGAGACAAATACTTCATCTATTGTTAGAACACACCCCTTTCCAGTATCAAAATTGCAGAATTCCTCTAGGTCAGGCTGGGCAGCTATAACTGCAGCGTCCCATTCTCCACCTTCTTCTAATGTTAAGTTACTCACTACTACTGTAGTATTTGTAAACCTCCCTTGTACCTTTGTTGTTATTTTAGTCCTTCCTTTAAAGTTTCCTGTATTCATTATCTGTCCATATCTTATAACCCATTCCCAGTTATATCCCTCTATACTTTTTATTGGAGCTCTAAGAGCTAATCCCCTGGTACTATTATGTGGCAAAATAATGTTTACTTGTAACCCTCCACCCTCTTTTACTTCCAATTCCCTGGGCCAAATAAATCTATCTGCTTGAACGTAATGTAACTCCAATCTTTTCAAACTCTCTCCCTTATTTGCGGTATCTTCTGGCCTTATTGCCTGTCTCCCCATTCCTACTGTGATACAGCTTATACTTATCCATCCTGTAACAAGGATCCACCACAATCTTCTGTTGACACGCATCTTCATTCTTATACGGCCTTGCTCTGTGGGAACACTAGATTCCATCATTAGAAACATATACATAACAAAAACAACAGGGGACATTCTTTTTGCAAGTTTGTTCACGGCCCTGTAATCAATGGTAAGTCTCCATGATGAGGCTGCTTTTTCATCTCCATTCCCTTTTAACACAGCTTTTCTCACAGGCCAACATGGTGAGTTACATGCATACCCATTTCCAGATTTAATTATTTCACGTCTCTCCAGCATTTCTATCATCTCGGTAATTGCCCAAACAGGTATGTCTTGGATTAGCTTCTGCAGCCATTCTGGTTGTCCGTCTAGTTTCAGTTTGTCATTTTCCAGACTTTTTATCGGAGAGACAATATATGCCATTGGGAGCACAACCCCTTTCGTCAACTCTGTACTTACCTGATTCCCCTTTTCTGTCTTCCACAAACAAAAATTGGCAAGATCTACAATGAAATTTCCTTTTTTTAAAGCTTCTATTTCCAATATTTCCTCTGGCCAACCCACTATTGCTTCTACTTGTATTGTTTTTTCTCCAACTGCTACATCAATTGGACCTGCTCTAACCTCCTGTGGATTCCCAGTAACTCCCATAATACTTACTGACGAATCCCCATTTTTGACCCTGTTGGTCATTGTAACTGCTGCTCCGGTATCTACCAACATAGTTTTCCCTACCCCTGCGATGACTGTATAAATGGTAGGCCGACCTGCCTCATCCATGGTTAAATTAGCTGAGTGAATGAGATGCTGAGGCGCAGGGGTTGGGATTTGTCATTGTGACTCACTTCTACTCTGTCCCTCTTTTATCATCTTTGCCTCATTTTCCTTCAATTTCCTCTCTGACTCAGCTACCTTGTTTTTAAGTATGTGATTTTCCTCTTCTATCCTATCCTTCTGTCTCCTGAGTTCCCAAAAGCCCATGTTACCATTTCTCTCTCCCTCCTGATTAGCCCTCCAGTTGCTGCCATCCCTATTCCTATAGTCCCTAGGTGGATCTCTCCATCTTTTGTCAAAGTTCTGTTTTGGTCTCCAGTTTTGATCATACTTCTTGTTCTGGGGTACATCCCACGTCTGGTTTCTCCAATTACCATCTATATCTCTACCAGACTCGACCTTAAATGTTCTTACAGCTGAAACAGAGCAGGCCTGTTCTGTGAAAGGATGCTTGATCCACCACTTATCAGCTCTAGTTAGTACCATTTCCAAGTCTGTTGGTGTTGGATCAAAAAGCCTGATAAATTCTTGACACTCCCGGGGAAGGGCTTCCATTACTTTTGCTATATGTTCTGGTGAGCCCAGTACTAGAGGCTGTTGAGGTTGTCGTAGAGTATACCAAAAAAATATCCTTTGAGCTACCTCTCTAGGACCATCTGTTGGCCTCATGGTAATATTTGCTATTTCTTTCTCTATGCTAAGTAGATAGAAATTAGTTGCAGCAATTCTTCCTGCCTGATCAGACACACTGTTATTAAATCCCAATAGTCTACTAGCCAAAGGACCCATAGCGTATTCTAACAGTTCTGTCCATTCCTCTAAGTTAAGACCTCCTTTTTTAGCTCTATCTGCTCCCCTCATAAACCAATGTGTAAACGTATTAAAGTTGTTAGTTGGCATACTTCCCCACCATTTCTGGAAATTGTCTTTATCTGCCATAGACATCGGTCGAGTCTGCATAGAAAATCCTGTAGGTGTTTGCCTTGCATTAAATAATTCTGAAACAATAACTGGTGTTTGTGGTATGGTATCTACTTGTGGAACAGAATAACATAAGAAATCTTTTCTATCTTGGTTCATTTTCGGCACTGGTTCTTTATTTTGTGCCACGAACATATCCAGATCTGGATATATTTTGGCAATGTCTCTGACTCCTTTTATCCCTTCTAACTTTGTTTTATTTTTATAGTCCATTATTATGTTTTGAAGTTCTGTTATTTTTACTCCATAAGCATCCCTCTGTTCTTCTATTTCCCTTAACTCCCTTTCTAGTTCCCCCACAATTGTAGTTGTTCTCAAAGCTGCAATTTTTAAACAATCCCTTTTGTCCATTGCTTCCTCCATTTTATTTGTTGTTTCCAAATTATGCTGCCGTAATTCTACAACTAAGTCTATTAGGCCCCCTATTGTGGCTACAACAGCTTGTGTGACCAAACTTTTTCTCTTCTTTGTTCTATACTTTTTGTTATTTACAATTTGTGTTAGAACATCCATTAATCTCTTCTCTTTTTCACTGTCTGGGTTTGCTGGCTCTGGAAGCTCATATGGACCATCATGTTTTTGAATATGTTTCCTAAAGTACTCACGCACTTCTGTGGGAAAGTATTTGGCCCCTTGAAAAGACATTCCTACTCTTTTACTCACCCAAGTAAGAATCCAAATCAATTTGCGACTAAAGTAGCATGCTTCTGAGTAGCCAACAATAGTTGATGACTATTCAGTAGGCCAGGTGTAATATGTAGAAAAATAGACTAGTACCCACAATGCAAATTATACTTACCTTAGTATGGTGAAGGTAATACTTGCTAATTAACCTAAAATATAATAGCCAGGCCTGCAGGGTAGGAGATATACCTGAACTAGGATATGCAAGACACCCAAAATGTATAAGGTATGGAAGCCTATAGTGTATTAAAATGCATGCCTGAAATAATATATATATATATATATATATATATAATATTTAAAATGGTTTATTTATTATTTTTCTCCAGGCCTGTACTATGATAAAGGACTAGAGAAAAAAAAAGAAAGAAGAGAAAATTTTTATTTTTTTATTTTCTTCTTTTAAAAAAAAAAAAAACAAAAAACAAAAACAAAACAAAAATAATAGTATTAACAAACTCAGGTATTTGAAACACACAACAAACTAATTGTGGCCTGATGCCCAAGCTTGTATATTAAAAATGGAGGCTTGAATTAGCATTTAAAGACACAAAGAAGCCACATGGAGCCTTATTCAAATGCAGACCTAGGCCTGTACTCAACTCAGATAAACCCACAAAAACAACCTGTATGATATATATTTGTTTTATGTATCAAAATAAGCTAGTACGAACAAAACTCAACTCAGAAGCTAGTACGATATATATTAAAAATGGAGGCTTAACCTAGACTCCACACACAATCAGCACTTGATTTCCCATGCAGAGGATAATTAGACAAAGTACTTTTTTTTCCTTCCCCCCCAAAAAATAAAAATAAATCTGACTATCTATTAATGTGATATTACCTCATAAATAACCTTTGTAGAAGTCTAAAATTCGTGGTCGCCAAATGTGGTGTATCACCAAATTAATATATATATAAATATTACACAAGGTTCGTCTACATTAAAAGGTATTTATTAAAAAGCAACAACACAATACTATAAATGTATCACAAACACACAGCCCAGACCCACGGAGCAACACCCCTTTTTAAATCTATCTATCTATATAGTAATTCCCTTCCCCAAACGCTTGATCTTACCCACGGTTAGACCATTGCCATCAGTACACCATCAACCATCACCAACACCATCCAGCAAGAAACAGGAAGCAGCACCAGTTTCCTGCCTGGTTATATCCTTAGTTGAGATGATGTAATTTACATCACATCCTGTCCATGACTTCCTTTAGCAATTGTGGGAGGGAAGTAAAGATTCTCAGCCCTCCTACAAAGGCCTGTTTAAGGAAGTCCTGAATTACCATTCAAGGAAGACAAGTTACCACAGCTGAGAGCCCCAAAGAGGTCGCTGAGAGCCCCAAAGAGGTCGCTGAGAGCCCCAAAGAGGTCGCTGAGAGAACAAAAGAGAATGCTGGTGCAGATAGAATGGCCTTAGAGGAGGAGAAACAGCGTTCTTTAAGGCTCAAAAGACAAGCCCAAGTTAAAATGAGGCCAGAGTATATCCCTGAATGGCGGAGGAAGCCTGCATTTGAGGACTACCGAGTGTCCTACAGGAATGAGAAATTGATGCCTATTTGGGAGCAGAGGAAATGTCCCCTAAAACCTAAGCTGAACGAATCAGTGGTGTGGGAGCGGCCGCACAGTGATAAAAAGGAGAACATTTCTCCATTTCGACAGAAGCCCCGGCGAATACGACTGTTGACATTAGACAGTGAGGATAGTGACAAAGAGGCTTCTAAGGGAGATCAGCTAGAAAGTGTTGCTATGCCAGTGTCCAATGTGAACACCTTAGAAAAGACTGTTCCTGAAGCAAAACAGGAGGAACGCAACAAGACCTCTAAGAAACAGATAAGCCGCAGCCAAGAGGAGATGGAGAATAGTACATGAAAGAGGAGAATGGGAAAAGAGGAAAAGAAAATGGGAGCCATCCAAAAACTGAAAAAGGATAAAAAAACAAAGGAGCAGGTAGAGGAGGAGAGGTCTCCTCTCAATGACAGTGGCTTCTTGCTAGTTGATGGAGATCTCTTTGAGACGGGTGTGGTTGAAGAAAGTGATAATGCAGAAGAGGAGGAATCCTTGGATAGCATTCGAAACAAAGTGAAAAGGAAGCTAAGTAAACATTCTCATGATTCAGAAGTTGCTGAGGGAGAACATCATGAGTTTGAACAGAAGGGAGAGAAAAGCAGCCAAGCAGAGCAAAGAGACTATGAAACAGCTCCACAGTGAGACTCAGAGACTTATCAGGGAGTCATCTGTGTCTTTGCCGAACCATTTACCTGAACACAAATCAATTCATGATTTCTTCAAGCATCGGCCAAGGCCATCTTGCGAAGGGAAAGCCATGCAGCTTATTAAATCAACAAAGTATCAGCCATACAAGTTGGAAAGTAAGATGGACATTAGTGATACGAAAGAAATCAAAACAAGTGACTCTGCTCCAGCAGAAGAATGTAAAGTGGATGCAAATAATTCTATCCAAGCATCACAGGCTTGTACGGGTGAGGTAGTAGAAGAAACTAAAGATGGAAGAAGTGAGCCAGCCAGGAGTACTGATGAGCCACAAATGGCTTTGTACACAGTGGATTCGGAGGACTATGTGGATAAGCCAGAGTCCATTCTGAAGCCTGTAAGTAAAGATGAAGATCCTACTTATGAAATCCAGCAGGAAATCCCTGTGCCTCTACTGGATTCTAAGACTGTTGAGGAGACATCTAAATGTCCTCTACCAATACAACATAAAGCAAAGCTTTCCAAGCTGGAAAAGCTCTGTGCTCTTGGGGTGGATCTCTCCTTGAAGCCCTGTTTGTGCTTTGATGATGGCCCAGTTGTTAACTTGGATGAACCAAAGCAAAATATAGTACTAGAAGCTTTGAAGGAGCGTTTTCTGAAGCACTCCCTGCATAAAGCCAAGCCTGTGATTGAGAGGAAAGTTAATCTAAATATCGTCCCTAAAGAGACAACGGCAGATGGAAAGGAGGAGCTAAAGGCAGATGTGGTATCTGTCATTGTGTCTGCTGAAACAACTGATGAGATAATTCAAAAAAAGCCAGGTGAAAAGCTGCAACTTCTTAAAGCAAAGCTGCAGGAAGCAATGAAACAGCGTCGTACTGAAGAGCGGCAGAAGCGCCAGGCCATGTTTAAGTTGGACAATGAAGATGGCTTTGAAGATGAGGAGGACGAGGGAAACACTGAGACTGTAGAAGATCTCCTGGGAGTTGAAGATAATGAAGAGATTGGAAATGATGACGGGCTCGAAGAGAGTGCAATGGATATTGTTATATCTGTACCCAGACATGTGACTACAGAGTCCACCGTGATGCTATTCAAGGACAGCTCTACGAAGATGGGGGATTCACTCCTTCCTGATAAAGTGGAGGCACATGAAGGATGCAAACAGACCCGTAAGGTAGAGAGAAGATGGATTTGCAGGCGGCCACTCAATCGCAACCTTCTACCTCAATGCGGACGGCACAGAGGAGGAATGGTTGGCTAGGCGAAGAGTTCTTGAGTGGTGAGTGACCCTACCGGATGTCCGGCCTCTCAGCATGTCGCCCAACACCATGTTGTTGAGTTGAGGGGGAGGGTGTGTGACCGTTTGGCCCTTAGATGATATGACAAGCAAGTGGAGTATGGAGTTCTGGACATGAGTGACGGAGTTAAAACTCCTAATTAGTGCAACTTCCCTTTAAAAAGCCTGGAAAGCAGACATGGAGGGGTGTGGCTGGCTAGGCTCTGGAGAGGCTGTGTGCTGCCATCAGAGTGAAGCTGAAAGGTGATCCGGTGAGGAGATTACAGTGGAAGCTTTGGAGCAAGCCTGTAAGAGATCACCTGATTTACTGTGGCTGGGAGTACTGGGACCACAGCAAGAAGTTTGTGCTGTTTGCAGTCGCAGGACGTTGTGAGCTGGAAGAGTGAATACAGCCTCAGGACGCCAAGTAAGTGAAGGGATTAGTGAGGATCCCCAGACAGAGTTGCCTTAAAGGCCTAAGCGTGTGTGAAGCTGACAGAGGCCTCAGGAGGAAGATACCAAGACTTATTATGCCCCAGGGAAGAGGCGGAGTTTTTAAGAGCAAAGTGAATACAAGTTAGTGTTGTTATATATTTAAGGGTCCCTGGGGTGAAGCATACGGGAGAGACGGGCGGGCCCTATGCTTCATCCGCGACGGTGTAAAGAGTACCGTGGAAGAGACTTCCAGATGTACTAGAAATTATGTGTATCCTGGCCACAAGGTGGCAGTATAAGTAAGAAGAGATTATGTGGATCCTGGCCACAAGGTGGCAGCATGAGTAAGAAGAGATTGTGTATCCTGGCCACAAGGTGGCAGTATAAGTAAGAAGAGATGGTGTGTATCCTGGCCACAAGGTGGCAGCATAAGTAAGAAGAGATTATGTGGATCCTGGCCACAAGGTGGCAATATAAGTAAGAAGAGATTGTGTATCCTGGCCACAAGGTGGCAGTATAAGTAAGAAGAGATCGTGTGTATCCTGGCCCCACGGTGGCAACCTAAGAAGAGAATATTTGTATCCAGTCCACAAGGTGGCAATACAACCTACATAAGAGACTGACTGTATCCTGGCCACTAGGTGGCGCTATTGTACAAAAGCTACTCCTTCCGGAAGACAGGGTTGTAGTGTTTCTCCCCTGCTGCAGATAAGCTGCACAGGAGTAGTCAGGGTGTTCCTGCGTTACAGTCAGCACGTTTACGTAGATGTTTATTTCGTTTATTTTAAGCAGAGTTACTGCTCAGTTGTTACTTTCTTTTGCAAATAAACCAATTTGCTGCATTTCAAGCAGGTATCAGTCTCTTCTTCAAGTAACCACCGATTTACACGACCATCCTGATCACAATATATATGTATACAGTATATATATATATTTATACAGTATATATATATATATATATATATATATATATATATATATATAAAACTATCACATAGGACTACTATATAAATACTCGCACACACACACACCAGTACCAATAAGTACAGTTGCATCACAAGTGAGAAAGTTTGTAAAGAAGAATATCTTTCTGGAAGATGATGTCACTTGTCACTTGTCAAGTTTTATAAAATTGTATGGTACTTGTTACTCTTAGAATATCTAATGATAAAAATGATCTAATATTAATCAACTATAATAGTTAAGTGAGTTGTCGTCACGCAATGTTAAAAGTAAAAGTTACAGGCTTGCGCATGCACATTGAGCACCAAAGGGGCTCATTGCAGGCCTCACGATGAGCGCCGAAGTTGCTCATCGCGAGGACCGAAAGTTACGGGTTTGACGGGGGCTGAAATGAGCACCGAAGGCGCTCATCTCGAGGTCCCGTACATGACTGGCTTGAGGGGGAAGAGGCTCAAAACGGCTTCAAAAAAATTACGGATTTAATGGCCGTAACTCTGAAGCAGTCGGAAGACCACCAAAAGATGCCAATTAATTAAGAAATGAACTTACAACCTCACACGCAGCACAGGGGGAGAGGCATGGAGCCTGTAAGTGAGGTTGCAAACTAATTTGATATTTAATTGCCGATTTTGGGAGGTCTGAAAACGGCTAAGCGAGGAAAAAAATGAAGGCCCTAAAGACGTAAATTTTTTTCAAGCCCATAAATCGGAAACACATTTTGGCTTGGGGAAGATGATCAATTTCCCAATCCCGCAAATGGTTTCACACGTGTAAATGCAAACAGGAGCACAGAGGAGGGAGAGGGGGGAAAGACACAGGGGAGGGAGAGGGAGGAGAGGGTGAAAAGAGACACAGGGGAGGGAGTGGGGTGGAAAGAGACACAGGGGAGGGAGTGGGGCGGAAAGAGATATGGGGAGGGAGATAAGGGGGGAAAACAGTGGAGTGAGAGGGGGCAAAGAGACATTGGAGGGAAAGAGTGGGGAGAGGCTCGCAGTGAACCCTGAAGGCCGACGCCTGCAATTAGGCGGCAAAGCCACTCATTGCAAGGTTTGCGATGGGCCCTGAAGGCCCGTAAAGTAAAGGGAGGGAGAGGCTGAAGGTGCTCATCGCAAGGCTTGCAAGTTAGAGGGGGAGAACATTGCCTTGTGTGGCAAACAGCATTGCCAGGCTTCAAATTTTATTGACGTCATTTTTGACAGGCAAAGTAATAATAATAATAATAATGATATTGATTCTGGTTTCACATTTTCCTAGTCCTGTGAATGTACCATAAAAAGGATATTTCTGCTTTTTAATTAAGGGCAGGTATGCCAAAATAGGAAAAATGTCAACTTGAAGCAATAATCTTACAGTGTCTCTATTTTGGCTGGGACTGAATAATTACCCAGAAACACCCCTTGTTAAAAAAAAGAGGAAAATAAGAAAATGACCCACATACAAAGGGTCTCTCTTTTATATGTGACCCATCTTGATAGACTTGGAGTCAAAAAGTCACAGTGTGACAATGCCCTTATCATCCAATATGAGCCAAAAATGGTATGTTGCTTTGTTCATACCTGCTATATTATATGCACAGTTTGTAGACCTTGTATAATAGTAATGAATTTAACTTAAAATATTATATAGGAGTTTGAGTACACACACGTTGCCAGGAGTAGTTAAACAGACACGGCAGATGTTCCAATAATTCAAATATATAGGTAATAACAGTAAAGAAATAGAAATTTGCAATTTTTATCTGATAATCACCCTTCTGATCACCAATAATGAGGCATGCATCTTTCTAATTGCTAATAATTACCTTCTGGGGCTAATGTTTTGATCTGGGACCCTCTTTCCATCAAAAAAAGAAGTTAGGCCCCATGATTGCAAATCACCTCTCCTGCCCCTTCCCACAAAATCAATGTGATTAAGACAACAGTCTGATCCCCATTCACCATGCTTTCTCCATTGAGAGCATAATGTCTGAAGAACCTTAATGGATAAACTGACATTTTTGGTTGCAGAAAGGAAATTATATTGCCATAGGGAGCTCCTTCAATTATAAGTCTTTGGGGAACAATGGGATTATATAAAACATCTTATCAACTCTTATAAAACAGAAAAATAAACATGAATTAAAAAAAATATGAAGAATTATTCTGTGTCAGTTTTCTCAGCCATGACTATACCTAAGCCATGTATCTATAGTTTTTGGGACCTCCATGTAGAGACAGCCACTAGACACCATGGCCCCTATTCAATTGCAAGCCCATTTATGTTATACAGGCCGTAAGTCTGTGGGCTTGCAATTTGCTACAGTTACAGAGTGATTCAATTGTACAAGTCCGCAATTTAAGGTCCAAAACTGTAAACCATGCAATCTTAAGTAGCATTTCATGATCAATAAAGCAAGGCCGGAACTACCAATTTAGAAACAGCCAATAGTAAATGAGACCGTCATCATGACATCACTAAAACATAAAGGATAAACGTCAATCAATTAGAATTTAGTGTCCGATATGCGATCGGACCCGCAATCCAGCAATGTACAAAATAATAAAACTGAATGACGATACTGTTCTAGTCCAAGTGGGTGGGCTGATATATATTTATGCCTTGATTCCTGGGATCAATATAACATAAAAATAAAACGTAACAATTTTTTTTTCATTGCAGATTTGTTGTGCAATTAATTCTGATGTCTTTTATCGCTTTTCCCGTCTTTAAAATTGCGGTATTCATTTTTTATTTGCATTTACAATGCTACGATCAGGTGTTTAACCCCCCTGAGAGTCCTATCTGGTACTCATAGGATTTTCTCCTACATTTGCCATTTACAGGTGTGAAAACATTTGCGGGCTTGGGGAATTCTAGCAATTGAATAGCCATTTTTCCATTGCAACATTTACGGGCTTGAAAGATCAAAGCTGGGTTGGAGTTGACAATTGACAAGGATTTTCAGCCTGTAACATGCAAATCGTTTGCGGGTAGCGAAAAGACGACAATTGAATAGCAAATTAGTTTACGGACTACATTATGGGCTCCAGTAACCAACAATTGCTCAATTTAAAAGGGGCCCATGTGTACTGTAATAATAAAAAACAAAACCGTAAAGGTGCAGGACACTGCAAAATAGAACGCAGAGTCAAAGATATATGACTTTCATTTTGCTGTTACAAATTTGTTCACAGACTATACAAACAGGACAAAAAACACTTATTTACACTCAACGAGCCCAGTACTGTGAGAGGAGATTATTGGGCACTATTATCCTGTGCAATTAGAAAAAATATAAAATGAGACAATTCAGCAACAGGGGAACATAATAAAAATAAGTTTCCACTAGGTAGAGCCAAAGAGCCATCAGTAAAATAAGGAAAATCCATTGTAGGAATTGATTAAACAACATGCAAGCCGTAATAGTTATAGGCACTCCAGTGATGTAGTTAGATGTTTTCCTGTCCTTAGTCCATTTAGATGTTACCCCTGTTTATTAGCTATATATGTGTACAAATCTTGATACACACATATTCAACAAACATACTGCACCATATTATTCACTTGCTCCTCAGCCTCATCTATCAGTGAATCCAAAACATTTATTTAGAATCCCATAAATCCTCACTACAAACTCCCTTATCATTTCTCAGGACATTTCCCCATATACTTATAATCATGCCACTAGTTTCCAAACCCAGCACCCGAGATCTGCAAACTGACCAAAAGTTTCCCCAAACCTTCCCCAGCACCCTAATAAAAATCCCCATCAATTCACAATTCTTGCTCAGGACCCCCTTTCCCCGTATATATGACCTCAAGGTGTTGTGCCAACACAGTTGTTGATAACCTATGTTTGAAAGCTGTTAGTAGCCAAAACGCATATGCTTTGTGAGAGAAAGGATATATTTGACCCAGTTGAAAATATGTGATTGGCAAGAAGAAATCTACACAACCTTATAGAGAAGGGTTGTATGGACAGCAATTCCTTAATGTATTGAATGTTTCACTGTTACACTATCAGCCCTATTAAACTAGAAGCCTGTAGCAGCATCGGCAAGCCCGCAAAGGCTGCAGGCTTGAAATTTGGCTGCGTTATAGAGCTATTAAATTAGCCGTAGACGCAAGCCCGTAAACCATTCTTGCGCGTGTTGCATGTGCGGCCATGAGCATGATCAATTAGTCAAACCTGTAGTTATGAGTTTAGATGGAGCCAATGGCAAAATAGATCGTCATCACTACGTCACTGAAAAATGATTGTTAGATTTTCTATTGAACCCGCATTCCAGAAATAATGCAATATTAATAAATATGATATTCTAGTCCATGCAAGTTCCAATATATTTAATAACACATTGATTGCTGGGATCGATATAACATAAAAAAAGTATTTTATATTGTGTCTCTTCCCCCTCCTCTCTCTCCCCTGTGTCTCTTTTCCCCCTCCTCTCCCTCCCCTGTGTCTCTTCCCCACCTCTCCCTCCCGTGTCTCTTTCCACCTCCCCTGGGTCTCTTTTCCCCTGTTTCTCTTTCTCCCCCTCTCCCCCCTCTTTGTCTCTTTCCCCCCCTCTCCCCCTGTGTCTCTTCCCCCCCTGTGTCTCTTTCCCCCCTCTCCCCCCTGTTTTTTCCCCCCTCTCCCCCCATGTCTCCTCCCCCTGTGTCTTTTTCCCCCCTCTCCCTATGTCTCTTTCCCCTCTCCCCCGTGTCTCTTCCCCCCCCTCTCCCTGTGTCTCTTTCCCCCGTGTCTCTTTCCCCCTCTCCCTCCAATGTGTCTCTTCCCCCTCCCCTGTGTCTCTTTCTCCCCCTCTCCCTCTGTATCTCTTTCCCTCTTTTCCCTCTGTGTGTCTTCCCCCCTCTCTCTCTCTGTTTTTCCCCCCTGTCCCTCCGTGCCTCTTCCCCCCCCTCTCCCTCTGTGCCTCTACCCCCCTCTCCCTCTGTGTCTCTTCCCCCCTCTCCCTCTGTGTCTCTTCCCCCCTCACCCTCTTTGTCTCTCCCCACTCTCCCTCTGTGTCTTCCCACCCCCTCGGATCAGATCGTTGTCAAACTGGGATTCCTCACAAGCGTGACGACGAATCGCAGTTTGACCATTATAATATGTGATGGAAAGTTTATCTTTAGTTAATGAGACAAACCCATTATAAGGCACTACAAGCATGAAAACCAAAACAATGTAACCAATTAAAACACACCAGAAAACTCACTAGATACCACTTCCAATAAAGCTTTAATCACTAATCCTCACTAAAAAACACACTCTTGCTAACATTACCCCCCACCATAAGTATAATAATATTTATAAGGGTGCCAGTTCAATACACATATTTAGATAGTCTTTGGATCCATCTATACAATTTGTTTAGCTAACATAATGGATTACACAAAATGTACAAAGCAAAAATGTAATAAAGCAAATGTAGTCTTTACACTCTTGACTAGCGAAAAAAAGATAGCTGTGGTAAGGTTGAACTTGATGGACTAAAGTCTTTTTTCAACCTAAATGACTATGTAAGGTTAATTTTACAAGTTTAATGTCCGGCCATAAACCACAAATATGTAGATATTTTGCTGCAACAGTGATTAAACTAATCTAGGAAAGAGAATATAACTAATTTAGTGCATATTCGTTTTGTATTTAGTTTAATCATTTTATTATTTACAGTCTATCCCAAAGTCTCATTGACATTTACAATTATACTTAAATATTTTCAATCAAAATCGGATTAAAAAATTTCAAAGGCTTATTTTCAGTGGTATTTTTTTTCTTCTGGTTAACGTGTTATTTTTAATCCCTGTACATGTGCTCACACACTCCACACATACAGCTTTATTATCCTTAACATTGTCAGGTTCCCAAGTGCATGTCCACTGTTTACCCTACTCACTGCTATATATGTGACCTTATATTGCTAGTAACAGGAGCAACACATATATGATGTATATGATTATATCTGTCGGAGTAATGTTTGTAAATGTATGATTTGACATCTATACCTGCTAATAAAAAAAATATGGGCAAAAGGTTAGGAAATACTCTATTTATCCTTGATTTTACTAGGTATATAATATACCTATGTATCTATTTACTTATATGTACTTTATTTTATTAAGTAGTGCTTATAAACTAAAATCATACAAATAGTCCCCGTATGTGTTGCTGAGAGATGATAACTGATTGGTTAGTATGATGCACAACACAACAAGTACACCAGGGCCTGTGTCTTTGTGAGCTGAAGAGGGCCAACCCAAACAGGTAACATTTGCAGTAAAAACAGAGCTTATAGGCAATTCTTTATAAAATAAAGTACATTAAAGTAAACAAATACACAGGTATATAATATACCTAGTAAAATTCAGAAACCGTCCATACAGAACTTTTATATCTTCTCTTGTCTCCTGATAGATTTCAGTTGAGTGTAATACTCACCTATTTAGTGGAAGGAGGTGTAGTGGAGGACGGAGAGTTGTGGAACATTTGTTAATTTATTGTTTTTTATTTATTTGATACTTACACACTTTCTTCACAAATTCGCTGAAGTAGACAGCTTACAACAATAACCGCAAGACTTGTCCTGTAGAAACATATATACTTCTCTCACACATTCAACCTTTGCCAAATTATCAAAATGACTCCAAGGTTTGAAAAAAAAAATGCTTGAAAAAAGTGCAATTGAAATCCATAAAAGAATAATCTGCAGAACATACAAATTATTTTTCTATTATTTTCAGACTACCTGCGGCCATTTATACAATACAAATATAATACAATAGGACAACAGACAGTTTGGTGTAATAGAGTTGAGGTCCCTAATCTGAGTTTGCAAGTTAGAAGGTAATATTGGAGTGTGAGACAGGTGGGTGACAGATACAAGATGGCAATGATTAAGGCAAAAGGCTGTTGCAAGTGGAGGTGACTGTGTGGTATGCTGTAGGTTATATGTGTGGCCATATTGGTACGGTATGTTAAGACTGAAGGCCTCAAGTTAGGTATGTTTTTGTAGGTTTTGAGGCATGAAGATAGTCTGAAAAAGTGAGACAAGTCGTTGAACAAAAAGAAGATGCAGTTCAAGAAGAAGAGGATGTAACAAAAGAGGAAACTATGGGAAGCCAGTGGAGTGAGTGATAGAAACAATGGGAAACCAGTGGAGTGAGTGAACACTGATGAGGGAATATATTTTTTTAACAGTTTTAGTTGAGTTTTGTTTAACGTACTGATGTATTTCTGAGATTTGTTCAGTGAAGATGATATGATATGGTTATTCATTGAAAGTGAGGAGTGAAAGAATCCAATAGAATAAAAAAATAGAACACCAAGGGCCTCATTCAATTGTTACATTTTAGAGATCCAGGCTTGTAAATGGAGGTCACAAGCTACGTTGCTATTCAATTGCCTTCCGTTTGCAGGCTCCGATTGAGTAACTTGCTGCGAGCTACGAATTTTAATGATTTGTTCAATAGCAGCTTACTTCTCTCAAAGCCTTTGATCTTTCACGTCTGCAAAATCCCAATTCGCTATTCAATTGCTCCGATTTACCCTCCGTCAAGCCCGTAAATGGTTAAATTCGAACCACAGGTTACTTTGCCCAACGAGGTGTCGCAAAGGTCTTACTTACAAATCGTAGCACTTTAAAAGCAAATAAAAAAGCAATACTGTACTTTTATTAAAAGTAAAAGTGATGTTAGGTCTTAGAATTAATTTCACAACATTCTCAAGCTTGCAAATCGGCAAAAATAAATACTTTATTTCATGTTCAGTTCTTGTCATAAAGTCCTACGGGCTTCAACCTCCAAGCCCGTATGACTTTGGAATCCAACCTCCATATTTCATTGAAGTCCTACGGGCTTGAATAACGAGTTACGGGCTTGGAGGTCATTCAAGCCCATAGCACTTTGAACGGAAATTAAACATGAAATAATGTATTCGATTTTAGCGATGTGAGTGGTTGAGAATGTTGTGCTTTTAATTCTAATTTCACCCATTGTGTTCCGCATCATTTACAATGCTTGACAGTGCTGCATTGGATTTATATTTGCATTTACAGTGCTCCGAGTTTGTTAGCTTGAAACACGAGTTACGGACTTGCGACCGCGATCATATTCAAGCACGCAAATGCTTGTTTGAGTTAAAGGATAACATTAGTGGTATTATAAAGTGTACTTTACAGAAAAGTTAGGTATGACTTAATATGAAAAAAAAAACTTTATTCAACTTTTACTGTGCATTCAATCAATATATTTTACAATTATGCCTACCTGACTATACTATATAAGCTCTATATCTCTCTACCATTTGAATGAAATATAATACATGACTAGCAGGTAAGGTTACAGCGCTACTTGCTTTTAATGTGTTTCAGAGAGTGGTTTTTAATTTGCATTTACCCCCCGGTGCGGGTTTACTCCACTATAATTAATAAAAGTTTAAATAGTAAATTAATAGTTTAAATGCGTAGTAAATTAGTAAATAAAGTGTTTTTTTTCTAGCCTTACCTAACTATTCTTCTGACATCCCTTCAAAATACTATTCAAAGTGTTGGGCATCACGGGAGGATATGCTTCAGAGGTGTTTTGCAACATGTGCTAGTAGAGAGGGGATAGGTCTGGTGCTGAGAGGTATATAGATGATACTGAAAACCAAAATATTGTATTAAGTTGCCAAGAGAGGATGTATAGATCATGAGCATGGAGCCTAGAACAAAACCTTGAGGCAGCGTGAAAAGAAGAGGTGCCAGAGAAACAGACACTAAGAACCTCATTCAAATGTGGGCTTCAAAATTGAAGCCCACATCTCTCAGTATATAGGCCGTATGTCTGCAGGCTTGCTGTTACGGGCTGAAAGCCGTGCACTCGTGCGTAGCGTTTCAGGGCAGGAACATGATCAATTAAGCAAAGCTGTAACTAACCATTTAGAAACAGCCAGTAGAAAATTAGACCGTCATCATTAGTTCAGTAAAACATGGAGGTTACCTGTCAATCAGTTAGCGTCTGGGGGTCCGATTTGCGATCAGACTAGTGAAACGGCAAAACACAAAATAATAAAAATGAATTTCGATACTGTTCTAGTCCATGTGGGTGGCCTGATATGTATTAACTCATTGACTCCCGACATTGATATAACCCTGAAGTGAAAAATAAAATGATTTTTGATTGCCGATTTGTGAGCTTGAGACTGTTGTGCAATTAATTCTAATGTCCTTAATCGCTTTCCCCGTCATTTACAGTGCAGTATTGATTTTTTATTTGCTTTTACAGTGCTACGGATATGTCTTTAACCCCTTTGTGGGTCCTCTCTAATACTTGTAGGATTTTCTTCCACATTTGCTGTTTATGGGTGTGAAAACATTTGTGCGCTTGAGGAATTGTAGCAATTGAATATGGATTTGCGATTGTAACTTTCGCGGACGTGAAAGATCAAAGGCTTAGATGGGATGTAAGTTGGGGTCGTAACAACCACAAGGATTTCAAGCCTGTAAGAAGTAGCCCATTTGAATAGCAAATTAACTTAAGGCTTCCATTACGGGCTACTGTAACTTACAATTGCTCAATTCAATGAGGTTCTAAATGTTTAATTTGCTAGATAGGATGTAAATCACAAGAGACCTCTTTACACGGATGTCAAAAGAGTGGAGATAAGACAACTGTATCTAAGGCAGAGAAATTCAGAAAATTAGGATAGAGACTATTATCTAGTAGCTTCCATGCTTGCAGTTGTTACAAATGAGTACATGTGAACTAGCATTGTAAGCACCAGATATTCTTTAGTTTTAGGTGCCAGTCCCACCTAAATAACAAAATGTAAGAGCTTTTTGCTCCTATAACACCAAAGGGGTTAAAAAACAATAGTACACAATCTTACAACATAGTGTACAAAGACATGCAAACAAAGCCAGATCTGTTTAACTGCAGTGAATGCCCTAGATTATGGCCATTACACATCCAATTGCTTTTTTTTCAGCCCTTTGTTATGGGAGAATTGAGACACTCATAAATAATATATGCCTATTGACTTATTTAATGCGGTACCTTATATATCTGCAGATTTTCCATGTGCTTTCACTGGACCATTAACTCTTATTGTATTTATCAAATGATAATTTAGAATGAGGTACTCTGTATTTGTGAATACATCATGATATATCTTGACATGCTAAATGGCTGTTTTATGTAAGACCTAAAACATAAAAAACATAACTAATAAAAGCCTAAAAAATCAGGTACTCTAAGTTAGTATAATGCAGTAAAAAGTCTGCTGAAACTTTTCCCCCCTAACTTCTACACTAGTGTAAATCATTCACTCCCCCAGATTACACTAAAGATATCTGTGCAGGGAACAGCCCAAACAAACTTTATGGATGAGATGGCCCTAGGAGCCAATAGAAAATGTGAATGTCATAAATCTTATAATAGGGGGGAAGTGCAGAAACAACTGCCTGTAACTAGCTACAGCAAGGAAACAGAGATAGATATATAAAGTACTTGTTTTTCTTTTTTAATATATTTTGATATTAAAAAGATGTGACACTTGTGTTTATATGTTCAATAAATAAAAATGTGTTTATTTTGTGTTAAAATATGATATATTTATAGACAACGCATTAGAGTATTTGTTCCTAGGCAATGTGGTTTTGTGACATGAATTAACCCCTCAAGTACTGGGTTGTTTGTTACCCGGGATTTTGTATCATAAATGGGCTTAATACAAACATATCATATTTTTTAAATACACATATGTTGATATCAGATTGTTAAGTGTCAAAAAATGTTGAAATATCACAATTCTGTAATGTTTTTTTGTGCTATACTGCCACTTTAAATGCTTCTGGGAGACTCAGCAAAGGTTTTCAAATCATTTGCGTGTGGTCTCTGGTACCCGTAAATCTTTGTTCTGTTTTTTTCCATTACAGCAGTGCATGATTAACGAGTGATCCATAAAATCTTATTAGCATAGATTTTGGATATCAGAGTGTCAGGGTGTAACTCGTAAATTTAATTTCAGAGCAAAACTCAGTGGAGATTTATGCCTTGCTTTTCATCTGGGTCGTGAAGTTCACTCATAGCGATGACCCGGAGCAGTTTGCTCACAATGTTTTAGGGATGGGTGATTAGAATAGCTATGTAGAGTTTACTCTGTAGTGCACTCACAATGGCTTTTTCTAAGATTTACATGAGTCCCTTGGACGTCCATGTAAATCATGTGCTTTAAGTTAGGGCACTGCTGTAAATCGGCGGTGGGTGTTTTTTCCCTATAATACATTCACAACCCAAAATTATGTCACTCAGCTGATGTCTGTAAACCATGTTTTCCACTGTAGCTGGGAAGGGTCTAGCATTTCCAGCATCCTACAAACCCATTGCCACAATCGCAATTAAACACAAGTAATGGCTGTGGAGCAAGGCTAATTAACTGCTTGGTTCCGCTTTTAGAATCCTTGTCCAAGAGCTCACAATTCGACTGTGTTGAAGCTGAGCAAGTAATCAAGCAGGTCTCTCTCAAGCCTTTTGGTGCTTTTCCCATTGTTTGCATTATATTGAGGAAATATAATATCCCACTTAATACTTTAGCACATAATACTGATAACACATAATTTACACACACATAGAGTAACAATACACACATATATATATATATATATATATATATATAAGCACCCTAAAAAATGAATATCACATTGAACATCAAACCATAAGATACACAAACATCTACACCACACATACATAGATAAGAAACAGAAAATGGAAATATTGTACAACTATGAGAGGGATATGTAAGCTATATGGATAGGAGCATTTGTAAACAGGATGTTCAAATATCCCTCTCATAAGTGGATAGATACAATATATTTTCAAAGAATTCTACATTACAATGAATACTGTGTATTAATGCCAAGAATATTTCAAATGATAAAACATAACAATCCAGTCCCTGTATGGGTGTACCCACAGTAGCATATGTAGATATCACACAGCGGCCACATGATCAGACTAGATCATTAACTCACACATAATTTTCTCATTTCAGGACCCAGAGTGTCAACATCAGCCACCTTAACAAAGGTTGTAGCATTAACTCCTGGGGAGGAGCAAGAGGAGCATGTGGATGATGACGAACCGGATTATACTGCCACCACTGTGGAACCATGGGAAGAGGTGGAACAGGAGGCAGCTCAAACATCTCAATGGGTGGCTGCATTATCCACACATCTGGACTTGGCCAGAGAGTGCTTACTGTATCTTGAGGATTATTCCCCTGGGCCCTCATACAGGAGCAGCCAGAGGTACCTTCCACCACCTCCAACAACTCCCTTGACAAAACATCCAAAAGGCCCACCACCACCCCCAGCAGTCACCACACGGATCCTCAGCACCTCCCCACTCTGTTAACACCACCACCAACAACAACGCCTCTGCCTTCTGTTGCCACTTGTTGCCCAGCTCATCTCAGGACATTATGAGACAGAGGAAGGAGACCATTGTTACAGAAGCCATATCAAATGTTAATTCCTCCCTGGAACCCATCATACCTCACTTGGCAACCCAGCATACATCCCTCCTGGAGGAAATGAATCAGCTGAGTTGACCATCTCCAACAACATCCTGAGGAGTGCAAATAGGGAGAGGAGGAGGCACAACCTCCAATTGGAGCATTTCCAGAAAGTGTGTTTCAATGAAATGCAGAACCCACATATAGACCTAATGCTGTGCACTCTGGATTCTGTCATTGCATTGAACAGTCATTTGCAACAAATTAGTGAAGCCATGCCTGGCCCCTCCTCCTCTCCCTATATGCCTCCAACACCTGCGCCTACCCAGCCACCACCAGATGAAAGACCCCCCCTTCCAAACCCCCCTTGTCGTGGCAGGGGGATAAGGTGTGGCGGCATGGGGGTGGGGGTCCTAACATGGGCAAGAAGAGGCAAACAACTGCAGTTGCCAAAATCGTAACTCCGACCCAGCTTTGATCTTTCAAGCACGTAAATGTTACAATCTCAAATCGCTATTAAATTGATACAAATCCTCAATTCTGCAATTGTTGCCACACTGTAAATGGCAAATGTAGCCAAAAATCCTATAGGTATTAGAGAGGTCTCACAAGGGGGTTAAACCCCTGTTTGTAGCACTGTAAATGCAAATAAAAAATCAATACTGCACGTTAAAAGATTGGAAAAGCAATGAAGGACATTATAATTAATTGCACAACAGTCTCAAGCTCGCAAATCTTCAATAAAACTATTTTTTTTACGTTTTATTTTCATGTTATATCAGTCTCGGGAATACATATCAGGCCACCCACATGAAATAGACCGGTTTCTTCAGTCATTTTTATTGATGTTCACGTTGCTGGATTACAAGTATGATCGCATATCGGACTTCGGAACACTAGGTGATTGACGTTTAAACCGCACCTTTAACTGACATCATGACGATGGTCTCATTTACTATTGGCGGTTTCTACATCAGTAGTTAAGGCTTCTGGATTTGATCACAATCTTGCCCTGAAATGCTACATATAAAAGTACAGTTTTAGATTTCTGCCATGTAGTTGCGGACTTTTCTAAATGAATCGCTCTGTAACCCAGGCAAATTTCAGACTTACAGTCTTATGGGCTGTTTGAAGGTACCTGCGGGCTTGAAATTTAATAGGACCCATAGTCTCTCAGAGTAACTAGTAATGTATAGTCAGTGTGAAAAGTGAGTGGAAAAATTATCCGTAATTTTCAACTCTGGCTCGCCGCAGTGACTCGTAGCAGTTCTCTCAAAATGCTTTAGAGGGGGGTGTAGTCAGTGTGAAAAGTGAATGGAAAAGTTATCCGTAATTTTCAACTCCGGCTTGCCGCAGTGACTTGTAGCAGTTCTCTCAAAATGCTTTAGGGGTGGGTGATTAACCTAGCTAGTTAGAATTTTTTGGGCCACTACGGCACTCGTAATTGATGTTGCCGGGATTAACATGGTGGCCTTGTTTCACAGTAGTCACTAATATGTTTGTTTATAGAGATCATTAGACATTAAAGAAATGTAATTACCCATGTGATTGATTACTTAAAATTATTACTTATTAAAACGGAACAGTGAAACAAAATTACCTAGAAACTTTCAAGCTTGCAAATGTTACAAATGAATAAGTGTGAACTAGCCTTGTAAACACCAGATGTTTTTTGTAATTAAAATTGTAGAACAAAGTTTGCAACTATTATATTCATGATTTTGCATGAAGTTGACACTGTAAGGTGATTCTGTATATTCATATTTGTTTAGCTAATATGTACAAAAACAAGTTGGTAAATGGAGTCATACTACCATCTTTTATACTGGAACAATACAAGCAGAAAAAAACAAAAAATTATTTGGAAAACATCCAGGAGAAAACTACCTCACATATAGGAACACATCACCTAAAACATAAGTGAGGCATGCTAGCATTCACATAAACATTTTTATTCATATATATTTATAATCTTGGATACACTGAGGCCCCTATTAAATTTGCAGATTTGTAGTTTCAGAAGCCCGTAAAGGAGCCCACAAAAGTTATGGCTATTAAATTGGCCCCTTTTAACTACCCGCAAACGATCTGCGGGTTACATGCTGAAAATCCCTACGGGCTGTCTAAATCGGAACTCTGACCCAGCTAAGCCTTTGATCTTTCAAGCCCGCAAATGTTACGATCGCTAAAATCACAAATCTCTATTAAATTGCTACAATTCCCTCAAGACGCACTTGCGTTCAAACCCGTGAACGGCAAATGTAGACAAAAATATTACAGGCTCCAAATAGGACCCGCAAAGCGTTTACAAACAAGTCCTTAACACTATAAAAAACAATATAAACACACCACTGGACTTTAAAATATAGGAAAAGTAATGAAAGACATTACAATTCACTGCACAACAATCCACAAATAAAAAATAGGCATTAGCATTTTTATTTTATTTTATCATATGTTGGAATGGACATGCATATGCCAATATGAAAACCCTTGCTGCAACATGCATGAAGCAATTAAAGACTGATTAAATTGCAACACAGAAACATGAACATGCCTGTCATATCATCCCTTTCTCACTCACAGAGGCTCTCATGTGGACCCCAAAATATAAAGATTGCATATACCAGGGGAACATACACCACCCTAATCTACTCTAACCCATCAGGAAGGGCCGCAAACACACATGGAGGCTGAGCAACAGCTAACTCACCCCCCTCAGTAACAAAGAGGAGAGAGGGAAAGAGAGGGAGGGGAGAGATAGAGAGGAGAAGGGAAGGAGAGAGATAGAGAGGGTGAGGGAGAAAGAGAAGGATATACTGTATATGCAGACAGTTTTTATTATGTAATTAATGATGGGCAAACTACCAGTATGATCATATGATTTGCATGATTAAAAATGTATTGATCTATTACTAACTAACGAGGGCTAGTTGACCCAAACCATTGAAAATACACTGACATTGTGAGAACGGTATAACAAATGTATTTCATACACAGAGCACACTCAGAAATGTACAAGACTGTGCATTTATATCATGGGTGTGGTGGGGGCGGATCCCGGAAGGGCCAGAGGTTTTTTGGGGAAAAGGGGATTCCTAAAGGGAGTAATGTCATATTCTAGAATAAGCATGATGCATAGCACCTACTAGGGTCACATGTGTTGACTACACCACTGCAACCGAAACCTGAGGAAAAAAAGATCATCAGAAATGACTCCATTTGATTGAAGTAACCAGTGATGGTCATAGCACTTACAACTTGTCTATATCTGCTCATTCAAACAGATGCTTAAACCTCTGGACTGTGTAATCCAATCCAGTTTCACACATACAGTGTGTTCCCAAAATAAAAATCTGAAAAGAAGCGGTAAAAAAAAAAAATGTCAGAGGAGGATAAAAAATATGTTTGCTTTGACATACAAAATATAAATAAACATTTCAGTATTAACATTCACATCCATACTAGGAATAGATATCTTGGTTCAAATTGCCTCAGATAATGGATATTTCAAGCTGTATAATCACTTTGTATCTGAGTCTTTTGAAATCTCTCCCAGCCAATCACACACATAAAATAACACAATCACGCGGGTTGATTAAAAATATATTTGACAAATACATTTGAAATAAAGAAAAAGAGAAAAAAAACCTCTCTTTTTCTACCTCTAAATCTCTTCCCTATGTGAATCCCATATTCTCCATTTAATCATTGTATCTTTTTTTCTTATATTCCAGAAACAGTAAGAATGTTCTATCTCTCTGTCATTAAGAATGATCGTTTCTAATTCCATGACACTGAATAAGTCGATCTCCAGCCCCTTGCCAGGAGCCATTTGGCAGCCAGCAATGCGTGGGAGATCAATAAATCAGTTCCTAAGGGGAGATTGTCCGGAAATACAAACAGAATTCTGGCTTAAAAGGAAGTACCAAACCAGTAATTATTGATAAATTCTGCACACATTGTTCCCAAAAGCCTTGGACCTTTACACACTCCCACCATATATGCATATATGACCCTGCCTACCAGCATTCTCTCCATCACAGATTAGAGGAGCTGGTATCTATTATGTTCAACATAGGTGGTACTAAGTAGCATCTGTGGGAAACTTCATAATATGTCTCCCTATATGACATAAAAAATGAGGATCTCTTTACCAGACAACATGCTTTATACCAACTCTCCTCTGGCCAAATCTTGGCTAGATCTCTTTCCCATTTTGACCATTCTCTAGTTTTCCCACATCTCTTATCTCAGAGAGCAAATTGTAACACTTCGAGATCAATTTTTTGGAATGACCATTCATGATCAGATGTTCAAAAGGTAAATATTGAGAATAGTTATTTAGGTTGTAACCCAACTCCTGAACCTTAGCTTTTACTGCTCCATACTCCAACCATGATAATTTTATATTTTGAGGATTAGACAACAAATATGATTCAGAAACAAATGAGTTGTTAATAAACAGATTGCCTATAAACTTAAATCCTGCAGATTTCCATTTATTAATAGGAATATGTTGGTCTTTCTCAGACAAAATCTCTAACGGGGCCACTAGGGAGGGTCTGTGCATGATATTTAGTTTATAATATTTATACCAATATTTAAGTAATAAAATAATCCCCTTAGGGAGGTTCTGGAATAATATCAAATCCAATTTAGGAAAACAGAGAAAAGTACTACATGGATAATTCCGCACTCTATCTTCTTCAATTGTTTTCCATTTAACAGAGATTTTGCAGGAGCTCCAGCCATATAAGTGGCTCAACAACATAGCTTCATGTAACTCTGATATTGATGGGGAGGACAAGCGTCCTCTCTCAAATTTTCTTTTAATGCTTTCACTCCCCAAACATGCTTTCTTACCTCTATTCAGAAACATGTTTCTAATTGTTTGGGCCATTTTCAGAATGTAATTGGTAAATCTCATGGGGATGGACCTCAGAATATAGGAAAAGTTAGACATTATTGTCATCTTTACAGCCGCAATACGGCCAGACCAAGGCACTCATTCAATTGCAAATTGGCTAATTGAATAGGGCTATAAATAAGCACATAACATATTTTTTAAAATAAGTTTTAAGTTAGTAAACATCTATCCAAAAGCAAGGTTTTCACTAACTAAAAACTTATTTAAAAAATATATGTTATGTGCTTATTTAGAGCCCTATTCAATTAGCCAAATCGCAATTGAATGAGGGCCCAAGAGAGGATTATATCTTTCAATGCTGCTGTACATTTCTTAATCTCTTTCAAAACTGGGAGGAAATTATCGGTTACAAGTTTACCTAAGTTGGGAGTTATTTTAATTCCTACATGTTTAATACTGCTGGAGTTACAGTCAGATTTCCATTTAAGATAATGTATTTACTTGTCCTTTAATCGGCTAAAAAATACTTGTGATTTTGATTGATTTATTTTAAGATAAGAGACCCTGCTAAACTCATCAATTACCTCAAACAGGTTATTCAGGGAATCAATTGGATCAGCAACAGTCAGAACAATATCATCCACGTAAAGCAACATTGTGTAGTGAACTGGACCTATTTTAATCCCTTTAATTGATTTAGAATTTCTGATCAGTTCCGCAAAAGGTTTCATCGTTAAAACGAATATACCGGGAGACAACGGGCAACCCTGACGGGTACCATTTTTAATGTCAAGTAAGTTGGATTCGAACCCCAGGCCACTGATTCTAGCCTGTGGATCCTTATAAAGCGACTCGATTGCTTTCTGACTGAACTCACCAAAGCCAAATTTATCTAGTACTAGATCTATGAAGCCCCAGTTGACCCTGTCGAAAGCCTTCTCTGCACCTAATGGCAGGTCCAGCATTGGAACCCCATAGAGCCAGAAAAATAAATCAAATAAATTAACTTCCTAACATTATCCATACCTTGTCTCCTCACAACAAAGACCACTTGGTCCCAATCTATTAATCTAGGGAGAACATTATTCATTCTGTCTGCCAGTATTTTAGAGTAGATCTTGATATCAACATTCAAGAGGGAGATTGGTCTATAATTCCTATGATCTTGTCCTGCTTAAGAATATTAATTATTGTAGCTTGGGTCATTGGGAGATTTATTAGGTTTTAATGAACTAATAACTTTTTCAATTTCCTAAACAGAAATAGGTTGATTTAGGGAGGCTTATTTTTTCTATAAAATTACTATCTTTAGCTCTGGAAGGCTTAACAAAATTATTGTTGTTTTCTAAATTGTATAATGCTTTATAATATGTTTAAAAAATATCCCAGATCTTACTGGGTTGGGAAACATTATTATTTGATTTAAGTAAATTAATGCGTTTTGAGGTCCTTTGGCTAATTTTATATGCCAAAGCTTTTCCGGGGCTTATTGCCTTTAGTGTCAAATTGCTGTTGTGATTTCACAATCATTTTATTAGTTATTAATTGTAAAAAAAATATTTGATTCTTGATAACACTAATTTCATTGCAGAGGATTTTATTAGGATTGAGTTTCTTTCTAATTTGTAACTTATTAAGTTCTATGTATAATTGCCTAAGCAGAAGACCTCTTTCTTTTTTTATTACAGCCGCTCTACTGATTAAAATCCCTCTTAGAACCGCCTTATGGGCACACCATATTGTTGATTGTAAAAAGACCGAGTTAACCTTTAAACGAAAAAAGTATTTCAACTCCATTTTAACTTTCTCTTTAAAGTCTGCTGAACTAAACAATGAGGGATCTATTTTACAATTTCTGTACTTAAATTTCTCTGATCAACTAATTCTAGAGAGATTGGAGCATGGTCAGACCAGCTAATATCCCCAATTCTAATATCTTTGACAATATAAATAGTCATCAGGTCAGTCAAAACATGATCTATCCTAGTGTAGTATTTATGTCTCGCTGAAAAGTAAGTATAGTCTTTTAAATCAGAATTTAGTGGTCTCCATGGATCAAATACTTCATATTCCAAGATTACTTTTAGAAACTGGCTGAACTGCTGGCCACTTGGACGTCTCAAATGTTATTATCTTTATCTTGATCAAAAATCAAGTTAAAATCACAATCATCATCAAAATAAGATTACCTTTCCCTAAATTGTTTAGCGTAGCTAATATCTTCTTAATGTACCTCAATTGATTACTGTTTGGGGAGTATAAATTAACTAGCGTTATGTCTCTATTATCAATCGTACTGAGCCAGATAATATATCTACCTTCACTGTCAATTACCTTATGTTCTTCATAAATTGACAATCTTCTACTGAAAAAAATTGAATCCCCTTTAGATTTAGAAGGGGAAGTGGCAATAATACCTTCTGTGAATAATTTATTTACAAAATGAGGAACCTTTCCCTCCTTCCAGTGCTTCTTCTGAATGCAGAATATATTTGCTTTAGACTTCAGGAGACTCTCCATTACAAACCTTCTATTAAAAGGGGAGTTTAGTACATTTACATTTTGTGAGACTATCTTAATCCTCATCTATGGAGTTTTTAAACTGGATTAAATTTTCGCCAATATAAAAAAATGATTAATAACCCTTAACATACAACAAGAAACACTCACATAAAAAAACAAAGTTGCTGTACGATGTTGTTAGCAACTGAGTACCACTTAGGAATAGCTACAAACAAAAAGAAAATGGCAAGCTTTGCCCACTAGCGGGCTTTCTGAAAGGGTGCAAGCAGCAATTTGCATCTAAAAAAAAGAACAAACCAGGATAATGAAACACCTTTAACTCCTCACTCTGAAGCACACTGAAATTTTCGAGATAATAACTTCAATCTAATCTTCTGTGTATATCTTGATTTTATACTTTTCTGTCTCTTCACTACTCTTTTATCTCTGTTCTTCTCTCAAATACTATCCTTTCCAGATCTATTTACTATATTTTCCTATGTTCTGTTGTAAGTAATCAGTGCACTATGTGATACAACTGTCTCTTTATTTTTCAACCCACTATGAAACATCTATTAGGTGTCTACATATATAAAAATCTATATTGTATGTATCTGAGACACAGTGCTCAAACCTAAATATCTTTACAGCTATGTATAAGATCCTATTAATTAAGCGATCCCATCCAAAGTTTGTTATCTAATTAAACACATTTTTCTATATAATTTGTGCATGTGAGATACTTATTTTATTTTTTTAAACAACATAATTTTTAATGTGTACTTTTGCCTTTACCGTAAAGGATCAAAATAATTGGAATGTGACTTTGTGTATGTGAAATGCTTGTTTTTTAAAACTACTTAAATTTATGATGTACTTTCACCTTTATCATAAAGGATCCAATGAAATTGTGTGCAAAAAAGTGTACCCTTATATACGACTGTTAATTCTAGTGATGTCGCGAACATAAAATTTTCGGTTCACGAACAGCGGACGCGAACTTCCATCAAATGTTCGCGAACGGGCGAACCGCCATAGACTTCAATGGGCAGGCGAATTTCAAAACACACAGGGATTCTTTCTGGCCACAATAGTGATGGGAAAGTTATTTCAAGGAGACTAACACCTGGACTGTGGCATGCCGGAGGGGGATCCATGGCAAAACTCCCACGGAAAATTACATAGTTGATGCAGAGTCTGGTTTTAAGCCATAAAGGGCATAAATCACCTAACATTCCTAAATTGTTTGGAATAACATGCTTTAAAACATCAGGTACGATGTTGTATCGATCAGGTAGTGTAAGGGTTACACCCGCTTCACAGTAACAGACCAATCTCCCCGTTTAATGCACCGCAAACAACCGCAAACAGTCCCTTTGCACAACTGCAAACTCCCCATTTGCACAAGGTTGGATACCAAGCTAGCCATGTCCCGTTCCTTGTCCTCACTGATGTCATTGAAGGTCTCTTCCTCAACCCAGCCACCAAGGGTCCCCAAAAGGTGACAACAAGCCCCCTGGGACGCCTGCTGTGTTTGGTCTTCCACCTCCGCAAAGCCACCTTCCTCCTCTGACTCCTCTTCTTCAGACTCCTCTCTCTGCATTGCCTCTGTCTGCGTTATTATAATTTGTGTACTGTTAAGTAGTAATATTCCTATTGGTTTAATCCCTGTTACGTCCACTATTAGGGGACGTGTATATGGCATTGATTTTTGGAACAGGGAGATGGAAAAAGATGCTTGGTCGGACCTCCTACTTCAAATTTGGGGCACTGCGTGTGCAATCTAAGGTGCCACCAGATATGAGTGTCACTGTGCACTGGCAAAAGTTGGCAGAGTAGGTGCTGTAGGCCTCACACACACACCTGTAGGCAGGCAACTGATATTCAATCGATTACAGTCAAAAAAGTGCTGTTTTATGTATCTGTACACTACGGTTGCACCAGATATGACGTATCACTGTGCACTGGCAAAAGTTGGCAGAGTAGATGCAATAGGCTTCACACACACACCTGTAGGCAGGCAATTGCTATTCAATCTAAAAAAAGTGTTGTTTTATTTCACTGAGCACAATATAAGCTGTGAGCCTGACACAGGCAGGCAACTGAAATTAGATTACAGGAAAAAAATGGTTGTTTTCAATGTATGGTACACCACCAGGTATGAGTAGTGAAAATAAGCACAATATAAGCTGTTAGGTGTTAGCCTGTCACACACACACGCTGGCAGGCAGGCATATGCAATTAGATTCCACAGAAAAAAATGATAAAATAAAATAAAGGATGTTCTAGCCCTAAAAAGGGCTTTTTGGGTTGCTGTCCTTGCAGCAGATATTAGATGAGTCCTTCAGGTCTGTAATGGAAGCTAAATACACAGCCTGGCTGTCTATTTCCCTATTAAATCTCCAGCAGCTACACTATCTGTCCTCTCACAACGAATGCAGCTTCAGAATGATTCTAAAATGTATGCTGTCCTTCAGATGGAAGGCTCTGGAAGGGAGTGTATGCTACTGATTGGCTGGAATGTGTCTGCTGACTGTGAGGTGCAGGGTCAAAGTTTCCTCAATGATAAAGTATAGGGGGGGCAAACCGAAAAGCGCATGTGTTCGCCGTCCGCTGCGAACGCAAACATGCCAAAATCACCGCGAATAGTCCGCGGGCGAACTGTCCGTGACATCTCTAGTTAATTCGCCTTCAGAGCAAGAGGAAAAGAAAAGAGAAAAAAATATGATATGCCTCTCTACTTATCAAAACAATAATTCACCTAAGAGGTTTTGACCTGAATCTAATACATAGAGGCTCAAATATGGGCAAATCTCTATATAACCAAACCCAAAATGAAGAAATGACCCAAATACTAAGAGACTGTGTGCCATTCAGAGTCTTTCGGATGTAGACGTGGTAAAAGATCAGTCTGAATCGATGGAGTAAAAAGAATCTCCCATTTATCCAGTAGGACTTCTGCATCTTTAACAGACATCCCTAATAGATCTTTTCTTATTAAAAGTCTAGTTGGAAAACCCCACTTGTATATTATGTTGTGTTTTCTTAGAGCCTGTGTCACATTTAAGACTTTTTTTTTTTAGAGTGTTAAATGAATTATCCAGGAAAATCTGTACATTCTCAGTGAGCTTAATATGCCTTAGCGCATTGATTATTGCAGTTTTGTATGACAAACAATGGTGTTTAACCATAACATATGTGGGCTTGGTTGCTTTTTGAGAGAGGTAGCCTATGGATCATCTCAATGTTATTATCATCACTGGAGGTAGGTGCACTGATTGTCATAAACATTTTTGTAGTATAGCTCTCTAGTTCTGACTATGTAACGGATTCTGGGATACCTCTGATCTTTAGATTATTTCTTCTTGATCTATCCTCTAGATTAGAAAGGTTCTCATGTAGGTCCAGCAAGTTTTCCTGTAATTGAGCTGTAAATGAAAGTAGATTTTTATGATCTTTTATCAGTTTTTCATGTTTATCTTCTAAATCCAGTATCCTCATATTTGATTCTGTGATATTTTTAGTTTTCTCTAATATTTGAATTTTGAATTCTAGCAAGAAGGAAGATTGGAGTTCGGAGAAAGGTTCTTTGATCTTTGACATAGTCACAGGATCCTCTCTCTCCTGTATAATTTCCAGTTGAGGGGATAATTCAGATGAGGTATTAACATCACATTGGTCCAGAGTTGAAGGTTCAGAAAGAGCCAGATCCTTAGAAGCTCCTTTACTCTGTGGAGAGAAAAAGTTCGAGGCACTTTTTGAGTTGACTTTTTATCTTTTGGCTTCATTTTGGTAGCAGCAGAGTTCTTATTTCTCATAGTAAGGAGAGGAAAACACTGGCGTCTCCTATCTGATAACAGAGACTTACACAATTTTTGCCAATCAGTGTCACAGTATATTTGAGGACTTGAGGTGTGTTTTTCTGTCACTTCTTTTATTTGCAGTCCATTAGATTTAATTTTGCTGTGCATGTGCAATAATTACAAAGGTAAAAAATTTGACTGCATTTATTGCAAGCTTATTAGTGCTCTGAGTGATCTAAATAAATTCCTATTGCTTCCGAGACTATGTCTCGGTGGAGCGGTGGAGATATATAAAAGCAAAGATACTTATTGGCTAAGGTGTTACAAAACTTTATGCATAGCTGTATCAGCCGCACCTTATGAAGTTTATTCCGGTGATTCTTAATAGGAAATTTAGGAATTTCCTCTTGCTTAGAAAATCAACACTGTTCTTATAGTTTTTAAAAGTCAGAGTACATATGCACTTTATACGTTTTCATGTTCCAATATTAACATAGTGTAGAGAATATATTCCTCTCTTTACACAGCACACTTCATCAAACACAAAAGGACTGGTAAACAACCTTCAACTTATTGCTGAGAAAGAAAAAATAATAGAGGGGGTACTTGGGCTTTTCAAGGAGGTCAGGTAAACCGTTCATTGAGCATTCACTCCCTGTGACTCAGTACCATCAGGGAGCTGCCAACCAGGAGCACGCCAGTCACCGTTGTCTCTTATTGGAGCCAGTCTCTTAGCTTACAGCATCAGTGTGTAATGTCTACATGCAAGTGAGTCTCAGCCTTTCCAGTCACCTACACACCCAGCCGGCCTCCAAGAGCTGCCGTCTGTCCGGGCTACCCCGCCAGCACAAGCAGCGCGCACCTCAGTCCTCCAGCAACCACCTTCCTCTCATGTAGCGTAGCCAAATCTGGCTTGTTAGCTAAAGCACTCCTCTGCTCTCAGATAGATTGAGTCTTAGGCATGCAGGACCACACACAGCCTCTATTCAATGTCTCAGGGGATCATCTTCAGAGCAAACGCCATTATGCACCCTCTCACAGCTTGTGGTGCACTATGAGTCCAACTTCACCATTTCTGGTCCAGTTCCCCAACAAAAACAGTCATACAAATATTGATAGTAAATTGTATACAGTAAAAGTTAAGATGGATCCACAGTGTATTTATATATCTTCAGAAAAGCTTCCAGGGAGTGTGTATGGTTGCAGTATCAGAGAGAGAGAGAGACAGAGGCCCAGAGGTATTGTGGACACATCGGAAAAGCTTCCAGGGAGTGTGTATGGTTGCATTATCAGAGAGAGAGAGACAGAGGCCCAGAGGTATAGTGGACACTTCAGAAAAGCTTCCAGGGAGTGTGTATGGTTGCAGGGTCAGAGAGAGAGAGACAGAGGCCCAGAGGTATTTTGGACACTGAAATAAAATATGAGAAGGATGGGCAATGTTATTTCACAGATGAGAAGCAATAAAACCAGGCTTTGGTGGTGGGTAAGCATGCAAGATAAGGGTTGTTTCAGATTCAGATTCAGTTTCCCCGGAGTCAGGGGTGGGAGATAGGGATAGGAAGGGTGGAGGGGGAAGGAGATTTCTAGAGACATATATATAGATATAGATAGAAGATATAGATAGATGCATAGATCTAAATTATATTGATATATATTTTTATTTAAATATAAATATATATATATATATATATATATATATATATATACAAATGTTTTATATTTTATTTATATATGTATATTCATATATATATATTTCTTTACATATATTTATATATAGAATGCAGTAAAATAACAGTTTTTCTTGGAATTCTGAGCTGAAAGCAGTTTTTTTTTACTTGCTTTAGACACTCAAAATTGTACACAGATGTACTATTTATTTACTATATATATATTTATATTTATTTATATATATGTATTTATACATACATATATATATATATATATATATATAAAAATATAAATATATATACAGTGCCCCCTGCTGATTATGAACGTTTGTCCACTGACAAAGAAATTACCAGTCTATATATATATATATATATATAGATATATATAAAAATATATCTATTTATATATATATATATATGTATATATTTATTTATATATGTTTATATATTTTTATATATATCTATATATATATATATAATTTTATATATATATATTCGCGGAAATACGATATATATATATATATATATATATATATATAAGATATATATATATATATATATATATATATATATATATACATATATATATATGTATGTGTATATTTATATATACACATACATATATTTATATATATATATATATATATATATATATACGATATATATCTATATATATATATATATATATATATATATATACATATACATATATATATATATGTATGTGTATATTTATATATACACATACATATATTTATATATATATATATATATATATATATATATATATTGTATTTCCGCGAATGTAGTGCGCCATCAAATCTAATGCGCACCCCATGTTTGGTACCCATGAATCAAAAAAAATGTTTTTGCTGGTGAATGTAATGCGCATTTGTCATTTGTACAAGAACTCTCTTCCAGCTTGTCTGTTTCCATTTTATTCAGCAGAAAGAATAACTTTGCGTTTGAATTATGCATCATATGACATCCTTTTCTGTTTCTCAGCCATTTTGGGGTACATTTTTGTACACAATAGTGCCCAAAAAAGTTGCAGTAAACAATAGAGCTGAATTTCTGGCAACTCAAATGAACATTTACCTAGCAACAACAACACTATTCTTTATTGTACTGTGCTTTCCTTTTTTTTTCTTTTATTCTTTTTTTTTTTTCTTTTGTGTGCCAGGCTCTGCGTGCCACTATGCTGGGTCTCTCTGGGTGCCAGATTCTGCATCCCAATGTTCTGGGGCTCTCTGTGTTCCAGGCTCTGTGTTCCAGTATGCTGGGGATCTCTGGGTGCTAGGCTCTGTGTGACAGGCTCTGCGAGGGGGTCTCTGTGCATCAATGTTATCAATGGATTCGGTGCTAAACCCAAAGACATTGAATCTAGTGCGCCATTGATTCTAATGCGCACGCCGACTTTGGGACCCTATTTTTAACGAAAAAGCTGCGCATTAGATTTGAGTAAACATGGAATATATAATGTGTATATACTGTATCCCCCCAGATTTTTTTCTGTTCCTACGACCTTGCCTGTGCTACAGAATTGTGATTATGAAATATTCTTATTGGCTGAAATATGTGTCAATCATATTTCAGCCAATCTGAATTGATGTGTTGTCACTGTCAATCAGATTGCAGCCAATCAAAAGGCTCTACTGCCTTCAGCCAATTACAATGGGATACACCCCATGGGGTGATTGGCTGGATGCATCTGAGCCTTCTGATTGGCTGCAGTTTAATTGACAGTGACATCAGCTAATCAGAAGGTGCTATTCCCTTCAGCCAATCACAATGGGATACACCACCACTGGTGATTGACTAAACACATATGCACCTTCTGATTGGCTGTTGTCACTGTCAATCAGACTGCAGCCAATCAGAAGGCGCAGACGCCTTCAGCCAATCACCCCATGGGGGTGTATCCCATTGTGATTGGCTGAAGGGAATGGCACCTTCTGATTGGCTGCAGTCTGATTGACAGTAAATAGGACCAGTTAGGGTTAAATAGGCTCAGTTAGGGTTAGATAGGTACTGTTAGGGTTACATGTCACTAAATAGGCCCTGGGTTGGGTTAATGGGGTATAGTTAGGGTTAATAGTGTAGTGCTTACACTTTGTGTTATGAGGGTCCTGGATGACCCTCATGGCACTTATAGTGTTATTACATGGGAAAAATTAGTGTCCTATAGGGGTCTATATAGACCCCTATTAGACTGATGGGGTTAATTAGGGGCTTATGGGGGTCTGTACTGACCCCCATGAGTGACAGGGTTATTTATTTGCTTATGGGGGTCTTTATTGATCCCCATAGGTGACAGGGTTAATTAAGGGATTATGGGGATCTGTATTGACCCCCATGAGTGACAGGGTTAATTAAGGGCTTATGGGGGTCTGTATTGACCCCCATATGTGACAAGGTTAATTAAGGGATTATGGGGGTCGTTTTGACCCCCATGAGTGACAGGGTTAATTAAGGGCTTATGGGGGTCTGTATTGACCCCCATGAGTGACAGGGTTAATTAAGGGTTTAAGGGGTCTGTATTGAACCCCATGAGTGATAGGGTTAATTATGGGATTATGGGGGTCTGTATTGACCCCCATGAGTGACATGGTTAATTAAGGGATTATGGGGGTCTGTATTAAAATGAATAAAAAAATAAACAAAGGTCAACAAAAGTCTGCATACTTTGAAATATGGTATTACCAGTACTAACTTATGGATATGAGAGCTGGACCATAAGGAAGGCTGAGTGCTGTAGAAGTGACGCTTTTAAATTGTGATGTTGGAGATAAGTGCGTAGAGTCCCTTAGATTGCAAGAAGATCCAATCAATCAATACTACAGGAAATCACGACAAACTATTCACTAGAAGGTGTGATCATTAGGCTAAAGCTCAGATATTTTGGCCATATTATGAGACAGAGATGGATAAAGGCAGAGATGGATAGATGAGGTAATTAAAGCAATGAACATTAGCTTGAGGGAGCTCAGAGGGTCAGTGGCTGACAGATGTGCCTGGCTTGCTGCAGACCATAGGGTCACAGGGAGTTGGACACAACTGAATGACTAAACAACTAAATTATAATAAACCATAAATGAGACATTCAATAATTTCCTATTGTCATAAGATCTGATTTATGAAACTACTGTATGTACTCGAGTATAAGCCGAGTTTTTCAGCCCTTTTTTTAAGGCTGAAAAGGGCCCCCTCGGCTTATACACGAGTCACCACCCCTGTGTCTCTCTTTCCCCCGTGTCTCTCTTTCCCCCATGTCTCTCTTTCCCCCCATGTCTGTCTTTCCCCGTGTCTCTCTTTCCCCGTGTCTCTCTTCCCCCCCGTGCCTCTCTTCCCCCGTGTCTCTCTTTCCCCCTCATGTCTCTCTCCACCCCGTGGCTTTTTCCCTCCCCCTCCCATATCACCCTCATCCCCATCCTCATCCTCAACCCCCCCTCCTGAACCCCCCTCCTCATCCTACACCCCCCTCCTCATCCTCAACCCCCTTCCTCATCCTCAACCCCACTCCTCACTTTACCCCCCTAATTACCTCCCCCTCTCCCTTTCCCCTCACTTACCTTCCATCAGCAGCTGCTCCTCCGATTCTCTGTGCTCCTTCCGGCTGCGTCGTCACATGCGCGTCACGTCATTAGCATTGGCCGGGTCCCAACGCAAAAGGGAGGGGGAGGGAAAGAGACACAGGGAAGGGAGGGAAAGAGACACAGGGAAGGGAGAGGGGGGAGAGGCACAGGAAAGGGAGAGGGGGGGAAGAGATACAGGGGAGGGAGAGGAGGGGAAGAGACACAGGGGAGGGAGAGGAGGGGAAGAGACATAGGGGAGGGAGAGGGGGGGAGAGACACAGGGGAGGGAAAGGGGGGACACAAGAAAGGGGCACAGAGGGCTCACAATAGGGGGACACAGAGGGCACAAGAGGGACACAGAGGGCACAAGAGGGACACAGGGGGCAGCACATTTCCCACCCTTGAGTCACTAAGTTTTCCCCGTATTTTGTGGTAAAATCGGTGCCTCTGCTTATACTCGGGTCGGCTTATACTCGAGTATATACGCTAAATTCATGCATATTTACTCATTGTCCTGTGCCAACTTCTATAAAGAAGATTTCATCATGACTATAATTTATTGTCAAATGTTTGTAATGTGTTGACAGCAAGTGTTAAATTAATAATGTACCTTGCCTAGTAAATCAGTGTTTTTACCGAATATACAAAATATGCTTGTGTATTACAGCGTAAAATTCTAAAATGATTTTATAACATAATCTGTTTTGCAACAATGGAAAAGTTTAGTTTCAAAATATGAATTATTTGTATGCATCAGCACATTTATAGCTGTTGTCATAAGCTATTATTTTGCACTGATAGAGTCGTAAAGACTCAGGCAAATAAAAACATTGCTTTTCATTCCATTTTGTATTCAACATTTGCAAAACTCAGCAGCGCCATAAAATAACTGGATAGTATTGACATTAATGACTATTGTTCCCCAGAGCAACTGGCTTGTAGCAACAGAGAGGAGGCAGTAAACAATGTAAATTGTTTATTACCATCTTGTGGTACTTCATCTATAACTTTCTCATGAGAGACGGAGCATTGCTAAGTCTTGGATATTTCACTACACATTTTGCCACATCCTTTTTTTCCTTTTGCTCTCTCTTTGTTTATAGCTTGTGCTTTTTTACAAGAAAATAGTAATGGAAGAACACGCAATTATTATTTCAAGTAAAATATTTAGATATGATGTACAAAAAAGTTACTTTATATAAAAGGTGATAGATAGGTGTTTCTGTTTAGGTCAATGACGCCATGCCTGGGGCAGCACATTTTAAGGGGGCAGCAGACTGCCTCAAGATTAGGATCCATGTCTATATATGCACACAAATGTCTATATGCAGTGTAATTTCTTTCTATTAGTGTAACTGGCACTTTCTGATAAGCTGTATATGTACATAAACAGACATACAGCTAAAGGGGTGGTCCTAGACCAACCTGTACCGAAGGTGGAAAAATAAGTTGGTGATCATCTACTTTATAAGTTTGTATTTTAAGTACAGAGCAGTCTGATATGCTACTGAGATGTCTGAAGAAGCATCAAAATTATGTGAAACATATTTAGCAGATTCCTGCATTAGACCAGGAGGACAAAAGCAAGCTAAACAGGAATTTGGAGGTGGACAGATTTTTCTCTCACTCCATTTTCCCCATGTTGACATACCGGGTGTTCTTGATTCATGTCTCACAACTTGAGGTTATTTAATGTGTAATAGCTTATATTTGTATTAGCCCTGCTTTATATTAATACATTTTCTGCATTCAATTCTGGGGTATCACACTTTCGCCTGTTGTTTTTTTTTAAAGTATATGACAAGTGCTGTAAAAGAAGTGATCAGCAACACAAGGAGAGCTGCAAGCCAGAGAATTATAAATTATTTACTACATTGAGCTTTTGATGTTTGATGTTGTTGAGGAACAACTGGAATGTACACACTTTCTTGGTACCAGTCGGAATCGCAATACTGTTTTTGCAAAACTTTCATTTTATGCTATAATTTCCGACTTGTTTTCTAAAACATTTAGTTGTGCTATACAAGCTCTACACCATTATATGAGTTTTAATACATTTCAAAATACATTCATTTTATCCCAGTTGTTGATAATTTTATTTAGGCATGGTAATTTAATTTTGCAAAAGAGGTGGATTTAATAAATAAATGTAGATAACATAAATTACCGTAATATATATTAATATAAATATAAATTAATAAAACAACAAAGTCAGAGGTGCTCATCAGAGAAGGAACCAACCTTAATAGGTTATTTCTATAGCCATGATAAGCTACTCTGAGAGCAACCTCTTTTAGCTCACTTGTGCCCTTCACAGGGAGAAATATCCTGTAGTATATCAGTCTGGTCCCACTCAAAAGAGTGACCCATTCCTGAAATACCAGGCAATTCTACCCTGAACAGGAGAAACAGCAAACCCAGACGCATTTCGGCCTTTATGGGCCTTGGCAGTGAGGTGCAGCTGAACTCCCTAAGGCACAGTGAGCAAGGGGTCCACGTCTGGAGTCCCCTATTACCCTTAGGGAGACTAAACCCTAAAGGTAATTTGCATATAGAAAACAACAAAGTCAGAGGTGCTCATCAGAGAACGAACCAACCTTAATAGATTAGTTCTATAGCCATGATAAGCTACTCTGAGAGCAACCTCTTTTATCTCACTTGTGCCCTTCACAGGGAGAAATATTCTGTAGTATATCAGTCTGGTCCCACTCAAAAGAGTGACCCAGCCCTGAAATACCAGGCAATTCTACTCTGAACAGGAGAAACAGCAAACCCCAGACGAGTTTCGGCCTTTATGGGCCTCGTCAGTGAGGTGCAGCTGAACTCGCTAAGGCACAGTGAGCAATGGGTCCACATCTGGAGTCCCCTATTACCCTTAGGGAGACTAAACCCTAAAGGTTATTTGCATATAGAAAACAACAAAGTCAGAGGTGCTCATCAGAGAACGAACGAACCTTAATAGGTTAGTTCTATAGCCATGATAAGCTACTCTGAGAGCAACCTCTTTTAGCTCACTTGTGCCCTTCACAGGGAGAAATATTCTGTAGTATATCAGTCTGGTTCCACTCAAAAGAGTGACCCAGCTCTGAAATACCAGGCAATTCTACCCTGAACAGGAGAAACAGCAAACCGCAGACACGTTTCGGCCTTTATTGGCCTCGTCAGTGAGGTGCAGCTGAACTCCCTAAGGCACAGTGAGCAAGGGGTCCACGTCTGGAGTCCCCTATTACCCTTAGGGAGACAAAACCCTAAAGGTAATTTGCATATAGAAAACAACAAAGTCAGAGGTGCTCATTATAGAACGAACGAACCTTAATACGTTAGTTCTATAGCCATGATAAGCTACTCTGAGAGCAACCTCTTTTAGCTCACTTGTGCCCTTCACAGGGAGAAATATCCTGTAGTATATCAGTCTGGTCCCACGCAAAAGAGTGACCAAGCCCTGAAATACCAGGCAATTCTACCCTGAACAGGAAAAACAGCAAGCCCCAGGTGCGTTTCGGCCTTTATGGGCCTCGTCAGTGAGGTGCAGCTGAACTCCCTAAGGCACAGTGAGCAAATTACCTTTAGGGTTTAGTCTCCCTAAGGGTAATAGGGGACTCCAGACGTGGACCCCTTGCTCACTGTGCCTTAGGGAGTTCAGCTGCACCTCACTGATGAGGCCCATAAAGGCCAAAACGCGTCTGGGGTTTGCTGTTTCTCCTGTTCAGGGTAGAATTGCCTGGTATTTTGGGGCTGGGTCACTCTTTTGAGTGGCACCAGACTGATATACTACAGGATATTTCTCCCTGTGAAGGGCACAAGCGAGCTAAAAGAGGTTGCTCTCAGAGTGGCGTATCATGGCTATAGAACTCACCTATTAAGGTTCGTTCGTTCTCTGATGAGCACCTCTGACTTTGTTGTTCTAAATATAAATTAAGAATTTCTTTCCATTTTTCACACATGCACTATAATATAGATATTTTTATATATGGTTTTTTGGTATGCCTAAAGATACATTTGAGGAATGATATGATAAAACTACTATGAGAGAGGAGAGCAAGAAAGAAGCAGAATAAGGTAACAGAGGAGCAAATGAGGAACAGTAGAATAGAACTTGGGACTCAAGAAGTGAGAAGTGGAGAGGTGATATCAAGAGAAGCACGTATAGGGAAAGCGGAAGTGAAACAGAGGATAAATTACCTTATTTTATAATAATGTTAAGAGGACTGCTGTTTCTGTTCAATATGGCAGAGTGTCAGATTTATAACCCACAATGGGTTTAACCTGTTTCTTGGCTTTTGCTGGACTTTTAGCTTGTGTTGTTTTCCAGAGCTTCGAAGTTGGTACTCACCCCCCTCAGAGTTCTGTGCATTAACTGGAGATGTTCGCTTCTCGCTTTTGCTGTAATGGCCGAGAATAGAGCCAATTGCCAAGTTAGACTGCTGAGATCTTACATCTTGCAAGACTTGCCCCAAGGATCGAGAGAAGCCAGTCAAGCATGCCAGGGCAGTGCTAAGCCTGGTGGAATAGAGCAGAGGGGAAGACTGAAGACCATCATTTGTTTACTACAGTGCCTGTGTGCTCACTTGAGAGTGAGCCTTTTTGATTCAACTGGGGTGACCATTTTGGACTTTGTGATCTGCAAATGCAGCCTGAAGGAAAGAGTGCATGCCCATAAGCCTGTATTAATATCCTTGGTAATATAATGGTAATATAAAGCAAACGTTCCTGTGTGTATGGCTCGATCAGTTTTAAGTATCCTTGTATTTGGGACAAGCGTTATTACTATATGCAGTGTGACTTTTATTTCATTCTGCCCTAAGACATATTTGAGAAGAGGGCAAACAAGACATTTGCTGATGGAATTTCAGTGAAACGGTTAATATATATGTCAAGTGCTATCTTGATTTTATTCAGTGGTGTTAAGTTCTCTGTGAACTTGAGAATTGGATAAATATTTAGAAAGCTCACCTGTAACATCAGGCATGGATGGTTCAGGTGCCCATGAATCGGATAATAAAAAAAGGATCACAGAAGAAGAAGAAGGAAAATAGAGGTCATAGAAGCTCCAAGCTTCAGACGGATAAACCCTTAGAGTTTCATTGTGTAACCCCAGAACAGTCTAGACATTAAATATTGTTGTAATCAATTGTGGCTCAAATGTCTGTTTTGTTTATGCCTCCTATAGATGCATTGCAAAAAGGAGTGGGATCTTTAAAGGAAGAATTAAGAGATATGAATACCAGATTATAAGGGTAGGGCAAAGAATATCTTATTTAGAGGATAATAACAAAGAAAAGGATTTAAAGTTCTCTGTTTAACAACATAAGGATCTGTATAAAAATGGACGAACCTGGAAATGGACAGATGTAGCAACCTTAAGCTAATTGGTCTATTGTAAACAATGAACTATATTTTGTAGAAAAAGAATTGGCAAATAGTGATGTCGCGAACATAAAATTTTCAGTTCGCGAATCGCAAACGCAAACCGCCGCAAATGTTCGCGAACCGGCGAACATCGGCGAACCGCCATAGACTTCAATGGGCAGGCGAATTTTAAAACCCACAGGGACTCTTTCTGGCCACAATAGTGATGGGAAAGTTGTTTCAACGGGACTAACACCTGGACTGTGGCATGCCGGAGGGGGATCCATGGCAAAACTCCCACGGAAAATTACATAGTTGATGCAGAGTCTGGTTTTAAGCCATAAAGGGCATAAATTACCAAACTCTTCTAAATTGTTTGGAATAACGTGCTTTAAAACATCAGGTATGATGCTGTATAGATCAGGTAGTGTAAGGGTTAGGCCCGCTTCACAGTGACAGACCAAACTCCCCGTTTAACGCACCGCAAACAACCACAAACAGTCCATTTGCACAACCGCAAACTCCCCATTTGCACAAGGTTGGATACCAAGCTTGCCATGTCCCGTTCCTTGTCCTCACTGATGTCATTGAAGGTCTCTTCCTCCAACCAGCCACGTACAACACCAAGGGTCCCCAAAAGGTGACAACAAGCCCCCTGGGATGCCTGCTGTGTTTGGTCTTCCACCTCCTCAAAGCCACCTTCCTCCTCTGACTCCTCTTCTTTATACTCCTCTCACTGCGTTGCCTCTCTCTGCATTATTATAAGGTGTGTTAAGTAGTACTACTCTTATCAGTTTAAAACCTGTTACAGCACATATCAGGGGGCGTGTATAAGGCCTGGATTTTTAGAACCGGGAGATGGAAAAAGATGCTTTGTTGGTCGTATCACTTCAATTTTGGGGCACTTTGAGAAATTAGCTTCTTACGCTCAAACATGTCCTTTACAGGCACCTGACTATGGGCAGATGAGCAGGAACTGCTCAAGGCGAAAGACGCAGTGGTGGATGGTTGAGAGGGGGCAAGGAGGACAGCAGTGGTTGATGTGGCTGATGATGCTGGACCAGGAGGAGGATGGCGGCTTTGAGTTTGTGTGCTGCTTGTACTCATGTGTTGGTACGGAGTCACCCAAACATTAGGTCTCAACCTGTAGAGGATAAGGGAACCAGGCTACTCTAGACCTCATTCATCATTACCGGTTTTGACAGATTGGTACTATGCGTCCAAGCTACTGTGACAACAGATATGAGTGGCACTGTGCACTTGCAGAAGTTGGCAGAGTAGACGCTGTAGGTCTGACACACACGCTTGCAGACAACTAACTGCTATGCAATCTATTACAGTAGAAAAAATGTTTTTTGTTTTAAATGTACACTACTGTTACACCAGATATGAGTGGTGTGTTAAGTAGTACTACATTCTCAGTTTAATCCCTGTTATGTGCCTTTTTTGGGGGTTTGGTTGTTGAAGGCACAGTGCAGCACCAGAGGCCAGAAAAATTAGGCATGTAAACATGCCTGAAAAATTAGGTATTGTTGATCTTGCAGCGAGCAGAGAAGAAGGTAGGCCTGATTCAACGCCCCAGCCCGCATACCCACACTCAGAGATTGAGGGGGGCGCCTGAGAAGGCCACGGGCCGGAGATATAAAGGGGGGACATCCCAAATAAGCACACAAGCAGGGACAAAGGTAGTGAAGGGGACATAGAGGCCCATGGACTGACGGTCGCCATCTTGGCAGGAAAAGGGCCCAGCAATTAAGCCAAACTGACCCAGCACAGGCAGCTACTTCAGTCAAACGCTGTACAATTACACCTTAATAAAGCTGAAACATGCAGCAGCAGGGATTCTAAACGGCCACACAGGGACAAGGAGGCTTACAGCCCCCACAGTCTCTGCACCACTCTTTTTAACAGACAACCCAGTGGGCTAACCAGGGACCTTGCCCACATAAAAAAACAGAATTTTATTGGAGGAATTATTAGTGTCTTTACCCCCCAAGAGAGGACATAATATACGGTATCTTTAGACTACCTGATGGCCAAACCTCCTTTAGCCCCAATGCTATCCAAGAAACATTTCAAAACTTTATCTGACTGGGGGTCTATAGAGTGACATTAGTACTGACCTTTATTTGACTGGGGGTCTATAGAGGGACATTAGTACTGACCTTTATCTGACTGGGTGTCTATAGAGGGACATTAGTAATGACCTTTATCTGACTGGGTGTCTATAGAGGGACATTAGAACTGACCTTTATCTGACTGGGTGTCTATAGAGTGACATTAGTACTGACCTTTATCTGTCTGGGGGTCTATAGGTGACATTAGTCCTGACCTCCTGCTGCAGTATTATTACTCCCAGTACTCCCAGGCTTGCTACTATTAGATATAATAACCTCAGTTTCGTTTCCTTATCTGTTGGTAACATCAAATTATGATTATTAAATATTTCATATTTGTTTGTTTTTTTCTCCCAAAGTGAACCCCTTTGTGTGTGTCCCACAGATGTGGCGTTTCCGCTCTGCGTTTGTTGGATTTGCACCGCTCAAAAAGTATGAAAAGAGATCCCCCCCCCTTGAAGCCCATTAATGACATCATCAACGCTTTTGCTGTTATTCTTTGGTCGGCGGTGATGTGTTTTTTGCGCTTATTGCAATGCTTTGGTGTGCTATGAGCAGCGTTGGCGCTCGTTGTGAGACGCGCAGTGAATGGCATTTATATTTAATGTGATCATGTTTTTTTTGTGTATATGTATTTTTGTATGCTAATGAAATAATTACTAAATGAATATACTTTACCTATTTGTAAGTAATATATGCAGGAAGCATTGTGCTGAAGAGCTGACAATCTGTTTTCATGTTCCTGCAGCATACAATGTAGGTTTTCAGTGCTGTGGAGCTGCTGTGTAAGTGTCAGCAATGTGTGCAGTGTGTAGTGTAAATAGGCTGCGTGCGCGAGGGGAAGCCGTTACGGTAGCTGGGTACTTCCGCATTGTGTAAGTTAGTGTTGTAAAATGGCGGTGAATGTGTATGTGGTACGCGGGTGTGGATGATTTAGCGTCCTTGTTAATAGTGTATCTTTACCCCATACGGCTTTTTAGGAAAATCCGTATGTGTTTTACGTGTTTAGGGTCCTGTAGCCTCGTTTTCTTTTTTTCAACGGCCATTTTTTCTCTCACTTAGGTGATTTTCGGGTGTCTAAACTCATGAATTTGGACTTAAATGGAGGTGTAACTTGACTTGCAGAGGTCCTCGGTGCCCGCCTTGCTGTGGGTAAGCTTTTTATGTGTTTGTTGTGTGTATTTATTGTGTTTTTAATGGTTTTAAGTGCGCGCGGTTCGGGCGTTAAGGTCATATTTTTGTGAGCTCGTAATGTTTTTTTTTCTAAGTCCCGTATTTTTTGATGGTAAGTCCGTAAATTTGATGGTGTAAGTCCCGCCTGCGGCTCATTGCAGCCGACGTGGGAGCCTTCGGCGCTCCTTGCCAGCAACTCTGGCCCTCGCTTCGCAAGCCCGCAGCGTTAGCAACAACCCGCTTGCTCACAACTATATATGTGATATCTGCAACGTCTTCCCCAGTTGGCACTTGTAAATCGGCTAAGCGTAAAAAAAAATGGCGTCCGAAAAAAATGAAAACGAGGCTACACGACCCCAAACCGCGCAAAACATCGCCAGCCATGTACGACTTTTACCTAGGAACAGACGAGGTACAAAATACACTATTAGAAATAATGGAAACTGCTGGCGAGCCGCGTAACACATATACAATCGCCGCCATTTTACAACACTAACTTGCAACTAATAACATTACAAATCTAAAATTGCGCGTTACATGACTATACAAGCGGTTTCCCCTCGTGCACTGCGCACATTGCTGACACTTACACCTCAGGTCACCAACAGTCCAAATGTACACTGTAAGCTGCAGGAAAATCAAAACTGATTGTTAGCTCTTCAGGATATTGATCACTGGATATATTAATTACAAATAGGTAAAGTATTTTAGTAATTAATTAATTCATTATTATTAAAAAATATATATATAAAAAAAATATGCTTAATAGCATATTTTACACTGCCATTACTTTACATACATTAACGCTTCGCACTTCCTAATACATTTGTTCATTCACAATAGTTATTATCGTGCATTCATTTAATAAGTATTAATTAGTAATGGAAAATAAAAATGTAGACTTCACACTACACTAAAATGTTTTACTTTTTACTCTGCAGTTATATATCTGGATTACTGCTCATTGGCTGCCAGCGATAGCACTCTCAAAGCAGTTACAAATCTAAATCACTTTATTATGCTCTGAGACCTGAATACATTTTTTAATTTACACTGCACAAAAAAAATTATATATTTAACACTGTACTTATATATCTGTCTTTGTGATGAGCGCCGAAGATTGATCGTTGCAAAGCATGAAACATGAAGGACACGAGGGAAGAGGCTCACAATGAGCGCCGAAGGTCCTCAGAGTACAAAAAGCATCACATTGTGTGGCAAACAGCATTGCCATGGCTTCAAACTTTATTGCCCCGTCATTTGTGCCAGGCAAGTCGCTAGTGATATAATATAACATAATGCAATACAATATTATACAGTACACATGGGTGTTGGAACTAGGGGGGGGGGGGGGTAAGGGGTAACCCCCCCCCCCCCCAGAATTCTTAATGTATGTATGTATGCGTATAGAAGCTAACAGGGGAGGGGAGAGGGGGAGGAAACACAGGGGAGAGGGAGAGGAAGACACAAGAGAGGGGAGAGGGGGAGGAAGACACAGTGGAGAGGGGGAGGAATACACAGGGCAAAGGGGGGAAGAGAAACAGGGTAGGGGAGAGGTGAGGGGAAGAGACACATGGGAGCGGGGAGAGACACAGGAGAGAGTGGGGGGTAGAGACACAGGGGAGAGGGGGGAAGAGACTAATGGGAGGGAGTGGTGAGGAGACACCGGGGAGAGGAAAGGGGGTAAAGACACAGAGGAGGGGGGAAGAAACACAGGGGAAGGGAGAGGGGGTAGAGACACAGGGGAGAGGGGGTAGAGACACAGGGGAGAAGGGGGAAGGGACACAGATGAGGGGGGAGAGACACAGGGGAGAGGGAAGGTGGGAAAGACACAGGGGAGGGGGGAAAGAAACACGGGAAGGGAGAGGGGGTAGAGACACAGGGGAGGGGGGAGTGACACAGGGCAGAGGTAAGGGGGAAAAGACACAGGAGAGGGGGGAAAGAAACACAGGGGAAGGGAGAGGGGGTAGAGACACAGGGAAGGGTGGAAGAGACACAGGGGAGAGGGGGGGAGAGAGACACATGGGAGGGAGTGGGGGGGGGGGACACAAGGGAGAGGGGGGAGAGAGACACATGGGAGGGAGTGGGGGGGAGACACAGGGGAGGTCTTGTGCTTTACTATTATTATTATTATTATTATTATTACTATAGAATGTGTAGATGTACCGGCTGGGCATGCTCTTGTGCATTATTATTATTATTACTATATAATGTGTAGATGTACCGGCTGGGCGTGCTCTTGTGCATTATTATTATTATTATTATTATTATTATTATTACTATATAATGTGTAGATGTACCGCTGGGCATGATCTTGTGCATTATTATTATTATTATTATTACTATATAATGTGTACATGTATCAGCTGGGCATGCTCTTGTGCATTATTATTATTATTATTATTATTATTATTATTATTACTATATAATGTGTAGATGTACCGGCTGGGCATGCTCTTGTGTATTATTATTATTATTACTATATAATGTGTAGATGTACTGGCTGGGCATGCTCTTGTGCATTATTATTATTAGAAGTAGTATTTTACTACTACTACTAATAATAATAATAATAATAATAATGCACAAGAGCATGCCCAGCTGGTACATCTACACATTATATAATAATAATAATAATAATAATAATAATAATAATAATGCACATGAGCATGCCCAGCTGGTACATCTACACATTATATATTAGTAATAATAATAATAATAATAATAATAATAATGCACAAGAGTCCTTCAGCACTGCACTGGACACTGAATAAACTTGCCTAGCTATGGTTTTCCCTATTGATGCAGTATCACCTACACTCTCCCTCCTCTCAGTAAGACTGCAAGTTAGTTATGATTCCAAAATGGCTGCTGTCCTTCAGATGGAAGGCTCTGGAAGGGAGTGTATGCTGCTGATTGGCTGGAATGTGTCAGCTGACTGTGACATGCAGGGTCAAAGTTTGCTCAATGATAAAGTATTGGGGGCGGGTCGAATATCGCATATTTTCGCAGTTCGCTGCGAACGCGAACATGCTATGTTCACCGGGAACAGTCCGCCGGCGAACTATTCGCGACATCTCTACTGACAAAGTTATTTCGTATGACATAAAGTGTCTGTGGTTGTAGAAAGGGCTCATAGATTAGGAAAGGGCTGATTCTAATGTGATGATCAAATAATTATGAATTAAATAGGAATTTTCCGGATAAGAACAACATTTTGTTTGCAACCAGAAAGTTAGTTAGTATATCTCATGAAAGCTCAAATTTGAAACAGCAGAATCATTATTCTGTTGCTGTTGCTCGCAAAAGTAAATCATTTTTATTATGTTACAGTCAGAGCACTTTGCTCTTTTGAATCCTACCAAGATGAAATTAGAGACAGATATGGGGCAATGATCTTTAATAAATGTGTTTATTTAAACAAGATTATAAGTAGGAATCAACACAGATTTATGAGGGATAGGTCATGTCAAACAAATTAGTTTCTATGAAGAGGTTAGTAGGAACGTGGATCAAGGCAACTCAGTGGATGTAGTCTTTTTGGATTGTGCAAAGGCTTTTGATACAGTACCACATGGGAGGCTATTGAGCAAACGAAAGGGATACAGGGATTGCAGTAAATATCTGCTCATGGATTGAGAGCTGGCTAAAAGACAGGAAGCAAAGGGTTGTTGTAAATGGAACATACTCATATTGGACTAATGTGGTAAGTGGGGTTCAGTATTGGGTCCTCTCCTTTTTAAAATATTTATTAAGGACTTAGAAGTAGGATTAGAAAGTATTGTCTCCATTTTTGCCGATGACACTAAGTTGTGCAATGTAATTAAATTAGATAATAATGTACTTTCCCTCCAAAGAGATTTGCATAAATTAGAGAAATGGGTGAATTAATGGCAGACGAGATTTAATACGAATAAATGTAAAGTTATGCATCTGGGAAGGAAAAATAGCCATGCAATTTATATTCTTAATGGAGCAAATTAACAAAGAGGGACTAGACAGGGTTGTCCTATCTCCCCCGTCTTATTTAACTTGGCCATTGAGCTATTGTCATTAAATAATCATTTGAGCATTGAAAAACAGAATGTTAAAATGATATATTTTAAAATTAATATGTTTGCTAATCATATTTTGTTATTTGTAGATTACAGATTTCCCTATGACCGTGACTGTTATTTAAATATTTCCTACTTTACAGGGTATACTACGTATCATTAAATGTTTGAGGAGCTTTGATAGAAGAAGAGTAGCTACAATCTAGCAATTATTTACCATTTATAGTCTAGCCATTGATAGAGCAGCTAGATGGTTCTAAGAGAGAATCTACCAAAAAACTCTAAAAAAAAACAAAAACATTTTTTTGCTAGTTAAGACCCCTCCCCCTTAGAGTTAGTTAGACTCACAGTTATTTGATACTTGACAAATTTCACCTGATAAAGCTAAATGTATTTAACTCTTCTTACTTTGGGGGCACCTGTATTAAACTAGAGGAATGCAAAATCTAGCTTTAAAAAGTTGTTGTTTGCTATGCAAAGTTTTATACTTTGTTGGTACATTGCTAATGCCTTATTTCTTTTCTTTCTCACTCCTTGCTGACTATCTGATATGTCATCACCAATCTCTGGACAGTTTTGTAGGGATAGAGCCGGGATTCTGGGTACCCCTTCATCTCTGACCCTTGGAAATGTTGGGATCAGGTAAAAGATGTAGTCTTTTTTTTGAACACCTTCTTACCCTAACCCTTAAATCAGACTTGACCTTTCTAATGCATAACGTGAAGGGTTTTAATTCCCCCTTTAAGAGACAGAAGGCTTTTATTTTCTATAAAAAATACAAACCCTCAATTATCTTCCTACAGGAGACTCACTTTTCTCACGACTAAAGACCTTCATACCTACATAAGGTATATCCCACTTTCTATGTGACAACCCACACCTCTAGAAAAGCAGGTTCTGCCATCCTCCTGCATAAAAAAAAATCATTTAAATTATAAACAATAGATAAGGATGGTAACTATGTAGCTGTGACAGGAATGGTTTTGGGCACCATATTGTCCATAGTCTCAATCTACTCTCCTACTACCTCCCCTTACAAAACTTTAATCACAATCCTGAGAGGATTTGAAACACAGGATATGGGTAGATTAATAATAGCAGGTGATTTTAATCTTGCCTTTAACTTATCCCTAGATAGGTCAGGGAATTCATTAAGCAATAGATTCTCGATTAAAATGAAACAAATTAATAACTTAATGAACAGGATAAGCCTGGTTGAAGTCTGGAGGGGACATCATCCAGGACGTAGAGAATATACATACTGCTCTGCAACATACTCCAGGATAGATGCCATCCTAGTTAGTTCTTCCCTTTTTGACTCCACTCACAAAGCAGATATTATTTCCTGCCCATGGTGGGACCATGCAGCAGTCTCTATGGTGATAGACCTTGGACCAAGTATAAATTAACAAATTTGTGTTATCAAATCCCACATGTGTAGAACAAATCACTAAGGATATAAAGTTATTTTTTAAAACTAATTCAACGCCAGACATAGGGACAGATTGGCTATGGGTAGCCCATAAAGCCTACATAAGGGGCACATGTATTAAAGTAGCTGCGAACTACAAAAAGACCCTTATACAGAAAGAGGTAGAATTAACTGCAACACTCAGGAATCTAGAGGTGCTGAATCAACAAAATCCCTTCATGAAAACTCATAGGCAAATCGAAAAGACTAGAGCGGAACATGATGGCATTCTTTCGCACCGAGAAATCGCTGAGAAAGACTAAGCACTTATATTATTGGAAAGTCAATGAACCAGATACCTATTAGCGAGAAGATTAGACTCTAAATACACCCAATCTAGAGTAACCCAATGATCGACTACATTTAGCCCAAACAAAATTCAAAAGGTATTCCAAAACTTCTATCAACAAATCTACTCCTCCCAGCCCCAATGCAGTGAGATAGACTTACAATCATTCCTGGATGCTTATGACCTCCCCTCTATAGCAGATCAGCACCTAAATAGCCTAAATTCAGACATCTCTCAGGTGGAAATGCAGGCCACTGTAAATAGTCTTAAAACAGGCAAATCCCCAGCACCGGATGTCTTGACGAATTTATACCACAAAAAATGTGAAGCCCTCCTTACCCCGCATTTTACTTCACTATTTAATGCAAACCTGAACAGGAATCATATGCCTCCAGAGCTTAATCAGGATGACTTAGTGATTTTCCCTAAGTGAGGCAGGGATACTATCAACGTTAAAAACTATAGTCCAATTTCTCTGATGAATAGGGACATAAAGATCTTGGCTAAAATTATGGCAAGCAGGACCTCAAAGTTTCTCCTGGATCTCATGCAAAAGGACCAAGCAGGGTTTTTTTAAATTTGGGCAAGCGGGGGATAACATCCGTAGAACCTTATATGCCTTGTATTTAGAGCAAGTTTGATATTCCAATAAGCCTTTCAGCTCTAGATATCGAAAAAGCTTTTGACACCATTGAATGGCCTTATCTGTATAAGACCTTAAATAAATTTTGTTTTAAAGGGTTTTATTAATCTGCTTAAATGATACTTCAACTGCCAACTTAAAACTGCCGGGGGCGGACATAGGGCTAATATATCTATCCTGTGGGGCACTAGGCAGGGCTGCCCAGTCTCCCCCCTTTTATTTACACTTGCGATAGAACCATTGGCTCAAGCTATAAGATCGAACACAGAATTTCAAGGCCTACAGGTGGGACTATATCACTTTAAGTGCTCACTCTTTGCTGATGACTTACTGTGCACTCTGACCAATCCCCAAACTTCTATTCTGGCACTTATGACTACAAATGATAATTTCAGTAAAATATCCGGCCTTAAATTAAACCTGGAAAAAACTGAAGCTTTAGGAGTAGGAGTCCCACAAAATGAGCTAGACACCTTAAAAGCCACCTATAAATTTATTTGGCCTAAAAATCACATTAAATACCTAGTGGTTAATATTACTGTGAACATTTCTGACCTTTATAATGCTAATTACCCCTCCATTTATAAAACACTGACAGCTCACATGCAGAATTGGGTTAAACACCAAATGTAATGGATGGGTCGAATAGTAGCTAAAAAAATTAACATCTTGCCAAAGATAATGTACCTATTTAGTTCCTTATCTAACCCAATTAACCTAAAATAATTAGATAGCTTCCAAAACAACATTTTCAGGTCCATTTGGAAAAATAAGCACCCCGCATTACCCAAAAAATTATGTATAGACATAGAAACAAAGGAGGGCTCTCGTGCCCAAATTTGAGGCTCTATTTTAAAGCAGCCGAGCAGGCACCCTTGCCTTTAATTCACTCAGCTAAACATCAACCAGCTTTGGTCTTTATGGAGAACCAGCAAATGAAGCCACATACTTGGGACAAACTCATCTGGATCCCTAAAAAGTTATCCCCTGTCACAACCCACCATAACCTGATGATAAATTTAACTCCAACCTCCTAGAGCTGGGCCAACGCCAGGTGTCAACTCACTCTTCACTTATTTTCTAGCAGACTCTAGTGTAGCCTCGAAGCACTGGTGGATCTCTAGGAACCTAGATAGGATAGGCTCCGGGTTTATTAACAAGCGTCTCCGAGCGACTTATGGACAACTCCACACTATCCACAATATTCCTCACACGGAACTCTATAATTATCTAACATTGAGAAACTGGGTTAGTAAAACATCTAGAAGCATGGGACCTACCAAGGCTACTTGGCTGTCTCATATGTAAAAATGCCCCCTTAACAAAAGGAATACTAGGATCACTTTCTGACATTTTTATTAGTTTTACAACGAGCTGGAAACCCAAATTCATGTTGAAGTGGGAGGAGGACATGGGAACTGAATGTGAGAGTGCCAAGTGGACAGAATCCTGTTCAAATTGAAATAAGGGGTCACTCTTTTGGAAACATTGATCAACGTTTTGCATAGAGTTTATTGTACGCCAGACATACTACATAAAATCAATCCCCTGTAGAGCAATAAATCCTTCAGGGCTGTCAAACTGTAGGCAATCATATCCATACATGGTTGTTCTGCCCGATAGGCCAAAATGTTTGGGGAGAAATAACTGAACTTGACTCCACGCTTTTAAAAGCCCCAATTCTAATCACAATGAAATCCGGCTTGCTGGGGATTCACATCAATATTTTAACTTCTTCCCAAAATAAGCTACTCCAGCTAATGGCTATAGCGGGCAAAACTCATATAGCTGGCAGTTGGAAATCACTGACGCTAAACTTCCATGATGTAAAACGAAAGCCTAACTGCATGCTAATTAATGAGTGACTAACTCACAGTATGTCAGACACATTCCCCCAGTTTCAGAAAATTTGGGAGCCCTGGATAGAATCTCCACTTTGTATATCCCTAATCTAACTTCCAATTCACGCCACCTAGACCTATGACTTGGTGAATGAGGTGGAGGGGACCCAGTTCAGGATGCTTCCAAGGGGTCCGGAGATAGAAGATAAGGTAATCATATGAGTTGATTTTTTAAGGCTGTGTTTAATGTATGTACCTAAGTATAATAGATTGCTCTATACTTATATTTTTATATGCAACATACCTTGCTACGTAATTTTCATTTGCTGTTTGTTATTTGTTTTTTTTGTTTATTTAAATAACTAAAAATAGTGAAAATTGAAAAGGCATAGATAGCAATCATGTGAGAAATGTTTTATTGAAAAATACATTACAACTCAATTGATATTGCCTAAACAAAGCTTTGTGATAACTAAAGCTTTATATGTGACTGTAACATGCAAAATGCAATGGTATACCATCCTATGCCTTTAATAAAAAAAGATTGGTAAAAGAAAAAAGTTTGAAGAGCTTTGGCTTACACAACTGCAGGATTTGGCTGTTTTTTCTTTTAATATTCAAAGTCTTCATCTGGATCATTTCTGTTTAAATGAACTAGATTTTTTTCATTTTTTTCACATGGAATACACTGGTTTATTGTAGGTTAAAAATCAGATTTAGCAAGTTGAGATAAACATCACAAATAGGTTAAGACAGATATTTATTGTTGGTTAATGAGGTTTTAGAAAGTAAGCTTTTATGTGTGCTATGCTTTGCATTATTTTTATGGTTCTATGAGACAATTTATGGATTTGTCAAATAAAATTTAAAAAATGTATTTATTCTCATCCTCCTGTATCAAGGTTTACATAGCTTTTTAATTATGGATTAATAAATGGCATATTTTACTTATCGGTACCCACCTATATTTTTTCTGCTTTTTTGATACTTTAATGGAATTATCATACAAAGGCCCCTATTTAATTGAGCAATTAGTTAAATTAGTTGTTAGTTACTGGAGCCTGTAATGTAGCCCGTAAACTTATTTGCTATTCAATTAGCGACTTTTAGCTACCCGTAAATGATTTGCGGGTTACAGGCTGAAAATCCCTGTGGTTATCAAAATCGTAACTCCATCCCATCTAAGCCTTTGATCTTTCAAGCCTGTAAATGTTACAATCAGAAATCTCTATTCAATTGCTACAATTTCTCAAGCCGGCAATTGTTTTCCCACTGCTAAATGGCAAATGTAGAAGAAAATCTTACAAGTACCAGATAGGACTCGCAAGAGGGTTAAACACTTTATCGTAGCACTGTAAATGCAAACAAAAAATCAATACTTCACTTTAAAAGACGGGAAAGCGATGAAAGACATTATAATTAATTGCACAACAGTCTCAAGTGGGCAAATCTGCAATAAAATTCTTTTTTTTTTAAAGTTTCATTTCCGTGTTATATCAATCTCGGTAATCAAGGAGTTAATACATATCAAGCCACCCTGATATGGACTAATACATTTCCTTCATTCATTTTTATTATTTTGTACATTACCGTATTGCGAGTCTGCTATATTGATTGACATTTAACCTCCATGTTTTACTGACATCATGATGACGGTCTCATATACTATTGGCTGTTTCTAAATTGGTAGTTACGGCCTTGCTTATTTGATCATGATAATGCTGTGAAATGCTACTTACGGGTTCATGGTTTACGGTTCAGGCATTCGGCCAGATAGCTGCGGGTTGGTTCAATTGAATCGATCTTTAACTGTTGCAGATTTCAAGCGTGCAGAGTTACGGACGGTATGAAGGAAACTGCTGTCTTGCAATTGAATAGGCGCCTAAGTGTGCAAGAAGTGAAGAACTGTTTTTTGTACAATATTATTACAATTACAGAAATAAGGAATGCTGTTTTAATACATGTTATCTATTATTTATTGTTGTATGTTAAATTGTTGTTACTAGCAATAGGAAAATGAAGCTTTCAGTGATTTCAGAAGCCTATCACCTTCCACCCTAACACGCACAACACTTCTCTCTCCCTCCTGTACCACACACAAACCTTAACCTTTAGACAGTCTGTGAGTTTCAATCCTGCACGGTGCTTTGGGGTAAATTTAATTTTGAATTTGTCGTTGCCTGGAACTTAACTTATGTTTAGCGCTACGGAATATGTTGGCGCATTACAAGTAAACAATAATAATAATTATTATTATTTCAGGAGCCTACACATTTGATAAATAATATGGCAATTTATATGTCACTTTATATTTTTTAAGAATCGGTGTGCTTCTAACATATTCCTCTGGGGAAATAATTAAATGCATGCTTCCCCAAAAAAGGTTAAACAGCTACTTTGTTTTTCTTGTAACATTTTAGATAACTGAAATCATCCACATTTGGGTTGGATTCTTCCCTGAGGCTATAATACGATAGTGACACACTTCTTTGAATATATGTATTGGCAAGGAAATATAACAAAGTCAGAGGTGCTCATCAGAGAACGAACTAACCTTAATAGGTTAGTTCTATAGCCATAATAAGCTACTCTGAGAGCAACCTCTTTTAGCTCACTTGTGCCCTTCACAGGGAGAAATATCATGTAGTATATCAGTCTGGTCCAACTCAAAAGAGTGAACCAGCCCCGAAATACCAGGCAATTCTACCCTGAACAGGAGAAACAGCAAACCCCAGACGCGTTTCGGCCTTTATGGGCCTCGTCAGTGAGGTGCAGCTGAACTCCCTAAGGCACAGTGAGCAAGGGGTCCACGTCTGGCAAGGAAATATCAATTCACTTTCATAATATTGTCACTTGTATGAAATCATGTTATGTGAATAATTAGATATGTTAGATATGCAATAATTTGACTTCTCTTATAATTTTATCATTACTATTTAAATCTTCAGTTTTTATTAGTAATTGTTTAAGGGAGTAAAAGTACAAGTTTTGCATAAAATGAATCACTGTTAGATGTTATAAAATAGCAGAAGGGTAAACTGTGTGATACAAAGTAGTAATGGCACCCATAATCATCAAATTGCATTGTTCTTTATGTGAGTAGGTGTCCCTCTAGTTACTGACTGTACCCCATGATGTATTTGGCCCTCCATAGTAATAGTCAGCTGTTGCTGCTGTCATCCCCAAGCCAACTTGAGTCATATTGATATCAATATAGCCACCAGTTTTCCTGCTCCAAGAGATCCCCTTCTCAGGATCAAGATCAGGCATGTCATAACATTGAAATGATGGTTCATCTTAGAGATCATGAATGACAGTAGAGATTGTAACAGTATGCGATATGATGGGAAGGGACTGATCCTGATGAGGTTGAGGAGGGGGAAGACATAGTTACTTCTCTGAGTGCAGTGGAAACAGTCAGAGGTTGATGAAACATGCCAGTTATGGTGCATGTATGAGAGGGGAGTTGCATACAGGACCACTAGGCAGTGGTTCAGCAAGGGGATTAAGCAGGCCCCAGATTTCTGCAACCCTGTACCTGTGCCTCTCTATGTAGTGCTACTGAGTTGATAGATTCCTCATCTCTGTGACCTGCAGTATATTACTCTTTTTATAAAAAGTAGGTGTCCTGGCCCTTCTGGCAGTGGACAACTGGTCCTTCTCACCCCTGAGAGTGATATGCCCCCTGCTGTCAATCTTTTCTCCATCTCCTGTGTGATGGACATCATGGAAAGCAAAGTGAGGTTTTAAGCTGACAGAAAAAGGCAAATAACTACCTACTACACCATTTCCATTCCCCTTCGGCAAACCCCCCTACCAAGAACTTTAAAGTTAACTTCCTATCCTACCTCCAAACCGGATTAAAGCACACTGCCCCTTGTTCTATTCTGCCATGGGCTTTCTGTATCTGTATATTTGATAAATATAAGATATAATATATATTTATTTTGACAAGGTGACTCTTCAGAGCCCACTTCACTAGTCCAATAATATGAGGCTTTATAAAAAAGACAGACTTAATAAAATAAAAGTCAGTGAGGCAGAAATGAAAATAATAATTTACATAAACAAGCCAACTTTTCAGGTTGTCCCCCCCCCATCCCTCCCAGTTTCTACACCCATGACTGCAACCACAGTACAGTCTCTAGTGTTGTTATGCAGTTCTTGGTGAACTTGTATAAATGTTACCATCAGGCTCCAAGCTCCTGTCTTAAGCTTTTGCAGTAATTTTCTCATACAAATGCATGGGCACTGATCCACCATTCTCTTCAAAAGCTCCACACCAGGAGCCTTAAACATGCAACTATTAGCCTCTTCACTGGTACTAATACTCAGTTTTTTTCTGTGGTTGTATACTGCCAATTCTTTCACTGGTGAAGTTTTACTACCAGTAGCTTGGTCAGACTCAGGTAGGTACTGTATGATCTCCTTAGTCTGCAGGTAGATTATACTGGACAAATTCCTCTCCTATTTCCAGTCACACATATTTGCTTTCTTTGATAAACTTATTTTGAGAGACTCCTTACCTCTCACAGGCCCTACTCAGGATCAGCTACACATGACAAAAGTGGGGCTGTTCCAGCCTTTTTTAGATGCTGCCTCATTGCGACGCTACACCCTGTTAACCCCTACTTGGCTTGACTGTGCATCGAGCATTACTCATAACCTCAGGGTCACATATATGCCAACTAGTCTTTCACATCCCTGTCCAGCTTTGTTATATATATATATACTAGCGACTTGCCCGTCAAAAATGACGGCAATAAAATTTGAAGCCTGGCAATGGTGTTTGCCACAAATTGCAAGCCTCTCCCCCTCTACTTAACTGGCCTTGCGATGAGCGCATTTGGCGCTCATTGCGAGCCTCTCCCCCTCTACCTTTTCCCCCGTCTACTTGACAGTAGGCGCTCAATGAGAGCCACTCCCCCCTCTACTTTACTAAGCACCTTTGAAGCTTCCCTTGTCTCTTCTACCCCGCTTTCCCTCCCCTGTCTCTTCCACTACACTTTTCTCATCTCTCTGTCCCTCCTTCCTGTCTGTCTCTCTCTCTGTCCCTCCTTCCTGTCTGTCTCTCTCTCTGTCCCTCCTTACTGTCTGTCTCTCTCTCTGTCCTTCCTTCCTGTCAATCTTTCTCTCTGTCCCTCCTTCCTGTCTGTCTCTCTCGGTCTGTGTCCCTCCTGTCTCTCTCGGTCTGTGTCCCTCCTGTCTCTCTCGGTCTGTGTCCCCCCTGTCTCTCTCGGTCTGTGTCCCCCCTGTCTCTCTCGGTCTGTGTCCCTCCTGTCTCTCTCTGTCTGTGTCTCTCCTGTCTCTCTATCTGTGCCCCTCCTCTCTCTCTGTCTGTGTCCCTCCTGTCATCCTGTCTGTGTCCCTCCTCTCTCTCTATCTGTGTCCCTCCTGTCTCTCTCTCTGTGTCCCTCCTGTCTCTCTATCTGTGTCCCTCCTGTCTCTCTATCTGTGTCCCTCCTCTCTCTCTATCTGTGTCCCTCCTGTCTCTCTGTCTGTGTCCCTCCTCTCTCTCTGTGTCCCTCCTCTCTCTCTGTCTGTGTCCCTCCTCTCTCTCTGTCTGTGTCCCTCCTGTCTCTCTGTCTGTGTCCCTCCTCTCTCTCTGTCTGTATCCCTCCTCTCTCTCTGTCTGTGTCTCTCCTGTCTCTCTATCTGTGCCCCTCCTCTCTCTCTGTCTGTGTCCCTCCTGTCTTCCTGTCTGTGTCTCTCCTCTCTCTCTATCTGTGTCCCTCCTCTCTCTCTCTGTGTGTCCCTCCTCTCTCTCTATCTGTGTCCCTCCTGTCTCTCTCTCTCTGTGTCCCTCCTGTCTCTCTCTCTGTGTCCCTCCTGTCTCTCTGTCTGTGTCCCTCCTCTCTCTCTGTCTGTGTCCCTCCTCTCTCTCTGTCTGTGTCCCTCCTCTCTCTCTGTCTGTGTCCCTCCTCTCTCTCTGTCTGTGTCACTCCTCTCTCTCTGTCTGTGTCCCTCCTGTCTCTCTCTGTCTGTGTCCCTCCTCTCTCTCTGTCTGTGTCCCTCCTGTCTCTCTGTCTGTGTCCCTCCTCTCTCTCTGTCTGTGTCCCTCCTCTCTCTCTGTCTGTGTCCCTCCACTCTGTCTGTGTCCCTCCTGACTTTCTCTGTCTGTGTCCCTCCTGACTTTCTCTGTCTGTGTCCCTCCTGTCTCTCTGTCCCTCTTGTCTCTCTTTCCCTCCAGGCTGTCTCTTTCACCTCAGTCCCCAGCATGCCTGCCAGTCCCTCCCCAGGGAGGAGTTGAAAGCAGCAGGGGGGAGGAGTTGAGAGCATCTGGGGGGAGATGTTGAGAGCAGCCGGGGAAGGAGTTAAGCGTAACAGGGGAGGGGTTAAGACGGGTAGGGGAGGAGTTAAGAGTGGCGGGGGGAGGAGTTAAGAGCGGCGAGCGTGCAGGAGGAGTTGTGAGTTGTTCGAGCCCGCAAGCGTGAGCAACGGCTCGAGCGGGCTCGTATGCTCACAACTATATATGTGATATATATATATATATATATATATATATATATATATATATATATATATATATGTAATTTGTTTTTATATAGTGGCAGGAAAGGGTCCTTTCCTGGCCCAGAAGAGATGATCAATCAAGAACAAAGAGGACCTGAACCTCTTCAATCAACATGGATATCTCACTTGGTTCAGGGCAGAAGATTGAGGACCAGGGCATCGCTGGTCATCACTGGATAATCATTTGAGGTAGGTAAGTATCATTCATTGTTTTCATTTTACACATTTCAATCTTTTTTTATTTTAATATAATCATTTGCATTTTATATGTAATATGTTTTTATTTTATTTGTAATATTTTTATTTTACTTGTCATATTTTAGTATTTTTAGCACTTTTAGGTTCTTTTATTTTTGATAATTTAGTAGTTTTATTTGTAATTTATTGGGGGCATATATTTATTATAGGTTACTGTTCTGTTTTTACTTAGAGTGTCATGGGGGTTAATACATTAGATTAAGATTAATAGCTAGATGCATCAGGGTTCATTTTAGGTGCCACGGGTATGATTGGAACCCCTACAATGGGGTTACCTTTTAGGTGCCACAGGAGTCCTTTAAGGACCCCTGTGGCACAGGGTAATACTTAAGGTGCCATGGGGGTCTACATGGACCCTCATGATTATATACAGTAGATGAGTGATAGGGGATGATCAGGCAACAGGGGGATAGATTTTGAGCAGGGAAATGGCTGATCTGTATTGAGTGGGAAGGGGGAAAGTCATAAAGGCATAAAAATGCTTTGCAGTACTATTTCAGCAAAAATCAGGAACATTAAGAGTAACAAGTAATTTTGAGTAATTTGGAATGGAATAGCTTTTGGGAGCTCAAGCAATCAATATTCCTGATGTGTAAAAATTAATGGGAAAGCTTGCCGTAGTCCTCAGGGGCAGCTCTCCCGCAATTATGCTGAGAAGGTTGACTCAAATAGCTAGGGAAAGTTATTCGGCACTTTTTGCCTGTGTCACTTTGTAATAGAGGGAATTGAATGACGCTCTATGAAAGTAGCAAATGCTTCTAGCAAAGTTTTGAGACATCTTTTGTTGATGACACATGGCACCCCCTATGTGAAGACTCATAAATGGTGCTGGGTATTTTTAGTGATACAAATAATACAATGATAAAACATTAAAATTGAATAGGACCTTGTGCTCAACTTCTTTTAGTTGATCATGCAGAAGAAATCAATACAGCCACTTTCTCTTTCTAAATGACAGGATCTTCTATAATGTCAAAAAGCAACATTTCGGAGCCAGTGGCAATTATTTTATTTTTTAAATACTGCACGTCTAGTTTCATTATTTTTAATTACTGTCACCATAGTAACATGCTATTGTTCTCATTCTGTTTATAATATTCGAAACAGATTTCAGATTTATTTCTATCTATTTTTGTCAGTCATTACTGCATAATAGTCTATAGCCATTTAGCATTTATAAATATATGGAAGCAATTAGTTTGCCTTTTGTTTCTTCGTTAGTTCACAGAAGAGAGCACAGTACTTTAAGCTTGATGTGGAAAGATTAACAATCTAAATCCCTATGTTTACAGGTTGTATACAGTTTGTATATCTAAATCTTCGGTCTTATGCATATTCCCTAAGTTAATAACTAATTAATTGCCTGACTTGTAAGTTATTATACAAAATGTTTATGTTATTGCTTGTTAGATACAAAAAAATGATTCAAAGGTAGCAGTTATGGTGTATAATGATTCTTATATCTAAGTATGTATGAACATAGGAATTATATATTAAACCATTAATTTACATTACTGTAGAGTGGGAAGTGGACACAAATGGTAGAGGAGCCATGACTAAATTAATTCATAGCAACATGTCGAACACCTGTCTGGCCTCCTGGACAAAATCATTCTTTAAAACCCTGGCAATGAAAGGATTTATGAAGTAAGTTTTTCTTTTCTATTATGAAAGAAATTTTCTTTGCATGTAAGAAAAGATGAAATAGATGTCTCACCATTTTTACCAGAGATTTGGGCACAATTTTTAATCGCAGGGGGCAATGTAAAAAATACATTAAAGCATATTCTATACACATTTGTAGCTAATTTAAATTAGACACATTTCAGAAATATACAGCCTTATTAAGGTGTGATTCAGCAAATTTAAAAGGGCTCTATTTAAGAACATAGCATTTTTTTTAGAGAAGTTTTTAGTTAGTGAAGACCTTGCCTTTGGATAGAAGTTCACTAACTAAAAACTTTTGTAAAAAAATATGCTGTGTGCTTAAATAGAGCCCTTTTAAATGTGCCGAAATCACAATTTAATAAGGCTGATAGTGTCTTTTTACAAGTAGAGATTGTAAACAGTTAAAGTGCAAACACTGAGAATTTATTGTGTAGACTTAGTGGTGAGTGGTGAGGTGGCATGCCCTGGTGGTCCAGCGGTTAGGACTTTGTGCTTCCAAAGCTGTTTCAATTCCAAGTAAGGGAACCAAGAGCTCATACTACTCTGAAGCTGAGCAGGGTTGGGCCTGGTCAGTACTGGGATGGGAGACCATCTAGGAATGCCAGGAGCTGTATGCTGTGGCCCACTGCTCAAGGAACTGGCAACCCACTCCAGTATCTCTGCCATGAATACCAAGTGGATCAGCATGACAATGGACTTAAAGATCTTCTGGTGTGTTATGGTGCATGAGGTCACAGAGAGTCAGAAACAACTGAACAACACAAACAAAAGTAAAAAGGAGGAGGAAGAGCAGCAGTAGCAGCAACCCACCCCTTGAAGGCATCAGCCAATCACACTACTAATCTAGACTGCCACTTTTAATTACATTTCACTCACCCTGTCTATCCTACAAAATGAGGATGTTTCTGGGACAAAGATCTTGATCAATGGACTATACTTTAACAATGTGGATGTTTGTCACCCTATTGTTAATTAAAATATGTGAATTGTAAGGAACGTGTTATAATTTCCTTCCATTTGAAGTCAAAGTTATTATAAACTTAAATCGCTATCTCCTCATTCCAATTCATATTCGGTTTGGATATAATCACTGAAAGCTTCACCTGCTGACTCTCAGTCCTAAACCAGGTTCAATAAGTAACCCCCATATATTGTTATCTGGAGAATGGCGCAGAGTGGATTTCCCCCTATGTTAAACCTTTTGATGAGACTGGAGAAACAGATTCATGTGAATCTGAAAATGTGAAAATAGGCAATATAAAATAATATGGTTACATTTAATTATGTTATTTTTAGCAGAGCACATAGAACAGCAACTTTTAAGGCAAGTGCACATATAATGTTGGGCCTGTTGGAGTGAGCTACTTTTTATGGTTTATGAATAAGGTAACTGTTTACTTCACTATAGCCAGTCAGGAGAATTGTATCCTTCTCAGCCATAATCTCCATTACTCTGTGAGCTAATATGAATTACTGAGTTACTGAAGTTCATTTAGAAAAATGTGTTCAAAAGCCCCTATCAAGAGGGGCTGGTTGTGTACCACATACAGTAAATGCTGCCTTATACGTGGAGGACATGGGACAAAACATAGCTCTTTATGTCTAAACTGGACCTGTATTTCATGTCTAAGTACAGCTTCTTTAGAGGGATTGTGTGGTAAGTATATAATAACATATTAACCATACCTTAAGAAAAATATACCAGCAATATATAATAATAGAGGTATATTTATGAATAAAAAAAAAACAGAATAATCTGTATAAAGAACACTAGTCTGAAACACTGAAGATCGATAGATATCACATGCTGTTTTTCAGCATTAGCACATGGTTAAACTGTAAATACTGCAGTGACTTTAATATATACAGCAGATGCAAGAAGATTATGCTGATCGATATACTTCTCACATCAACTAGCTTTAAAATGTAATCTTGATACATGTTAATGTCAATTAGATGTTTAAGCAGTGTTGCAGTCATTGCAAAATCATATTATTTAACCATTAATATCTTCAAGTGAGAAAACTCATTTTGTGTTAAGATCTAAATCATTCCAAATTCAATTTATCAATTTATGCAATCAATGCATTTGCAAAAACTCATTATATCTTTATTCTAGATTCCCAAGTCACTGTAATAGACATTTACTGATGCCTTCATAAGAGCCTTTTAACAGAGATACAATCTTAAGTCCACTGGTGCTTTTATGCCCATAACTACATACTGTGTGATGACCCCTGTGGATTGAGGCTGATGTCTCATCTCACTTAATGTGCATTAGTTAACCCTGAGTTTTATAGCTTTTAAGAACTGCAGGAGTTAAATTGCTACCAGATGCTCCTCTGTGTAGGGGGATTATCAGACAGTAACTGATTTGATTCCCTGTGGCGCCTCATGCAATCAAAGTCACACATTGCATTGCAAAGACTCTAAAAGCCAAGGATCTTCAGTAATATCTGAACCACAGTGTGAAAATGGAAATGTGTTTCTTCTTCACATCTTTCACTGCTTTATTCTACTTTATGTAGTTCATCCAGGCTTGCCAAAGCTCAACTGAAATGACTTCATTGATTTCACTTTGACCTATTTTTACTTTCTCACTAAGCAGATAAGTAAATAATATCCAGAGCTTATGCTTATGCAGATCTGGATGGGATCCTTAGCACTATTATAATAACTATTTCTTTCAGAAGAAATGTATTTCTATATTTGTAAAAATAAAGATTATTATAGTTAGTGGCGTAGTTAATGAGGCCCTGGTGAAAAATAATTTGAACACCCTTTCAACTTCACTTATGTACCCTCCTTTTCCCTATGAATATTATATATGCAAGGTAGGTGCCCATGTAGGTAAAAAAATAAGGCTAATTTTCAACCAATTTCCTTTAACCCAGGTTGCTTCTGGTAGCGAGTCCTGGTGCAACTGCAGTAGCTCTGCTCCTAAATTACAATAATCAGTAGATTGTAAATTCTCAAGAGAGCATGACTCCCTACACCATCTGGACCAGGATGTCATTTTTGTCATGTTTGTCTTCTGTATTCACTGTATCCAGTTTATCTAGCACTATGGAATACATTGGTGCATTATAAATAAAAGATAATAATAATAATAATAATAATAATAATAATAAGTACCATGAAAGTTGAAATTAAGTTTAAGAATTTGTTAATGATGAGTACATTTTGGTGAAATTAATGTACTTATCAATTCCAATTTTCCAACCTATCTGCTGTACTCCACTTGGCATTGCACCCTACTTGAACCAATACTGTCCCCCAAGAGACCTAAGTATCAGACACACACCTCCTCTCAGCTCTGCCTGCTACACCCCACAGGAACAAGTTCAAACCTAAAATTAACAAAACACATATTCCTTCACATATACCCTGTCCTCACATACTGTACCTATGCTTATTGTTATTTACCTGCACAATCAGCGGCAATTCCCACAGCATTCACAATCTTGGTCATAATCTTTAATTAACACTATATTCTTTTCATACTCTCTTCTTTTGTATGAAAAAAAGATATATTGTTTGCTGAAAGGCAGGGCCCTATTAGTCTGTTACAACATGAATTGTCACATAGTTACATACAGCCTTATTCAATTGCGATTCAGAAAATTTAAAAGGGCTCTATTTAAGCACACAGCATATTTATTTACAGAAGTTTTTAGTTAGTGAAGACCTTGCTTTTGGATAGAAGTTAACAATCTAAAAACGTCTGTAAAAAAATATGCTGTGTGCTTAAATAGTGCCCTTTTAAATGTGCTGAATCGCAATTTAATAAGGCTGACAGTATTTGAGGTTGAATAAAGACTGTTAGTCCATCAAGTTCAACCTTTTTAGATCTATTCTGATCCTTTTAATATGTGGACTATTTTATAATAATTGTTAATTGATCCAGAGGAAGGCAAACAGAAAAAAAAAACATTGAAACTTTGCCAATTGCCTCATAAGGGGGAAAAAAAGCAAAATTCCTTCCTGACCCCAGAAACTGGTGATCAAATTTTTCCCTGGATCAATATTCCTTTGCTAGATATCTAGGATAACATTGAATGCCCTCTTTATTCAAAAATATATCTAACCCCTTTTTAAAAATTATCTATTGGATTCGCTGTCACCGCCTGCTTTGGTAGAGAATTCCACTGTTTAACCACCCTAACTGTGAAGAACCCTTTTCTTTCTTTAAGATTAAATCTTTTTTCCTCTAACCTCGAGGGAAATCCTCTTGTCCGTTGAGAAACTCTTTGTACAAAAAGTTCACTTGACAAAGACTTATATTGACCCTGGATGTATATATAGGATTTATATACCTCAGTGCTTTGGAATATGTCGGTGCAATACAAATATAGAAACAATAATATTCTCGATTTGCTAAGCTTTATAGGGTCATTCATGTGGTTTGAGGCTGCTATGGCGATGTTTTCCTAAAAAGATAATATCCCAGTCTTTAGAGATGTACTTTGCAGCTCCCTTCAAAGCTTGGTGAACCTTAATTTACAATATTATATATTGATATGTATCGATTGGATTTAAACCAGTTGCTGGCATGCCTTTTATCATTCAGTAGCATGTAGATTTTTTATTTTTTTATTTTTTCTTAATATATGTATTTATATTTTGATTTTTACAGATAGAATAATAAACATACATACCAGAACATATAAAGTATCCTGCTTCCAAAATAATACTTGAATGTATATTTAAGTTTCCCTGTTTTTACCTGTTCTAATCTAACACATTCTTCTTATATCAGAAACAAACATTACATTGAGTCATTCAATACACACACAGATTTATTTTATTTAAAAATAAAACTTGTTTTCTACACCCCCAGAGCTGCTTATATAGGCAAAGTGTACCTCCCAACAGAAACATTGCATCTAGGTACATATGTTAACAGTTTTCTAACCTTTAAGGCAGTAGCAGCTCAATGTAGAGATCTACAGATCAGTGTCTGGCTCCTCCTACTTCCTTCTGCTGGGAGACTACATATCCCATGATTCCTTTTTGCACAAACTGCCATCACTGATTGTGATAATATATTAAAATATATTAGCTGTCTGTGATTGACCAAAACAAATGATGAATTTTATGCTATTTTAGCAGGGATTTGTTTGTGTGTTGAATAAAAAAAGTAACTGCTTGGAAACTCAAGAGATTTAGCAAGCATCAGGGTGAGTTTGTTAATGTTTATTTTGGTATTTTTTCATGCAAAAAGGTGAATTTAAATACCTCCACAAAAGGTTAAAAGCTTAATCACAGACCTCATATAAAACATATTGTAAAGTCCACATTTTAGCCCACTATATAAATTTACCCCATTGAATGAAATGCCTGCCTAAAATGTAGAAAATGAAACTTAAAATGCCTCTGGTGCTACCTTGTGCTCTATCAAGCACCAATAATGGTTTGTAAGCTACTTTTAATGATTGAGAGCTTCACTGTGTATATTGTTGTTGTTTAGTTATTTAGTCATATCCGACTCTCCGTTACCTTATGGACCACAGCACACCAAGCACATCTTGGATAACATAACAATATTTATAGGGGGTAGATACAGAGGGTGATGTATACAACACAATAATGACAGGGAGTGGCAGGCAAACACAGTCGATTGACTCCACACAGGGTTCAACATTAGCATCCGGTCTGGCACTTTGGAACACATAGGTTGAATGATTTGGTTTAAACTGGATAGGCTTCTATTTATTACATTTAATTTTTTGCCTATCAAGAGACTTTGAACAGACATATTTATGTTTAAAAATGTTTATTGTATTATATAATGTTCTGCCATGTGATTTAATTAAAAAATTATATATATTAACATATTGGATTAATTTATATTGCTAATCTTTATATGTTCATTTCCTAGATATATGATCTCTAATAATCGTGTATTGAAGGCAAGAATCCGATTGCAAGGATTGGAAACAGTTAAACTTCAAAGCCACCTCCCCTTCCAACACACTATAAAGTACTGGCAATATGCCCACACTCAACAGGTCCATGAGGAAGCGTTGTGATGCGAAACGCGAGCGTCGACCTGTCTTGTCCCACGATTGTGACATCACTGGCAGCATTTGGTGGATACTGGCATTTCTAGGTGCACACGAGGCTTGTGCAGCCTTTGGACTCTCATTTACAAATGATAAGTGATGCGTTTTTCCATCTGATACATTTATGCTGCTTGTATTATCTTTAAATGTATATCTGTACAAATACAATTGAATAATACAATTTATTTCATATTTAATATAACATTTGCACTTAGCATATTTGCACATATGGATAAATAGCAATATACCTTTTTCTGATTCATTCATGCTGCTTGTGATATCTGGAAATATATATCTGTACTAATACAATAGAATATTATAATTGATTTTATCTGTTATATAATATTTGCACTCAGCATATTTGCACAGACAGATTAAGAGCAATATACCTTTAAATAGCCTTTGGCTTTTGTATTTTCTTATAATAGTATTTCTATATATATATATATATCAATTGTTTTACAATATATAACATTAGTCAGGCTTATTTACATTATATTATCAGCACAATATCCATAGATGCTGCATTAATAGCAATCTGCTGTGCATTTATATGTATATTATCCTTTTATAAGATATCTTTATGCTTTGTCTAGGAATCTAATGTTATGTAATTTATATCATGAGCACTTTATTTGCATCTATGCAATCACAAAAGTGGATAATACATTCAGTTTAGATTAAGGAAAGCTCATCATCACAAACAGGTTAGGGGGGTAATTGGTGGATCCCCAGTTCCACCATCACTAATAGTTTATTTAGACCTTTTTTCTTTCTTTTCACATTTAAATTTTATTTCCTAGACAGTGTATTTAGATTAGTATAAAAGGAATAAATGGTGGGCTCCGCTAGTACCAAATTTAGATCAGGTGATTTATTACAAAAACTGTCTATTTGTGTTTAAAGTATTGTACAGATAACAAGATACTTAGATAATACATATAACCGGTGATTGTCCTTGCCTATTTTTTAAATGTTTTTAGAATATGCATTGTAGATTGATTTTGTGAATAAATGATGAACCTTTATTGAATAGTTTTCTTGTTAGTTCACTTAAATAATTCTGCTCAATACTGCTCATTATAACTACGGATGGTATACAGGTGTGGATATATAGGTGTCCTTTTTTCTTTGGTGTTCTCAACCTCCAATACACACATGTCATCTCTAGCTGTCTCGCACATCAGAGATGTAATTAGCTTATCTGGCAAACAATGGGACACAACAGATTACAATACAATCGCTGGTTCCTGTCGATCTACAAAGTCTCATTGTAGACCTATTTTGTTTAAGTGTTTCATGACCTATTTTGTTACAGTTTAAATATAACACAGAACACAGTAATATAACATGTGGAATTACATATAGTATACAGGATAAGGCAGATACATGTGCAATAAGACCATATGGAGCATGGTGATACACTATAGCACTATGTTTTTTTGGGCTATTCACCCCACCACCCACCTGCCCACATTTCCCATGTGGCAATATAATTCCCCTATTCATTTTCCAATGGGGCGGTATGTCCTCTATGGTGGCTCAATGCACCAGGATCCTGACCCTGAAAAGGGGTCCAAGGCACAAGACCTTCTAGTTTTCATATACTTCACCAAGGACAAGCAGAATCATTTTTACATGCTTTACCTCTTATCTGTGTGGGCATAATCAAAAATCTGCATGCTTTTCACTATTGGAGTAAATTACAAAATAATCCTGAAGTACAGCTGGTAAAAGTATAGACTTGTAAAACTGAAAATAATGCTTAATACACAACCAATAAAATTGTTTTATTAATCACTGTTCAAAGAAGGCAAAATACCCAGTGTGGACAACATCAAATGATTATAAAAGGTGCGTACCGGGGCAGAGGAACACCCTTCTACCAAAAATGGGTGCAGGGGGTAATAGAAAAGGGAGCTCTAAAAAAGCTCCTACAGCCCCCCCACTATACCTACCCTGCGGTCTCTTCTGGTTTTCATACTAACAGTGCTACTGGTGCTTTACAGGGACGAGGCAGCTGTTGATAGCTGGGCATGGCAACAACATGGGACAAGAGGAACAGAGTGGTCAGCAAGATAATCAGCCAGGACAGCATGGTGGTGATTGATGATGTGCCTGTGACAGCCACAATGGCGAGGCAGGCGCGCCTCACTAGGGCTAAGAAGATGACGAGCAGGTACAGTCCACTGCTATTCCATACCCTTGGTAGGCAACTAAGGGCTGAGACTGAAGAAACTACAGTTAGGCCACAGCAAAGAGTGACCAAGGCCAACCCACAGGTAGACCCCATGACGTCTAGGTCAGTCCCAGAGGACCCTATGCAAAGTTTGCCAGTAACAGCGGTGCCAGCTTTCCCTAGCTACCCAAGGACAGGTGACCATGTCCTCAGGGGAGGAGCAGGCGGTGTGGGCACAGGTGTGCAGACAACGGAGAGCTAGTGACTGTTTCTCTTCCATCCCTAGGTCCAGGAGGAGATCCAGATCAAGAAGCAGGAGGTCCTGACGGTGAAGCTGCACCTGCACAAGCTCAGAGAGAGGACAGAGCCCACGGAGGGCCAGACGGTCGGAGTCCCCAGCTCGTCAGGAAAGATGAAGGAATATCTCGTTGGTGACTTCTACTCCAAGGCTTCCTGAAGCAGGTGAGATTACAATGATTGGTCAACAGGTGGACAGAGGAAAAATGGAGCCCTTAAACACAAGGGCTAATTTTTTAGGATCTCTAAAGTCCCTTTTATCCACACACAACATTGCAGTTAGAGAACAAGAAATAGGGGCATGGATCGGCGGGCTAGCTAAGTATGTGTGGTCCGAGCATTCCACTAGTGGGGGATCAGGGCAGGTAGTATCAGCTGCGGCAGTACCTGTGTCCCCTTCTTCCGCGCCTGTAGTGCCCTCTTTCAATAAGCCTGATGGCTCTGGGGCGGTGTGCTTCGATGCAGCCATGAGACCCATAGTGTTGTGTGCATTGGATAACTTGGGAGCGCATCTCCCTATGGAGATCAAGGAAAAAATCTGGGGAAGGGAGTTCCTCGAGTTGCTCCCTCTGCTACCCATGTCCAGGCAGCTGGACACGACCGAGAGGGGGTCGCGAGAAGGGGAAGATCATCGCAAGTCTTTTAGACGCATCCCTAGGACCTTCGATACTTGGCTCCAGGCTTTCTCAATCATGGCCAGCATATTGTGCGAACTGCGCCCGAGCAGAGCACAGGGCTCTTTGTCTACATAGACGAAATTCAAAACGAGTATAAAACATATGGGGAGTTGGCTTGGTGGCAGTATGATGAGGAATTCCGTTAGTACTTGGCTTCCGAGCCAGAAATGGCTTGGAGCAACAAGGCGGTGGCATACTGGTTAAACATTATGACACCGTTCAGCATTATGCCGCCGTTTCTGATTGCGGCCGGTGGAGGCAAGAACCCCCACCCCGCTAGCTCTGCAGGCCTCAAGACTTGTTATGCTTACAACGAAGGGGTGTGTAGGTTGGCGCCCAATTGCAGGAATTTGGTACACACTCCTTTCTAATTGGAGCGGCCACGGAGGCAGCTAGGTTAGGTCTGCCTGTTGGGTCATGGGTTTTCTCTACCCTATTAATGTTTTATAATACTCTTAAGCATAGAGTACATGAATGGGTTGGCTTCCTCATCCAGTTTGAAATATTTAAGTTTACTGTAGTAGGCAGGGTTTGACTTTATTTAAATTATTTTAAATTATTTTGTTTACTCTTTCCGGTTAAAGGTCGTTATGCTGGGTAGATATCTCCACCCTGGTTAGAGAGGTATGATTATAAAGCAAAGAGATGCCCAAGTAATGCTCATTTACCAATGCAAGTCTGATTACTTATTTACTTGGCTACTATAAGTTACACGATTTCTTCATCTCATGTAACCCATTATCTAATTTGAAACAATAGTGTTCTTTGGATGAGGCTAATTTTATGACTTCTGATGACTGACTTTATATAAGCAGCAGCTTTTGATATGTATGGCATTTGAGACTGAGAAATGAGCTCCAGGAAGAAGGAAGCAGAATAACTGCAAGGGAATTACAAAGCATCGACAGCCCTCCTGCTTAACCAGGTGCATTGCTTCATCAATACATAACTCCCTATGAGACATGAAGAATAATATGTTAGTTACAATAGTGACTCATTAAGCTAATTATTGCTTTAAATAAGGCATGTTATAAAAAAACAGAATAGTGACATATTTTACTGTTACCATTTGTTATTTTCTCAGTTGCATACATTATGAAACAAACATTATGCATACATTATGAAACAAAGCTCATGAAATAAATATATTTACATCAAAACTGTATTGAAGTTTAGAACTATTTGTTTTAAATTATACAATATTACCTTTTGTCAAGCACATAATACATAATGCCTGTCAAAGGTTCATATGGCAAACAGAGATTAGGACATATTATATACAAGTTCATAATCAATAGTTTCAATATTTTACCCCCTGTCACATTCCTAGAATCATATTCAAACTTCCTTGTGAGGAATGAGATCTTATAAGTGTAAAACAGTCAATACACAGTATCACGACCCACTCTCTGGCTGGGGTCTGCTGACCTGATTTGGGTTACTCTGGACCTTGGAGTAGCTTTGAGTACAGGAACCTCATGTCTCAGCCCTTGGTTTAGACTGAGCAATATTGACAGTAAGTCTGACGAATCTTACTGCAAGCATATGTCCCCGGGTAAATAATACATCTACACACCACGTCTTGATGAAAATTATGAACAACTTCTTTATTTTTTCACAAGTATTTAAACAACTCACAAAACCAGTACAGGGAGTGGCTACCCCTTGGTCCAACCCTTATCTTCCTCTTGGCCAATGGGGTAATCTCCAGAGTAATTTTATTACCTCTAGCCAATGGACTAGAGGTAAGCTCTGGGAACTTCCAGACCCCTCCCCTGGGCCGCCCACTAGGTGTGGCTAACAGAGTCATTTGGGCGCTGGCAGTCAACAGAGACACATCTCTTTGCTATGGCCCAGGCCCTAGTATTGAGGCTGGAAGACCCTGTACTATACCATTGTCCTACGGTGCCTGGCAGTCTGGCAAATCTCTTTGTTCTGGCCTTGCTATCACTTCAAGTGTTTACTCTAAAGACCATATGGCCAACTCCTGACTGAGAGTTTATACAATGGGGAAGGGTTGACTAATTAAAACACAGCTATCACTCCCCAATACAATATACAATATAATACTAACATATTAATAACCTATAACCATATTTCCCCATTCCCACATGGTATCAGGGTGGGGCAAGTTTTCCACGTCAATCCATTTTATGCAGTAATGCTGACTTTATTTAATGGTGACAGTGGAACCCCCTATTCATACCATTTACAAGCAGTAACTTTGTGCCCAAATCTTTTGTTCTTCCACATGGCACCAGCATGTGTAAGATAATCCAGCCCAAAATGGCCACTGCTGCCAGTCACAAAATGGCCCCAGCATAGTTCACACCAAATCCAATATGGCCCCTGGGTGATTCATGACAACACCTCCCCAAGCGTGGCAGGAAACATCCCTGATTTTTCCAGCTACGCTGATCAGTCATGAATGTGCTGGTTTGGCCCTCTGTATGCTATGCCAGTTCTTGTTTGTCCCAAGGTGCAGAGTAAAAACCTCCCCCAGCCCTTGGCCTTGCTCCCACTGTATAGAGCAAATTGCTCTTCCCATTCACACCCACCCAAATAGTCCAGGGTACCTCCCCAATAATCTGGTATCCCAGAGTACAACAGGTGGGCCACAGTTTCTGTCCCATAGCAACTCTGTTCCCCCCAGCCAGTCCCCACAGATGGGCTGGGATCTCTAATACAGTCTCTGGGCCTATGGGATTGCAAAGGGACCGTTCCTCTTGGCTTTCTTCCTCTGGTCCAGCTGTTTCCGTTGCTGCTTGGGGAGCTACGCTGCTCTCACCCAAGCTGTGCTTACCTTCCTCCATTGCCCGGGGTTGAGCAACTTTATCCCAGTCCTTTCTGTTGAACTGGATCTTTGGAGTGGTGTCTGTTCCAGTGGGCCCCTGGACAATGGTTATCCAGGGTATCTCCCCACTTGGTACACCCTCTTTCATGGTGCCACTCTGCACCCATAATGCTTTTGTCAAGACTGGCATGCTTGCTGCCCCCGCCTGGCTCTTTGTGCCCCTGGCACTCTCTTGCTGTGTGAGGTCAGGTTCCCTGTAGCCAGAAACCAATTCCTTTCCCTCCCCACAGTCTCTTACACAACCCTCCTGGGCTCTGTGCTTCACTAGCACCTCTGGGGACAACTCCCCTGGACTGTCAGGGTACAGACAGTGGTTATCTGATGCAGGCTGGGGAATCTCATCATTCCCTTCCAGCCTGGCCTCTAAGGCTCCCTTCCCACCGTCCATCACATAATAATCCAGAGCCTCTGGCTCCATTAGCAGTTCTGGCCAACACACTTTGCCTAGAACTTCTGAGGGCAGACTTAACTTATCTGGCCCTAGCTTGTGAGCAGTTCCCACTTCCTCTGGGATTAAATCTCTTGGGGTATCAGGGGGCAGACATGGATTATCTGACCCCACCCAGGGAACATTCCACTGGGTCTCTGGCTCTTTGGGCTGGTGACTAGGCCCTGACACAGTTACTGCATGTTCTAGGGGCAAACATTCTCCATCCCCAGGAGTTGGCAAAGGAACAGTGTTTACCCCTTCCCACTCCTCACTTTGTTTACAGTCTAGAAATGCCTCTCCCCAGTTCCAGTGAGCATACTCACTCTGGTACATACCGTCTGAGTTGTAAAAATACTTCTTGGGTATCGCATCCCACAATTCCACATACTCAGCCTCCAGTTGCAGCTCTTGCTGAATCAGGGGTTCCAGCCAAGGAGCCTCCGGGAACCATGCTTCCAGTCCCAGACCCCGGCAGCGTTCAACAAACAAGTTATTATGCCTCCTTGCAGTTCCCATGCCACATTCCGGATCACCATTCAGAATCTCACCGACCCCATATTCTAGATCCAAACGAAAATAGAGATCCTCTCTCCGGCCACCCAAGGACTCTATCCTGGCAAGGTACTGTTCCTCCAAGTCCATCTCTTTCTCTACCAGTTCCTCCAACCAGCTTGCCAGCTCATGGCCATGCCATAATTGCATGAATGCCATCCATTGATTTAGCAGGAGTAGTCTGTAGTCCTCTGCTTCCATCTGCTCCATTTTCTGGTCCTTCTCAGAGTATCCCACCACTGCCACCAATTATCACGACCCACTCTCTGGCTGGGGTCTGCTGACCTGATTTGGGTTACTCTGGACCTTGGAGTAGCTTTGAGTACAGGAACATCATGTCTCAGCCCTTGGTTTAGACTGAGCAATATTGACAGTAAGTCTGACGAATCTTACTGCAAGCATATGTCCCCGGGTAAATAATACATCTACACACCACATCTTGATGAAAATTATGAACAACTTCTTTATTTTTTCACAAGTATTTAAACAACTCACAAAACCAGTACAGGGAGTGGCTACCCCTTGGTCCAACCCTTATCTTCCTCTTGGCCAATGGGGTAATCTCCAGAGTAATTTTATTACCTCTAGCCAATGGACTAGAGGTAAGCTCTGGGAACTTCCAGACCCCTCCCCTGGGCCGCCCACTAGGTGTGGCTAACAGAGTCATTTGGGCGCTGGCAGTCAACAGAGACACATCTCTTTGCTATGGCCCAGGCCCTAGTATTGAGGCTGGAAGACCCTGTACTATACCATTGTCCTACGGTGCCTGGCAGTCTGGCAAATCTCTTTGTTCTGGCCTTGCTATCACTTCAAGTGTTTACTCTAAAGACCATATGGCCAACTCCTGACTGAGAGTTTATACAATGGGGAAGGGTTGACTAATTAAAACATAGCTATCACTCCCCAATACAATATACAATATAATACTAACATATTAATAACCTATAACCATATTTCCCCATTCCCACATGGTATCAGGGTGGGGCAAGTTTTCCACGTCAATCCATTTTATGCAGTAATGCTGACTTTATTTAATGGTGACAGTGGAACCCCCTATTCATACCATTTACAAGCAGTAACTTTGTGCCCAAATCTTTTGTTCTTCCACATGGCACCAGCATGTGTAAGATAATCCAGCCCAAAATGGCCACTGCTGCCAGTCACAAAATGGCCCCAGCATAGTTCACACCAAATCCAATATGGCCCCTGGGTGATTCATGACACACAGGGCCTATAAAATAAGAAACTACAATCTTACCTGTGATTTGTATGTTATTTTAGACATATTCATTAATGTCCCAGTCTTCTTTAAATTGTTATAGATTGTTATAGATATATTCCAGTCATTTTGTCTTATGTTCAAGTTTTGACTTGGATGAGAAAGATGACTTGCAAAACTAAGTTAAAACTTCTAAATGAGCTCCTTAATTCATTTTTAACAACATTCATTTCATGAACTCAGTTTTAAGACTGAAAAGCTGCTAAAACAATATACCTTACAGTTAGTGAGTTTACTTGATTGGTGTACTAGAATGTTCAATGACTTGACAAATACCTGACAAATTATGTTTTTTTATACATCTTTATGATAATAAACTTTTTAACTTTTAGTATGTTTGAGATTAGAATGTATTTTTGCATTTCCTGAACTGCAATTGTGATCTGAAGTCTAACCAATTATCCTATGTACTGTAATAATGTACAGTGGTACCTCAGTAATCAACCTTATTCTGTTCCAGACAGCTGATAAGTACCAAACAAGCTTTTCCCATATGGATCAAAGTAAACTGAAAAAATCTATTCTGAACCACAAAAATGTTACTTTTTAGTTTGAACTGATGGTGTTGTTTCTTGATACAAAACCTTAAAAATGAATAGACATAAATAAAAAACAATAATTAGATCAAATAAAATAGAATTTAATTTTGCTTTAACTGTTCTGAGAGGACTTGAGGGCTCAATGGGATGGTGATAATGTAGAGAAGAATGAAGAGAGAGGTTATTGCTTGGAAGGGGAGTCCTCTTCCAATAAAACCTCAGGCATTTGCACAGCCGATCTTTCTCTTTTCTCTCTTAACACCACTGAACTTTGCTAGAGACTCTGATGTAGGAAGGCTCACTAGAAATCTAGCAAGACAAACTTGCTTCTGCCTTAGGCGTTCTTGGAAATCTCTGCACCAACACCCTGATATCTGGCTTCTATATCGGTCAGGATCCTCGCATCAGAAATCAGCACTTCCAAGCTACCAAGAGACTCCAGATCTGCTTCTTCTTAGGGGGCTTGATAAGATTTGTTACAGTCAAACCTACCCCAGCAGGGCCCTACAGAGTCTCTATGTACCTCCCTGCAGCCACCCAGGAGAACAGGAGCAAAATAAGAGACAAACAATTTATATACTGTATGTCTCAAGAAGTGAACTGTATTCACTTCCCAAACACCAACTAGAAAACTACAGACAGAAACAGAACCAAAGCACAAGCCACATTCTCCCCTGGGAAATCCTTGATCTGGTGTGAATGTGTTGTCATTAGAGGGGGAGTTAGATTATCCTTGCTCTATTTACAATGCCAGAGGGCAATAAAACTAGATTTAAAATTTATGACTGTTTCTTTGATCATGCCTGAGGAACTAGGATGGGTAGGGGGTTACATCAATAACAGCATATACATTGTTATCAAGAAACCATGGCAGTAACTGTATACAAACATTGCATGCTTGACAGTAACTATACTCACACATTAATTATCTTAAACAAGACACAGAACACAGTAATGTTACATGGGGAATTACATACAGTATACAGGATAAGGCAGGGGCATATGCTGTAAGAAACATGAAGCATGGTGGCAATATAATTCCCCTACCCATTTTCCAATGGGTTAGTCTGTTCTCTATGGTAGCTCTCTGTGCAAAAATTCAGGCCATGGAAAGGGGTCCGTGACATTGTTTGATCACTAAACAAGTCAATATTTCAGCTTGCTTGAGGGGGATACTTTTCCACAAAACATTGTAATTCAACCCATTTAACACAAATGTAATTGATCAGTGCCCTCCATGCTTTCTCCCTTCCCTCCTCTTTACCTGAAGAAATTTCCTCAGCCACTATCTGTTGCTGCTCTTTTTTAAGTTTCTGCAGCTCCTCACTGCTGAGCTCTTGTATGTGCTCCTCCACTAACTATTCAATGTCATCATTACTTATCTCCAGGCTCATGGACTTGCCCAGAGACACAATGGCCTCCATTCATTTGCAGCCTGCAATTGCCTTCATACAGGCCGTAAGTCTGCATGCTTGAAAATTGCAACAGTTACAGATCGATTCTATTGAACAAGCCCACAGCTACATGGCCGAAAGCCAAATCTGTAAACCAGGCACCTATAAGAAGCCTTTCAGGCCATGATCATGATCAATAAGGTAGGCCAAACCTACCGATTTTGAAACGGCCAATAGTAAATGAGACCGTCAGTAAAACATGGCGTTTAAACATCAATCAATTAGCGTTTAAAAGTCCAATATGCGATCGGACTTGCAATCCGAAAATGTACAAAATAATAAAAAGGAATGACGATACTGTTCTAGTCCATGTAGGTGGCCTGATATGTATTAACTCCTTGATAACCAAGATTGATATAACAGAAAAAAAAGTAAAATTATTATTTTTTATTGCAGATTTGCGAGCTTGAGACTGTTGTGCAATTCATTCCAATGTCTTTAGTCGATTTTTGCAACTTTAAAGGGCAGTATTGATTTTTTTATTTGCTTTTACAGTGCTACGAACAGGTGTTTTTCCTCCTTGCGAGTCCTATCTGGTACTCGTAGGTCTTCCTTCTACATTTGACATTTACGGGTTTGAAGGCTTAAGGACTTATAGCAATTGAATAGTGATTTGCGATTGTAACATTTACGGCCTTGAAAGATCAAAGACTTAGAGGGGTTGGAGTTAAAATTTTGACAACTGCCGGGATTTTTAGCTAAAAGATGCCAATTGAATAGCAAATTATTTTACAGGCTCCATTACAGGCTGTTATACTACAATTTGCCGAATTGAATGGAGGCTACTGTCCTCAACTATTGGGCTAAGTTCAGCCTCCAAGTTCCTTGGAGTTACAGCTTCTGGCCACAGTTTCCTCCAGCCACAGTTCATAGTCTCATAAGAGACTGCTCGCAGGCCTTATCTATCAGAGTGACAGAGTGGAGGATATTGAAATGGTCTTTCTAGAACCCTCTCAGTATCCAAGGTCACCTCAAAGCACCTCTGGAAGAGACCCTTGGTATACAGTTTCTTAAAGTGTGAGATGACCTGCTGATCCATGGGCTGCATCAGAGGAGTTATGTTAGGGGCCAAGAACTTCACAGTTATTAAATTAATGTCTTCCAGCAAGTTGTTCTCCAAGCCTGTAGGGGGAAAGGATCATTGTCCATTATTAACAGAGCCCACAAACGCAGTTCTTTTTCCTGCAATTTTTTTTACTGGGGTTCTCACTGTGATAGTCTAGCAGAGGCTTAATTTTTAAATCCTCACTAGCATTCCCACACGCCAACAGAGTTGAGTTCATCGGCTTGTGCCCTGGCGGTCTTCTCTTTTTGATTGATGTAAGTGATGTTTTCTTCCAAAATAAACCAGTCTCATCATAGTTGAAGACTTGTTTGGGAATAAAAGTCTCAGCCTCTTCATAGTCTCTAAAATCCCTAACAAAGGTTTCGGCAGCTTTGTCAGCACTGGCTGCCTCTCCATGCCTCACCACACTTTGAATGGCAGTCCTCTTTTTAAAATTCTCAAACCAACCATGACTGGCTTTAAAATCTTCAGTGCTCTCACCAGTTGTTGTAGGCTCTTCTTTTACTAGATTAGCATGCAATTGTTTTGCTTTCTCGCAATTTTTTGTCTGGGAAATACTATTGCCCAATAACTGTTCATTAATCCAACAAATTCTCTACTTCCTCCAATTCCTGTGACTTTTTCTAAGTCACAGCCTTCACATCTCTAGTCAAATCGGCTCCTTTAATAGCTTCCTTATTTCTCACTATTGTGGGGATCGTTGCTCTAGGCGTTTTGTACTTAGCAGCAAGATAGCACATCCTGCAACCACGCTCATACTTGGCTATTATCTCTTTTTTCCTTTCTATCATGGCTCTCACTATTTTTCTTTTCTGCTGAGTGGTATCACTAGCCTTCTTCAAACTCATGATGTAAGCACAAACTGCACTTTGGTACTTATAGACACAAGCTACACTTTGATTCTTATAAGCAACGGCTACACTTTGGTTCTTATAGGCACAGGCTGCACTTTAATTATTGTAGGCACAACCTACACTTTGATTTGTATAGGCACAGGCTGCACTTTGATTCTTACAGGTACAGGCTGCACTTTGATTCTTGTAGGCACAACCTACACTTTGATTCTTATAGGCACAGGCTACACTTTGATTCTTAAATGCACAGGCTACACTTTGATTCTTACAGGCTACACTTTGGTTCTTATAGGCACAGGCTACACTTTTTTTTTTTAATTAAATTCTTTCCTTTATTTTGTTTATAAATTGAAAAAAACATAACATGAATAAACCTATAACGTTTGAAGTAATACAAATTGCAAACAGTTGAGAAGTTTGTTTCAGAGTTCCCTTACAACTAGATTTCAAAACATAGCATTCGTAACATTCAAACTTGGTACACTTTGGTTTTTATAGACACAGGCTGCACTTTGGTTATTGTAGGCACAGACTGCTCTTGGGCTCTCATTTACACAAGCTACACTCTGTGTAGTTCTGAGGCAGTCGAGTACCAAGGGTCCACTGTATTTGAAATATTGTTTTGAAACTCTGATATAGATGTATGTACTTTTAAATATGACCGTTTCTCAAAGCTGCCATGCTTTGAACTGATTTGGAAGTTTTATAATTGGATTAAGTAATCTGTATGATTGTAAATCAATTTTTCCTGTATACTTTACTTCTCTAATATTGTTACAGTGCTCCCGCAAAAGACCTTCTGTAAAGTTTACTGACACATACCCAGGGTGTATTACACCTAGCTCTCTAACTTTATTAAATGATTGCAACTAGCTTTATGTATACCCGTAAGACACACCTGTTATGAAATTGTCTAACATTGTCTTACCCATTTATCCATCAATCTATACATTCATCTATCTATATAAACAACCTCTTTTCAATTCCTTTCCAGTTCATGGAAAGGGCCATCCCACCAGAAAAATATGTTGCATTAGAAAAAAATAGCACTAATGGAGCTCCTTTTGTGAGGAGCTCCTACTTTGAATAATTGCTTAGTGTCCTCAACTTATATATTATTTTCTAGGCTTCTGATTGGCTTAAAATAGGTGTCCATCATATGTCAGCCACTCAGAATTAAGCATATGAATATTAAGAACTCTGAAGATTACTGCCTGTTTTCTTATTGGTTAAGGTTTTGGACTAGCAAATCAGAGAGCACTATTTTCACATTTTCTAATTGGTTATATTAGCCAGCAATGAGAAAAGGATGTAATAATAGTGTTTCCCATAGTCGAGAATGTAAGGCTAATATTTTTTAGAAGCATTTTTGTAATCTAAAGTAGGTAAATTTAAGTAATCAAGCTTGGTGAAAGAACCTAAGACATGTTTGTTTTTACAGTGACTTGCATATTAGTTGAGAATAAAAGACATGTGGATTTATGTTTAGTTTCTAAATCCAAGAACTTAAGATGACACTGATGGTTGACAGTCTTTAGAAATTATATTAGGTCATGTATTGCTTGTGTACAAATATTTTATAATTGAAAATATTCAATTATATGTAATATTTGTGGAAGCAAATGCCACCAAGTGAAAACAAATGCCACCTTGTTTTAGCTATAAATTGTAAATGATTTGTTAGGTAGATGAAAGGTCACCACAACTGCTGTGCACAACAAGGATAAGGCTTAATAATCATAACAAAAATGTTGTATACATTTGTTAAAACGATCAGGAATCAGTTATTCTTCTCAGCATTTATTGTTCCTCCTTCTGCCAAAGCATATAAACTAACAATTTAACAATGGCTCCATGTACAGCTTAGTACTATCAATTATAATTCTCCAAGATACTATAGACATGCTTTATATGTAATCATTTAATGTTTTTGACAGTAGTGTTATAAAATTGTCATTAACTGAAGTCTGCCGTGCATTATTTTGGTTTATACGACTCTTGGTACATTCAAGTCAACCCTAAATCATTGGGGTTAACCTGATTGTGCCATGAATATAAGCAGTCCCCAACATGTTTCTCCTTTTGACATCCTCACCTATCAATTTCCAACATATAATCTTTTATCAGCACTTTGATATCAATACAATTAGAATAAAGTATTTCACTCTTTGTAGAACATTCTCTTATACTGGTAAAAATTCACATTAGCTAGTAAATTTAGCAGTCTAAAAGTAGCTAGGCTCCTCAATCATTTTAGTATTGAAGGATATGTTGAAAAATATCTAGTTTAAAAAAAGTACATTTTACATTTATTATGGAAAACATGAGCTGCTAGCAACCTCAGGACACACAGTGCCTTGCAAAAGTATTTACCCCCCTTGACTTTTTACCTAATGTGTTACATTACAGCCTTAAATTCAATGTTTTGTTAATCTGAATTTTATGTGATGGATTAGCACACAATAGTCTAAGTTAAAGTGAAATGAGAAAAATATATACATAAAACTATTTTTTAGAAATAGAAAACAGAAACTTGGCATGTGTGTATGTATTCACCCCCTTTGTTATGAAACCCATAAAAAGCTTTGGTGCAACTAATTACCTTTAGAAGTCCCATAATTAGTGAAATGATGTCCACCTGTGTGCAATCTAAGTGTCACATGATCTGTCATTACATATACACACCTTTTTTGAAAGGCCCCAGAGACTGCAACACCTAAGCAAGAGGCACCACTAACCAAACACTGCAATGAAGACCAAGGGACTCTCCAAACAAGCAAAGGACAATGTTGTTGAGAAGAACACATCAGGGTTAGGTTATAAAAAAAATATCCAAATCTTTGATGATCCCCAGGAGCACCATCAAATCTATCATAACCAAATGGAAAGAACATGGCACAACAGCAAACCTGCCAAGAGACGGCCGCCCACCAAAGCTCACGGACCGGGCAAGGAGGGCATTAATCAGAGGCAGCACAGAGACCTAAGGTAACCCTGGAGGAGCTGCAGAGTTCCACAGCAAAGACATAGGATGACATAAGGCCGTATGCTCCACAGAGTGGGGTTTTATGGCAAAGTGGCCAGAAGAAAGCCATTACTTTCAGCAAAAAACAAAATGGCACATTTTGAGTTTGTGAAAAGGCATGTGGGAGACTCCCAAAATGTATGGAGGAAGGTGCTCTGGTCTGATGAGACTAAAATTTAACTTTTCAGCCATCAAAGAAAACGCTATGTCTTGCGCAAACCCAACACATCACATCACCCAAAGAACACCATCCCCACCGTGAAACATGGTGGTGGCAGCATCATGCTGTGGGGATATTTTTCAGCAGCCCAGACTGGAAAGTTGAGGGAAAGATGGATGGTGCTAAATACAGGGATATTCTTGAGCAAAACCTGCACCACTTTGTGCGTGATTTGAGGCTAGGACGGAGGTTCACCTTCCAGCAGGACAATGACCCCAAACACACTGCTAAAGCAACACTTGAGTGGTTTAAGGGGAAACATGTAAATGTGTTGGAATGGCCTAGTCAAAGCCCAGACCTCAATCCAATAGAAAATCTGTGGTCAGACTTAAAGATTGCTGTTCACAAACGCAAACCATCTAACTTGAAGGAGCTGGAGCAGTTTTGCAAGGAGGGCAAAAATCCCAGTAGTAAGATGTGGCAAGCTCAGAGACACTTATCCAAAATGACTTGGAGCTGTGATTGCTGCAAAACGTGGCTCTACAAAGTATTGACTTTAGAGGGGTGAATAGTTATTCACATTGACTTTTTCTGTTATTTTGTCCTATTTGTTGTTTGCTTCACAATAAAAAAAAAAACATCTTCAAAGTTGTGGGCATGTTCTGTAAATTAAATGATGCAAATCCTCAAACAATCCATGTTAATTCCAGATTGTGAGGCAACAAAACACAAAAAAATGCCAAAGGGGGTGAATACTTTTGCAAGGCACTGCATTTCCAACAAGTAGCACATACAATGTACTTGTGCAAATCCCTCTCATGCACGCTCAATTAAAATGGCTAATGACTACTTTCAAATACCATCTGCTGTAAGAATTGCTTAACTGTGTTTTTCTGCAATATATAGATAGTCAAGATGAAGAAATACAGGGAGTCCACCAAACAATATGACCATCAATTTGTCTCTTTATATAACCTGTATATTATGGTCTTTTCTTTTATGAAAGCCAAAAGGTTTTCTAATCTGAAGCAGATACATTTAAGTGGCCAATTTTGTTGAAAGGACAGAAATCAATTTTTGTTGCACTGCTTTTTACATTTTATATTACATGTGAAAAGAAAAATAAGAATTTATTTTTTCCTAGTAAACCCATTTATTTTCTCAGAGCCCTGGCTCTTTCGGATAGACCGTAGAGTAGAGAACATGTTAGCTACCATATTGTAAGAAAAAGCTAAACAATACTACTGAGATATAGAATGTTTTTCAGTTACATGATTTTGGTGGAATTTTCATTATGAAACCAAATGAAAACAAGTGTCACCTTATTTTAATTGTAATATTGCACCAATTTGCTTCAGGGTGGTGCTCTGATATTGTTATTGAGATCTGGAGATTGCATCTCAGTCACTTAGAACATACAGAGCCACATTACTGGTGTAGAACCTCCAACTTTATAGTTGATCCTATGAAGTTGATAGACTGATGAGGTGGAGGTCACATGGGACTCAGTAGTGTCCTTCGAACTAAAGTTGATCAACTGATGAGGCCTTATAAGATCGAGGTCCCACACTTTAAATATTGTAAGACATTTACTGTCAGTTGCATATGACTAAAGTTTGTTACATGCCACAAGAAGTCAGCCAAGACTTATGTATTGTTTATTGGTGCAATAGTGGCAGAACCTGGCCGATACCAAATCCCTATGTTGAATGTAAACAATCCTAAGCAAATGTTCACAGGTTATGGTTTCCCAGATCGGGTTTATAGTGTTTTTATTATTTCACAAAACACCAAGGGTTACATCTATTCTTATCTATTTATCATCTATAAACATTAACATGCACTTTTATATAAATATAAAAAAAGGATTAAAGGTATGCAGTGTATGCAGAACTTTCTTGTGTACTGGTGACAATTTAGTACAGCAGATTCACAATGTGACCGCTTAAATGCTGAAGTATGTCAGCTGCTTCGAGCCCAATACATCTCTACACCCAGATACAATGCAAAGTTTCCCTGACGGCATAGGAAGCACCGCACAGCATGAGACTGGATAATTTGATGAACAGATTGACCTTTCAGTTCATGGTTAATACCAGCCGCAGGTTTTCAGTGTATGCATGATTTTAACATGAAAGAAAATTTTAACTTGCCATTGGTGGCAGTGCTTTTTTTGAGTTCAGAACTCTCTGCTGTGAAATGTTTGTGTGCAAGTCTAATTTTTGTACTTTTTGGAATTAAAGTTTATCTGTAAACTTTAGTGTACAGTATATTTTTTTAATAATTTGGCTTAAAGGAAAACTGAAATATAAAAACATTACATATTTAAAGGCATATCTAAGTTACTTGGTTATGAATGCATATGATAGAGGAGAATCAGAAATGTATGAAAACATTTTTTGGAAGACTTAGAGAAACAAAGGATATCCTATAAATAGTTATAGTACACACCCTAGGCCGAATGGGCAATATAGAAAAACTCAAATGTTAAAACTTAACGTTTATTGTTATCATATAAAATACTTGAGTTAAAAACTTGATTCTCTGACATAAAGTTCTGGGAAGTGGATGGAGGAGACTCTATTATGAAAAGGCAATATTCAAAATTCATATTGTAGGATCTTATTATTCTATATCTCCTTGAAATGAGTGAAATAAATAATTTAATATAAAGTGACCAGTGTATATGATAAATAATGGTAAAAGACTATAAATATAATTTCATAAAAAGGTGCTACGTGATTAGGTAATAATAAATCTTTAAGAGGTAAAGAATATTGTAAGTGCTAATGGTATAAAGTGCCAGTGCATATAGTAGCAATAAGGGGATCCCACAAATCGATTAATAATGTATAATACACTTTCATATAGGGTTATACTGTTATAACCACTTCCTCTTATTAAGCTGAGCCTTGGTGCCTAATATCGTTTATCATTTGCCCAGTTAAATAATTATAAAGCTATCCACAATAGCAGATTCATTTCTGGCGTATATGATAACGTTTGAAAAGATATGAGGTAAATCAGTGTTGTTTGAGCGCCAAGGCTCCTAGCTAGCTTCGCGTCGCCTATGCGTCTGCGTATGACGTCATAGGGCGGCGTCGCGGACTGGCAGAGCGTGCAACCCGACGCACGTTTCCAGCAATTTCATCAGGGGTTACCGGAATGGAGTCAGAGAGGCTATTTAAACAGTTTAAGTTGCCATAGCAACTGTAAAAACTATATGAATGTTCTAAAAACAACAAATAGAATCATGATAAAATATATGAGTGGGTGGGAAGATTTGAATAGTAAACCTCTATACAGCAAATATATGTACAGTTCTCCATGTATGATGTATATTCATATATACTGTATGGATGAAGGTAATGGGCCTTAAAAGAGAATATATAGACTCTCCAATGTTATTTTGAGCTGGATCAAATTATGTAAACATACACTAATCATATGTGTGATATACCATATTTTAAATACATACAGTATTGTCTCTCATGACCAATGAGACTTGGAAATATATGAGCTTATGTATACCTGTAATTCTATATTCACATTGATGTCATTGAAAGTATAATGTCAAAGTATCCCATATTATATATTTAGCTCTATCCTGATAAAATACTCACTGGTCAAAAAATGACAGAGAGAAAAATTATAAATACAAAATTGTGTTTATTTACCATGTGCATAGTATGGTCCAGCCTATTATTAAATACCCTTTTATATATTGGGAAGCCACATAAAGTTACATTTAAATTCATATATGTAGTCTGTTGTTTCCCTGGTAAGAATTGGAGACATTAGGTAGACACAGTATGGAACTACCTATTGTATATTTGTAATATAGGCACAAATCTTTGCCTCTATTATTCAGATCCTTTTATAATACTGATCTTATACATCTCTTGTAAACACCACAGGGTCATATATAGAGAGATAATTAAATAAAAGGTGTGAAAGTGAAGCCATCATTCAGGCCCCAAGGTTTTTTAGTTCTAAGTGTTTAAATCCATTGGGCTTCCTTCTTCAAAAGCTCCTTATCAATATTACCTCTTCTAATATTGTGTTTGATCCCATCAATAGCAATAAAGGAAATATTATAAGATCACCGTTGTGTTTTAAATTCACATGGTTAGCTACCGGTGTATCATATTCCTTAGTTATACTATATATATGTTCCAATATTCTGCATCTGAATTCTCTACAAGTTTTACCTACATACCTCATACCACATTTGCAAAGCATAAGATATATAATCCCTACTGTCTTGCATGTATATAGTTGTTGAATCTTAAATTTACTGATTCCATCTTTTGAGGGGAATGTTTTAGTAGTATTTACATATTTGCATGCTTTGCAAGATAAACATTTAAAGCAGCTCTTAGTTTTATTTAGCCAAGTATTGTTTTTGTTGACTTCCAAGTGACTTTTAGATAGCATATCTCTCAGATTCGTGGAACGCCTACTAGTGATTTGGGCCTGTTTGCCTAGGAAAGGTCTGAGATCTTCATCATCCAGAAAAATTTTCCAGTGATAATTAAATATCTTTTTGATCTCATGCCACCTACCATTATAGGTACCTATACATCTTACCACATCATCTGTTTGTTTATTTTTTTCTAGCAATAGTGTATCTCTATCCACTGCGTTAGCTCTCTGATACGCTCTTTTAAGGGTTTTGTTATTATATCCCCTTTCTTTGAATCTATCTTGTAGATCTTTGGCTTCTGTCTCAAAGTCATTCGGATTAGAGCAATTTCTTTTCACTCTTAAGTACTGCCCCACAGGTATCCCTGAAATTAGGACTTTTGGGTGGCTACTATTGGCTTGCAATAAGCTATTAGTGGCTGTAGGTTTTCTAAATGTTGTAGTTTGGAGTTTCCCATTATCTACCTTTTTGATTTTTAGATCCAAAAAAGTAATCTCACTTGCACTGATTTCTGATGTTAAATATAGTCCCATATTATTGGTATTCAATATGTTTATAAATTATTGTAAATCCTGCTGTTTACCATTCCATACCACTAGGATTTCGTCGATGAAACGGACCCACAATTCAATGTGTTCAGTAAATTTGTCCATTTGATCTATAAAAAATATTTGCTCCTACCACCAGCCAAGATATAAGTTTGCATATGTTGGTGCACAAGTTGTGCCCATGGCTGTGCCACATATCTGCTGGTAGAACACAAAATTGTTATGAGTTAATACAAACTCCAAAAGTTGTATTATGAATTTATTGTGATTAAAATATTGAGCACCTCTTTTTGACAAGAAAAATGTTACTACTTCAACACCTCTTGTATATTGAATGTTGGTATATAAAGATTCAACATCTAATTCTTTTAGAATTTCTTCAAGTTCTTGAATGAAAGACTCTGTTGGATCTTTATCAAGTTTTTTATAACTTTTTTTGTCTTTAAGGAGTCTTTCACATTCTACTATATAGTCTTCCTTATCTAGTATAACTATATTGACTCCATTATCTGATTTTCTAATAATTATACAAGTATCTTGTTACAATTGTTTCAATGCCATTTTTCAGTTGTTGTAAGGTTATAGCTAATGTTTCCTATTTTAGAAAGTTTTTCCATGTCTCGAACTACATTGTTAACAAATAACTCAATATTGGGACTAATATTAAGTGGCGGTGTATATTTACTTTTTGGTTTAAAAGCAGAATATGCGCCTGTTGATTGAAATTCCTCATTTTCTGCTAATAGGCTTTCAAGGTCTCTAAGAGTCTTAGAGCCTCATTCAATTCCGAGTTGCCCAATTGAATAGGGCTCTATATAAGCACATACAAAAACATTTCACAGAACTTTTTAGTTACTGAACCTCTATCCAAAAGCAAGTTTTTCACTAACTAAAAACTTCTGTCAAAAAAATATGTTATGTGCTTATATAGAGCCCTATTCAATTGACAAAATTCAAATTGAATAAGGACCTTAGAATTTAAAGGTTCTTGAAAAGACCCATTACTTTTTTTTGAAAAAAACTTTTTTAAAGTCAGTTTTCTGGCAAACAAATGTGTGTCTTTTACCCATTCAAAAACATTAAAATCCCCTGTTGGCGAAAAGTTTAGGCCTTTTTTGAGTACTGATAGATGGTCTTGGGATGAAAACATTTTTTGCATAAAAAATGCCAAAATAAAAATTTAAAAATTAATCTTGAAGTTAGCAAAGTGTCTTCAAATTTTGATAGTTGAAAACTGGAGTAGACACCCTCTTCAAACCGAGGCTAAATTAGCATACAATTCATAATTTGTTTTGGCCAATCAGGAGCATGCAGCGGCATTTGAACATTTATATCAAAGTCTGGGGTTCCTGGCTGTGCTGCAAAGCTCCCTAGAATATGTAGTGTGGCACCATGTTAGAAGCTGCTATGTATTTTCGTATAAGAGTCTCTCTGTGCAGCAAATTCACACTAGATTGTAACCCTGCAGAGTATCCATTCCCTGCATTAACTACTGCTACTGGTGTTTTTTTTTTCTCACATACTCACTCACTCACCCACCCACTTACTCACCTCTCACTCTCTCTGGTGACGATTGCAGCTTGTTCACATACACACAGGACTGCTCTGTCTGCTGATCTCCGGTGAGGGGCGGGGCCATCACAGCAGAGGGCAGAGAGCAAACACAGTAGAGAGCAGGAAGCAGATGGGCGGTCACATCCCAGCAATGACTTGGGGGCTGACATCAGTGCTCTCCTTTTGGCTAAACAAAAAACAGCAGGTGATTAATAGTTTAAAATTGGTTCCCAAAAGCTCCATGCTGTTTGGGGGGAGGGACAGGTGTCTGTGAACTAAATAGCTGCACTAGCATAGTACTTGCATGTTCTACTACATTGTAACTCTGGAGTGTATGATCAGCCTTTTTAATATGACTTGATAAGATAAATATTAGATTGAATAGATGTATATACTTTTTATGTTGTCTGTCATGAATCAGCCAGGGGCCATCTTGGATTTGGAACTGGTATCTGCCACATGTTTTTGAACAGAAGGTTTTGGGCTCCCAGAGCCACTGTTATAATGGTATATATTCAGGGCAGAGTCCCACTGTTATTGTTATGCATTCAGAGAAGAGGCAGTTTACCACGTCACCACTAATAAAGTCGTCATAACGCATTAAGTGGACTGACGTGGGAAGTACTGCCTCAACTCATAACATGTGGGTTATAAAATGTTGTAGTGGTAATATCTGTAAATATATTGTATTGTAATGTGGGAGCCATGTTGTGTGCATCCATATTGGGTCTGATACAGATAGTAACCTGAGTAGATCACCCATCTGCCTTCCAGCTATCACCTAAAGTAAACACTTGAAGTGATAGCAAGGCCAGAACAAAGGGGTCTGTAGAGACATTGAGGCACCTTAACCCCATGGGGTGTTCAGCCCAATATCAGGGTCATAGTACAGAAGCACATATATGTTTCTCCCTGGAGAGCCAGAGACCAACTAAATTAGGTAGCCACACCTAGTGGGCAGCCCAGGGGAGGGGTCTGGAAGTTCCCAGAGCTTACCTCTAGTCCATTGGCCAGAGGTAATCAAGTTACTCTGGAGATTACCCCATTGGCCAAGAGGAAGATGAGGGTTGGACAAGGGGGTAGCCACTCCCTGTACTGGTTTTGTGAGTTGTTTAAATACTTGTGTAAAAATAAAGAAGTTGTTCTTAATTTCATCATAACTTTGAGTACAGATGCATTATTGACCCAGGGGCATATGCTGGTAGAGGAGATCATTCTGACTCCCTTCCAGATTTCCCAGGCACGCTACCAATGAGCTGGGACTTATGCTCTTGCATCCGCAAGGACTGTCCATTGGTCTGAGTCACCCAAACTTAGGTCTAAAACCTACTGGGAATAAGAGTACTAGGATACTCTAGATCCCATCATCATAGTAGGTTGTGACATTGTCCATATTTTTATTTATATATTTAAATTAATACTGAGTTTTCAGTCTTTTTAGTTGTTTGTGGCCCTTTACTTCTTTCTTTCTGAAAAGTCAAGACAAAATTTGCCTTCAACATTTCTCTAAGGATATCTGACAATTTAAACTTTTGGAATACATAGTACATTTTGTTCTCACTTTTTAGTTTGTTCTATACATTGCTAGATAGACATTTCTGTTAGATGTTCATTGGTAATTGAATTAAGACATAGATTTTTTTCTCTAAGTATTTAGTTCTACTCTTGCTGTGAGTGACACACTGATATCACATCTAATCTTACCACCACTGTTTTTCTACTTTATAAGCAAGATTTCTAATTATCTACTTTACCAGATAACATAATTTAGCAAAAGGACACAGTGTACAGCTGGTTTTATAGATAACGCAGAAGCATTTTAACCCCATAGACTGTGTAGCATTTTGAACCTGACCTACATAAACTGGGATCTGCACATTACACTGAATTAGTTTTAACAGCATTTCATATTTTTACTGTGGAAGTGACCAAACAATGTAATAACATAATTTTCTACCATCACAGTTCAATTTATATAATAATGTTGGCACAGAAATATTATGAACATACATTGAAACTGGGTTTAACTAAAAATGTCAAAAGAAGGCATAGAAAAACAAGAATACATAACAGATATAAATTAAATAGTTTTTTTTTTGTTATGATATAAAATTTGTTCAGTGTGGAGAGGGGGTAGAAACACATTTATTTTAATACCCTGTCTGAATAGAAGAATCTAGTTAATGTGCAAATGACTCTCAATGACCTTAGACACATAAAAGTTAAACTTTTAATGCTTCCTCTGATTGGATACATTGCCAAAAGAGTTGTTGAAAATGTGTCCAGCAAGTTTTCTTGTTGAGAAAAACTGGACTAGAATCTGCATTTAGGGAAATACACTTTGAAAGATTGCCAGTCCTCAAGTTATATGATGTTATCGCTGGACTCCTGCTGTGACATCTAACTGTGTTTCATGGGCTTAATGTACCGTATTGATACATCTGTAGTGAAATTGAAGGTCATGTCCTTTTTGGGACCTCTTCAGAAGCAATTAACAAACCGGCAAATAATTAATTTTAATTTCTTGGTATATCATTTGAAATCTATCAGAGGCTTTTTTTAAATAGATTTAGGTGCAGGTTTTTTACTGCAGTGAAGTGACTACATGACACACAAGACACTGAAAAAAATGGGAAATTTTAATTTGTGAAAGCTCAGAGTTGTCTTTCTTGAAGAGACTTCATACCTCTATCTGGAGTAGAGGGCTAATCAGTGTGACACTCTTTTTTTATTTGTTGTTCCAGCTTGCCTTGTTCCATCCCAGAGTCTTTAACCTTTTTTATTTTATATAAATGTTTTGACAAAGTTTAATTGTGAAGATAGCAACTGGACCTTTTATCCCCATTCAATAAAATATAGTGGACATAATGATAATACACCACTGTGGAAACCAAGCCAGGGCTTGGATAATCCAGTGTATGCCTAATAAAAGTAAAAGTATGTCAGCCGGTATGTGGAGTTTTGAAGAATCTAGAACCTGATGACTACTGTGAATATATTGTCACTGTTACCTGCTTATGGAGATGGTAGGATCTCACTTGTTGAAAGAAGCACCAACAGGCTGATCTGCAGGTGTAAGGAGGCAATATGACAGAATAGACAGGAGGACCTGAGGACTAGAGTAAGCAGGTACCAGAGAGGACAAAACTGGTGTTGACAGGAACTACATTTGACATTTACGGGTGTGAAAATATTTGCGGGCTTGAGGAATTGCAGCAATTGAAAAGCGATTTGTGATTGTAACTCTTGCAGTCTTGAAAGATCAAAGGCTTAGATGGTTTGTAAGTTACGGTTGTAACAACCGCAGGGATTTTCAGCGTAGCCCGTAGATAGTTTGAATAGCAAATTAGTTTACTGGCTACATTATTTCTGAGCAAGATTGTATATATTTTTTTTGTCTAGCATTAAAATAATCTCACGCCGGTTTAACAAATGCAGCATTACACAAAAAAATGCACATAGATATAGTGGTATTTCTATTTTAATATGCTGAAGAATTGGAAAATATCATAGTAGAATAGATTTTATCAACCAAAATGTATTATCTGCTTCATTCAATTTGGTAAAACTTGCTGTTATGTTGCTTTATGTTGCTCTTTAGTAGAATAAAAGAATGTAAACTAAATGTTTATATCAGTTTTAATCTGTAGAAAATGTTGTTGCTGTTGATATAATGGCTATATTTTCCATTAGTTAGTTTGACAATTGCTTGCATATAACAATTTATATTACATTATTGAAGTTCTGGAGTTATTTTGTTATTTGTGTACACTGCACATAAATATGTTTTATTTTATTTATTTTATAGTGTTACAGATCTACAATTCAATAAACGGATCAAAATGCAAATGCAATAGCTGTATTCCAATATACTTTGATCAAAAACATATTTGTTGATAAGCATACTATGTCAGATGCAGCAAGAATTGCTAAACTATTGTAAGCTGTACAATATTCACACAACTATTCCCAAACTATGGTTACTAGCAGCCCAATTAAATTAGCTCAATGTGTAAAACCGTAGCCCGTAACGTAGCCTGCAACACAGCAATTAAATTGGCCCCGTAAAGCACCCCGCCGACGACTTGCGGGGTAAGGGTGAGAAAAGGCTATTGGACTTGAAAATTTGAGCTACGCGCCCGCAAATCCTTTGATCTGTCTGTGCAATTAAATTGCGTTCAAGCCCGTAACCCGCAAATGGAGCCAAGAAGCCAATGGGTACTAGAGAGGATCCGCAAGGGGGTTAAAGTCCAATCTGTAGCACTGTAAATGCAAATATACACACAAACTACTGTACTTATATTAAAAGGGAAAGTGATGGTAGGTATTGAAATTAATAGCACAACAATCTAGAGCTTGCAAATTGGCAATAGAAAATATTTTTTTTTATGTTTAAATTCCATGTTATATCGATCTCTGCAATCAATGTGCTAATACATAAAATGGAACTCGCCTGGACTATAATATCATATTTATGGCTTTATCAATATTGCACTATTTCTGGAATGTGGGATCAGATCATAACTCGTAATTGAAGCCCGTAAGACTTTGAAATGCAACCTCCATTTTTCAGTGACGTAATGATGACGATCTCATTTGCCATTGGCTCCATCTAAACCTGTAACTACGGGTTTGACTAATTGATCAAGTTCACAGCTGTGCATCCAATGTTCAACAAAAGGTTTATGGGTTTGCATCTCAAGCCCATAACTTGCATCATATTCTAATTTAATAGCTTTGCAACACAACTGAATTTCAAGCCTGCAGCCATTGCGAGTCTCATGTTGCCGCTACAGGCTTCCAATTTAATAATGCTGTATGTGTTACAATGTTTACAGAAATTGTTAAACGGCTACAAGTGGTACAATATGATACATTATTCATGGAGATTACCTGTTACAAGTTGTGCAATATCTATGCAAACATTGGTAAACTGTTGCAAGTAGAACAATATTTACAAAAATAAAATAAAATAAAAATAAACAAATACAAGATTTGTTGCTGTGGTCCACATCGGAAGCATGCAAGCATATTACTTTGTCATATGCCTCAACATTTATTCCCATTTTATTGCACCACATTACTGAAACTATATATATTTTTAACATAATAACAGATATGTGTAAATTGCAGATACTCTACATAAATATTTAAAAAGTCACTAAGTTTCATGTAGGATGATCTGTGGAATGTGGATAGTTGCATCTGACACAGATTTGTGCTGGGTGTTTGACCTGACACTGTAGTTAGACCAGGTTACATTGTGAGTAGTCCTGTAAGATCAGAACAGTTTGTTAAAAGCTTTCTCCCATGCTGGGATGTCCATTGTTTCACATAACGGTGAGGTTAAATCTTGTTGCATATTTGACTAGCTTTGTAGCATGCAGTAGTATCGGGATTATGCTGTGTGTAAATGTTGTGTTTATCAAAGGGGGTAGAAAATGTAATGCCTAATCTGCAAGTAAGCATAGAAAGAGTGGTGTGTATTAAAATGGACATGAGACTTGTTCTGGGGACTGTGACATGTTGTTTTTGGCTGTAGTGTAGGCCACAATAATTAATGTTGGGGTTGTCAAATGGTGTAATGTGCACTGTAGTAGTGTTATGTTACCTGTACCAGGGACTATTTCTGCCCAGGGCCACCTATCCTAGACTACAGGTTAACTACCCACAAGGACTGTTGGGTTCTTGGAAATCTCAGCACAAGCACCCTGATATCTGGCCTCTGTATCAATCAGGGTCTCTCCATCAGGAATCAGCACTTCCAGGAGTATCACTTACCTTCCTGTGGTAGTGTTCAGGACAGGTTACTTACAGGGCGGAGATAGGTTCAGTAAGGCAGACACCAGGAGCAAAATAAGAGACATACAAATTATATATGCCTCAAAAGTGAACTGTTTTATTTTTGAAAAGTCTGCAATATTTATAGCAATAAGATACAGGGCGGTGTATACCACACAACAATGACACAGAGCTGCATCCTGTCTGTGAACAAAACGGCAACTTCCAATACACATAACGCTGTCTCTGGCTGTCTGGCATCTCCTGGGTGATCGAAGTGCTATCATAAAGTGATATGCTTCACCTAACAACAAAACCCAGGCCTGGAATCTGAAAATGTGGATATGACAAGAAATGTGGAATCCTAATAAGATGAACATTTACAGGTCCTTATTTGAGGACTAGCGAGGGCGTTGGTAACCCTGATTATGGGGTTAAGAGGTCAGTAAGAAACCAGACCCGGGATACAGGGAGGGGATTATGAGGAGGCCATGTGGGTGAATTCTTTTGGTGCTTTGAAAAATATCTATGTAAAGAAGAATAAACTGACAGTCTGAGTCTGGCATTCTAACCAAAGGGATGTCTGCTTCTATTTCTTGTATGTTCTAATCCTAACCAAAGGGATGGAAATAGTTTATTATTAGAACTGAGCTTGCAACCTGGGAGGTCCTGAGCTATCCTAGAAGGTGTTCTGCTGGGCACTGCAAGATTGAATGCAAAAGGCACGACCTAGATGGAGAATCTTGGGGTACACATGGTGCCTCCCCTCAGGGTTGTCACATAAGCTACATTGAAAAATTGAATATTTGGAAGTGTGAATTCCCCTTCCTCCTTCCGTAATTGGAGTCTTTTTAACTGAATATGTTGTTGGTCGGCTGACAATAAAACATGTAAAAGGATCGAACTGATGTGTTTTACATCTCTACAGATAAGCAGAAAAGGGAGAACTTGGAGTAGCCATATTACTTTTGGAAATAAGACCATTTTAACTTGAGCAATTCTACCACTGAGGTCAGAGGGCATTTCTGCCTTGAAGATACAAATGATCCAATTATGTTATGTGGAGAATTTCCACATAGATTTGAGAAAAGTGCTTAGAGATATACATTTCTAGATAAGTTAATGTTGTAGAAGCTTCTCGAAAGAATGTAAGGGTCAATGAGGTCTGTAACAATTCTGTAATAAGTCTAGCTCCCAGCCTGAAAATTTCAAATTTGTAGTAGTCAATTTTATTTCCTGAAAATGCATCATAAGAGTTGATTGTTTGTAGGATTAATGGAATGCCATATGTGGGGTGTTCAGATTATATCAAAAGATAAACTGCGGAGTGACTCAATGCTATTTTACATCTGTCTATCTAAATGCCCTTACTGGGTGTGACAGCAAGTCAAAAAGGAAAGGGGAGAGTGGGTAGCCTTCTTGCGTTCTTTGAAATATAGAGAAAGTGGCTTATTATAAGTCTTTGGTCTGGTGGATATGACTCTGTACTTGAGCCCATCTCTCTTCACAAATATATAAGCAAAACATGTATATCTGTTCTCAAATTTGTGTCTGCCTTGTGTCTTTGGACAAATCCTGATTGATGTGTGTGTATTGTTTTAGGCATTATAAGGGCTAGTCTGCTAGCCATTATTTTTGTCAGGATTTTGTAATCGACTTTGAGAAGAGAGATGAATCTAAGGGGCCTTTGCCTTGTTTTAATATACACCTTAGATGGGAGTTATCAAATCCTTCAGATGGGAGGTAGACTGTTAGAACATTATATATGTTTGTCAGAGTTTATGCAGTTTTATTTCCCAGAAATGTATAAAACTCTAACATGTATCTATCTGGCACTAAATATAAAAAACATTGTTAAATGTGATAGATTTTACACCTGAAATAGTGTTATTATTATTATTATTATTATCCTTTATTTATAACGCGCCAACATATTCCGTAGCGCAATACAGGGGTTAGGTACAAGTAAAAACGATACCCCACAATGAAAATAATGGAAGACCCTGTTATTGAGCTTTCAATCTGATATACACTGTGCTTTCCCTAAAGCACCTCACAAGATTAAGACTCGCAAACTTACATTCTAAAGGGTATGGGTGAGGTACAGGAGAGTGAGAGATGCATAGTGAATGAAGAGGCTAAAGATGATATGCTTTTTTGAATAGATGTGTTTTTAAAGAGATTTTGAAGGATCTGAGGCAGGCAGATAGTCTGGTGGTGCGAGGTAAAGAGTTCCAAAGAATAGGGGCAGCACGTGAAAAGTCTTGAAGACGGGAGTGAGAGGAGGTGATGAGAGAGGAGAAGAGAAGAAGGTCATTAGCAGAGCGAAGAGGGCGGGTGGGAGTGTATTTTGGGATGAGAGCAGAGATGTAGGAGGGGGCACTATTGTGGAGGGCTTTATATGTTAGGGTCATGATTTTGAATTGTATTCTAGACGCTATGGGAAGCCAGTGGAGTGCCTGACAGAGAGGTGCTGCAGACACTGATCGTTTAGTATGGTAGATGAGTCTAGCGGATGCATTCAAAATGGATTGGAGTGGAGACAGACGGGTGATAGGAAGGCCAGCAAGGAGAGAGTTGCAATAATCGAGGCGAGATATGATGAGAGCGTGAATAAGAATTTTAGTTGTGTCTTGTGTGAGGTAGTGGCGTATTTTGGATATGTTTTTTAGGTGAAAGTGACAAGATTTTGTGAGTGATTGGATGTGGGGAATGAAAGAGAGGGAAGGGTCTAGTAGGACCCCAAGACAGCGGGCCTGAGAGGTGGGAGTGATGATGGCATTGTCAACAGTGAGAGATATTTGTGGAGTGAAAGCTGTAGTAGAGGGTGGAAAAATAAGGAGCTCTGTCTTAGACATGTTGAGTTTGAGTTGACGGGCAGACATCCATGAGGATATGCTCGAGAGGCAATTGGCAACATGAGCTAGCAGAGAGGGGGATAGTTCAGGTGCAGAGATGTAGATTTGGGTGTCATCAGCATATAGATGATACTGAAATCCAAAAGATTGTATAAGGGCACCAAGGGAGGATGTGTAGATGGAGAAAAGGAGGGGGCCTAGGACTGAGCCTTGGGGTACACCGACAGTTAGAGGGCGAGGAGATGAAGAGGTGCCAGAGAAGGAGACACTAAATGTTCGATTTTCTAGATAAGATGTGAACCAAGAGAGAGCAGTGTCACGGATGCCAAGAGAGTGGAGAATTTGGACAAGAAGAGGATGATCAACTGTGTCAAAAGCAGCAGAGAGATCCAGGAGAATTAGGATAGAGAAATGACCCTTTGATTTGGCGTTGAGCAGGTCATTAGTAACTTTTGTGAGAGCTGTCTCTGTAGAGTGTTGGGGCCGGAAGCCAGACTGGAAGGGATCAAGGAGGGAGTTGGAGGAAATGAATTGTGTAAGGCGAGTGTAGACGACACGCTCAAGTAGTTTAGAAGCCAAGGGAAGTAGAGAGATAGGGCGGTAATTAGATGGAGAAGCTGGATCAGATGTGGGTTTCTTAAGAATGGGTGTAATTGTGGCTTGTTTCAAAGGTGATGGAAACTTGCCAGTGTCTAAGGAAAGGTTGAATAGATGTGTGAGAGCTGGGATAAGTGTGGTAGAGAGGGGGGGGGGATCAGCTGTGATGGAATAGGATCATGTGGACAAGTTGTGAGACGAGAGGTTGATAGAAGGTTAGCAACTTCATCCTCAGATACAGGGTTAAAGGAGTTTATAGTGGCAATAGGTTTGGGAAAGGGTGAGGGCAGACTGCTGTTTGTTTTTTGAGGAGAAGGTGTGATATGGCCGCGTTGAGAGGAGAGTTCATTATGAATATTTTCAATTTTACTATTAAAGTATTTTGCAAAATCTTCAGCTGTAAGAGAGGAAGGGGCGGGAGGTGGGGGAGGGCAGAGGAGAGTGTTAAGAGTGGAGAACAAATGTTTGGGTTTGGAGGCCAAATTTGATATTAATGATGAGAAGTAGCTCTGTTTGGCAAGATTGAGGGCACAGTGATAGGAGCGTAGGATAAACTTGTAATGAAGGAAGTCTGATGAGGAGCGAGATTTCCTCCATAGTCGTTCAGCGCTACGGGAGCACTTCTGGATGTAGCGTGTTTGTGTAGTGTGCCATGGTTGTAGATGAGAACGGGGGCGTCTACCTGTGGTTTTGGGGGCTAGAGAGTCCAGGGTGGAATTTAGAGTCAAATTGTATTGTGTGGTAGCAATATCAGGGCAAGTGAGGGTAGTGAGAGGACTGAGAAGGGGTTGCAGTAAATCGGAAAGGTGTTGGGAGTTAAGTGTCTGCAGGTTTCTGTGGGTTCTGGTAGTTGGGCGTGATAAAGGGTAGAGATTGGAAGGGGTAATGAGGCTGTAGGTTAGGAGATGGTGGTCAGAAAGAGGGAGTGGGGAGATTGTAAGATTGTAGATAGAGCAGTGATTAGAGAAAATTAGGTCCAGGGAGTGCCCATCCTGGTGGGTAGGGGATTCTATCCACTGTGAGAGGCCAAGGGAAGAGGTAAGTGCAAGTAGTTTTGTGGCTGTGGGAGAAGTGGGAGTGTCAGTGGCAATGTTGAAATCACCAAGAATGAGTGAGGGTATGTTAGAGGAGAGAAAGTGAGGGAGCCAGGCGGCAAAATGATCCAGAAATTGAGAGGCTGGACCAGGCGGGCGATAGATGACAGCCACTCGCAGAGAGATGGGTGAAAAGAGACGGATAGTGTGAACTTCGAAGGAAGAGAACTGGAGAGAGGGAACTGGGGGAATGCAATTGAATGAGCAACGAGAGGAAAGTAATATGCCCACACCTCCACCTTGCTTATTCCCAGGTCTAGGTGTGTGACTGAAATGTAAGCCACCGTATGATAGTGCAGCAGTGGAGGCAGTGTCAGATGGAGAGAGCCAGGTTTCAGTTATAGCTAAAAGGTTGAGTGAGTTGGAGATGAATAGGTCATGAATGTAAGTGAGTTTGTTGCAAACAGACCTAGCATTCCAGAGGGCACATGAGAAGGGCAAAGTGGAGGGTTTGTGACAGATGATGGGTATTAAGTTATGAGGGTTTCTGGTGTTTGTTGCCCTGTGGGCTGAGCGTGACTGATAGAAGGTAGGAATGGATGAGGGGCCTGGGTTAGGAGATATATCTCCAGCAGCCAATAAAATAAGCAATGAAAGAGAGAGGATGTGAGAGTAGGACTTACAGAAATGTTTCTGCTTATTGACCTTAGGGGAGGGAGGAGATAGTGACTGGAGGAAGGAGAGGAGCTCGTGGGAGCAAAGAAGAGGGGAAGAGAGCAGGGAGGGTGAGATTGTGATACAGTTTGAAACATAAATTGGAGAAAGTGATGAGAGCCTGAGAAACAGACAGGAGATGATGAGGAAGAGGGAGGTGAGAGGAAACATTGTTACACTGTGTGTTCTTGAAGGAGTGGTTAGGGGTAATTAGGAGATGTCACTGATTGGACAGGTGTAGGTACTTAGTAGGCCTCAATAAATTAAGTGTAAGCAGGGGTGGGTGGGAAGAGGGGAGGGAGGCAGGGAATTGCTTCAGGTGTTGTGAATTGTGAGCTCTGGGAGGGCAGTATGTGTTCTGAGATACTCCTAGCAAAACAGACAGATGTAGAGACAGATATTTAGTGGGGGGAAGTAGGGGTAATAAAAAGAGAAAAACAAACACACAGGCCTATTCTAACGAACAGATAACAACCATTAATAATGAAGTTACAATTAGCAGTAGAATTACATAACAACAAGAAAAAAGAGAAGGAAAATGACTATCTCAGCAGTTATCATACACAGATATTAATAATATGAAAAGGTCCAGCTGAAGACATTGATGAGATGATGTTCTTCTGCAAGTTACCTTCAGGTGTTGTGAATTGTGAGCTCTGGGAGGGCAGTATGTGTTCTGAGATACTCCTAGCAAAACAGACAGATGTAGAGACAGATATTTAGTGGGGGGAAGTAGGGGTAATAAAAAGAGAAAAACAAACACACAGGCCTATTCTAACGAACAGATAACAACCATTAATAATGAAGTTACAATTAGCAGTAGAATTACATAACAACAAGAAAAAAGAGAAGGAAAATGACTATCTCAGCAGTTATCATACACAGATATTAATAATATGAAAAGGTCCAGCTGAAGACATTGATGAGATGATGTTCTTCTGCAAGTTACCTTCAGGTGTTGTGAATTGTGAGCTCTGGGAGGGCAGTATGTGTTCTGAGATACTCCTAGCAAAACAGACAGATGTAGAGACAGATATTTAGTGGGGGGAAGTAGGGGTAATAAAAAGAGAAAAACAAACACACAGGCCTATTCTAACGAACAGATAACAACCATTAATAATGAAGTTACAATTAGCAGTAGAATTACATAACAACAAGAAAAAAGAGAAGGAAAATGACTATCTCAGCAGTTATCATACACAGATATCAATAATATGAAAAGGTCCAGCTGAAGACATTGATGAGATGATGTTCTTCTGCAAGTTACCTTCAGGTGTTGTGAATTGTGAGCTCTGGGAGGGCAGTATGTGTTCTGAGATACTCCTTCAGGTGTTGTGAATTGTGAGCTCTGGGAGGGCAGTATGTGTTCTGAGATACTCCTTCAGGTGTTGTGAATTGTGAGCTCTGGGAGGGCAGTATGTGTTCTGAGATACTCCTTCAGGTGTTGTGAATTGTGAGCTCTGGGAGGGCAGTATGTGTTCTGAGATACTCCTTCAGGTGTTGTGAATTGTGAGCTCTGGGAGGGCAGTATGTGTTCTGAGATACTCCTTCAGGTGTTGTGAATTGTGAGCTCTGGGAGGGCAGTATGTGTTCTGAGATACTCCTTCAGGTGTTGTGAATTGTGAGCTCTGGGAGGGCAGTATGTGTTCTGAGATACTCCTAGCAAAACAGACAGATGTAGAGACAGATATTTAGTGGGGGAAGTAGGGGTAATAAAAAGAGAAAAACAAACACACAGGCCTATTCTAACGAACAGATAACAACCATTAATAATGAAGTTACAATTAGCAGTAGAATTACATAACAACAAGAAAAAAGAGAAGGAAAATGACTATCTCAGCAGTTATCATACACAGATATTAATAATATGAAAAGGTCCAGCTGAAGACATTGATGAGATGATGTTCTTCTGCAAGTTACCTTCAGGTGTTGTGAATTGTGAGCTCTGGGAGGGCAGTATGTGTTCTGAGATACTCCTTCAGGTGTTGTGAATTGTGAGCTCTGGGAGGGCAGTATGTGTTCTGAGATACTCCTTCAGGTGTTGTGAATTGTGAGCTCTGGGAGGGCAGTATGTGTTCTGAGATACTCCTTCAGGTGTTGTGAATTGTGAGCTCTGGGAGGGCAGTATGTGTTCTGAGATACTCCTTCAGGTGTTGTGAATTGTGAGCTCTGGGAGGGCAGTATGTGTTCTGAGATACTCCTTCAGGTGTTGTGAATTGTGAGCTCTGGGAGGGCAGTATGTGTTCTGAGATACTCCTTCAGGTGTTGTGAATTGTGAGCTCTGGGAGGGCAGTATGTGTTCTGAGATACTCCTTCAGGTGTTGTGAATTGTGAGCTCTGGGAGGGCAGTATGTGTTCTGAGATACTCCTTCAGGTGTTGTGAATTGTGAGCTCTGGGAGGGCAGTATGTGTTCTGAGATACTCCTTCAGGTGTTGTGAATTGTGAGCTCTGGGAGGGCAGTATGTGTTCTGAGATACTCCTTCAGGTGTTGTGAATTGTGAGCTCTGGGAGGGCAGTATGTGTTCTGAGATACTCCTTCAGGTGTTGTGAATTGTGAGCTCTGGGAGGGCAGTATGTGTTCTGAGATACTCCTTCAGGTGTTGTGAATTGTGAGCTCTGGGAGGGCAGTATGTGTTCTGAGATACTCCTTCAGGTGTTGTGAATTGTGAGCTCTGGGAGGGCAGTATGTGTTCTGAGATACTCCTTCAGGTGTTGTGAATTGTGAGCTCTGGGAGGGCAGTATGTGTTCTGAGATACTCCTTCAGGTGTTGTGAATTGTGAGCTCTGGGAGGGCAGTATGTGTTCTGAGATACTCCTTCAGGTGTTGTGAATTGTGAGCTCTGGGAGGGCAGTATGTGTTCTGAGATACTCCTTCAGGTGTTGTGAATTGTGAGCTCTGGGAGGGCAGTATGTGTTCTGAGATACTCCTTCAGGTGTTGTGAATTGTGAGCTCTGGGAGGGCAGTATGTGTTCTGAGATACTCCTTCAGGTGTTGTGAATTGTGAGCTCTGGGAGGGCAGTATGTGTTCTGAGATACTCCTTCAGGTGTTGTGAATTGTGAGCTCTGGGAGGGCAGTATGTGTTCTGAGATACTCCTTCAGGTGTTATTCCACATATTCCTGGTTAAAATGAATCATAAAGCAAAATATATCATTGTTCATATTTTATCAACTGCCCAATGGCTTATTGCATTAAATTGGAAGAAAAAACATATCCCTATTTGAGGAGAAGTAAAAGAAATAGTGTCTAGAAATAGATGATTTTTTTTATAGAATTCTATGTTAATATACAATTGAAAATAATCTTAATTGGAATATGTGGGATGAATACATAAAGACAATCAACTAAACTATCAGACCTCTGGACTTTAAATGATACTGAGATTGATATTTATTGACGGATATTTGGATGAATGTTTTTGTTTGTTTGTTTTGTATTTATCTGTGAATGTTTGTATCATTTATAAAATAAATAAAAAAAATCCTTCAGATGGGAGGTAGACTGTTAAAACAATGTATGTGTTTGTCAGCGCTACAGCAGTTTCCTTTCCAATAATGGTATAAAACTCTGCCATGTATCCATCTGGTACTAGGGACGTGTTATTGGTGAAGGTTATAATAGTATCACCCATGCTTGTTTGGGATATTTTTATATGTTCCCAAAAGGAATGGTTCATGGAATAGGAGCAGTCTGGATCAAATACATATTGTTGTAGAATGATTGTAATCTCATCTCTATTTGTGTGGGATTGGTAAATAGTTTTTCATGTTATCATAGCTACATAGTTACATAGTAATTGAGGTTAAAAAAAGACTTTTAGTCCATCAAGTTCAACCTTTTTAGATCTCCTCTGATCTGCAGTATGCAGATTAATTGTTAATTGATACTGATTAAGGCAAACAGAAAATAAACCCCAGTGAAACTTTGCCAGTTGCCTCAAAAGGGAAAGAAAATATAAAATTCCTTCCTTACCACAGATACTGGCGATCAGACTCCTCCCTGGATCAATACTCCCTCTCTAAATATCCAGGATAACCCTGAATGCCATTTTTATTTAAAAAGTTATCCAATCCCTTTTTACCATTATCTATCAATTCTGCTTTCACCACCTCCTTTGGTAGAGAATTCCACAGTAGTGATGTCGCAAACATAAATTTTTCGGTTCGCGAACTGCGATCGCGAACCGCCACAAATGTTCGCGAACCGGCGAAACCCGGCGAACCGCCATAGACTTCAATGGGCAGGCGTATTTTAAAACCCACAGGGACTCTTTCTGGCCACAATAGTGATGGAAAAGTTGTTTTAAGGGGACTAACACCTGGACTGTGGCATGCCGGAGGGGGATCCATGTCAAAACTCCCACGGAAAATTACATAGTTGATGCAGAGTCTGGTTTTAATCCATAAAGGGCATAAATAACCTAACATCCCCCTCCATCATCATGCTCCCCTGTATCTCTTTACACCCTCCCTCATCATCCTCCCCTGTGTCTCTTTCCCCCCTTCCTCATCACCCTCCCCTGTGTCTCATCCCCCCTCCCTCATCATCCTCCCACCTCCCTCATCATCCTTCCCTGTATCTCTTTACCCCATCCCTCATCATACTCCCCTGTGTCTCTTCCCCCCTCCATCATCATCCTCCCCTGTGTCTCTTTCCCCCCTCTCTCATCATCCTCCCCTGTGTCTCTTTCCCCCCTCCCTCATCATCCTCCCCTGTGTCTCTTCTCCCCCCTCCCTCATCATCCTCCCCCTCCCTTGATGATAAGGGGGGGAAGAGACACAGGGATAAGTGTGAGGGGTGTTAGGGTAAGGGGTGTTAGGGATAAGTGTGAGGGGGTTAGGTGTTAGGGTGAGGGGTGTTAGGGATAAGTGTAAGGGGTGTTAGGGTTAGGTGTTAGGGATAAGTGTGAGGGGTGTTAGGGATAAGTGTGAGGGATGTTAGGGTTAGGGTGAGGGGTGTTAGGGATAAGTGTGAGGGGTGTTAGGGTTAGGGTGAGGGGTGTTAGGGATAAGTGTGAGGGGTGTTAGGGTTAGGGTGAGGGGTGTTAAGGATAAGTGTGAGGGGTGTTAGGGTTAGGGTGAGGGGTGATAGGGATTATTGTGAGGGGTGTTAGGGTGAGGGGTGTTAGGGATAAGTGTAAGGGGTGTTAGGGTTAGGTGTTAGGGTTAGGTGTTAGGGATAAGTGTGAGGGGTGTTAGGATTAGGGTGAGGGGTGTTAGGGATAAGTGTGAGGGATGTTAGGGTTAGGGTGAGGGGTGTTAGGGATAAGTGTGAGGGGTGTTAGGGTGAGGGGTGTTAGGGATAAGTGTGAGGGGTGTTAGGGTGAGGGGTGTTAGGGATAAGTATAAGGGGTGTTAGGGTTAGGTGTTAGGGATAAGTGTGAGGGGTGTTAGGGTGAGGGGTGTTAGGGATAAGTGTGAGGGGTGTTAGGGTGAGGGGTGTTAGGGATAAGTGTGAGGGGTGTTAGGATTAGGGTGAGGGGTGTTAGGGATAAGTGTGAGGGGTGTTAGGGTTAGGGTGAGGGGTGTTAGGGATAAGTGTGAGGGGTGTTAGGGTTAGGGTGAGGGGTGTTAGGGTTAGGGTGAGGGGTGTTAGGGATAAGTGTGAGGGGTGTTAGGGTTAGGTGTTAGGTTGATGGGTGTTATGGATAAGTGTGAGGGGTGTTAGGGTTGGGTGCTAAGGTGAGGGGAGGATGATTTAAACGTCTGTTTTTTACACATCATCTTCATCTTTAAGTCATTGTTAAGCTACATGGGTTGTGATTTACTCCTACTTGTATTTTCACATGGTATATGGTGAAAAGTATGTATATGTTCTGTATTTTGAACCATCAGTTCTTTGTCCCAGTCTATAATTTGTATTGTTGTAGAGATTGTACCCAAATGAGAAGTCAGCCCTGTGCTCTAAAAACCCAACCCCCTTCTTAATGCACCATTTTTTTAACCAACCATTAACCACCCTAAGCTCCTTCTGTCTCCCTGTCTAGCATGTGGCACTGGTAATATGTCAGAAAATACTACCTTGGAGGTCCTTGCCTTCAGCTTATCACCTAGTTCTATGAAAAAATTATTTAGGACTCTCCATCTTCTACTAACTTTATATGTATCAAGAGCACCGGATCATTTCCAGGCCCTCCGAATAATTTATCCACCCAATCCACAACATGCTGAACCCGAGTTAACTGTTTGATTTCTGGCATCTGAGTGACAAATCACCTTGTCTACTTTCCAAATAATAGAGTCCCCTACCACCAAAATCTTTCTCTTGCTCTGCCTATGCTGCCTTTCTCCGTTCTCCTCCAGTAGAACTGTGATCCTGGCTGTTAGAGGGAACAGCTCTATCTGGCATTAACATTCCTGAATGGACATGCCCAACAGTTTCACTCAATCTGGCAAATATGTTGGTGTATCCCAACTCAGAACTGGCCTGCCTACTCCTAGTGTTCCCCCTGCTTCCCATTCTAACTGTAATCCAGCTACCTACCTGGTCATCCTCACTAGTCCCATCTCCACACTCCATAGTAGGCCCAGCTAAACTGTACTCAGTGAGCACCAACTTCCTTTACAGTGGAGCAATATCACTTGTGCAATTCTCCTCTCCAGTTCTCAAATTTGAGCTTCAAGATAGGCAACATGCTCACACCTCTCACAGAAGTATGGACTCTGGATCAGCTGTTCCAGCAGTTCATACATGTTGCAGGATGCACACTGAGTGAGGTTGTCACTGGACTGACTCATAATTACTAATTACAGTGTGGGAAAAATGTATACCGTATTTTTCGCCCTATAAGACGCACCAGCAGATAAGACGCACCTAGTTTTTAGAGGAGGAAAACAAGAAAAAAAAATCTGAATCAAACACAAATACACTTTACACACAGATACACACCTACATTACACACAAATATATATATATATATATATATATATATATATATATATAGATACACATACATACATATACATACACACATAAATATATATATATATATATATATACATACATATACATACACACATAAATATACATATATATATATATATATATATATATATATATATATATAGATACATACATATACATACACACATAAATATACATATATATATATATATATATATATATATATATATATATATATAGATACATATACATATACATACATACATACACACACATACACATACATACATACACACACACATACATGCACACATACACATACATACATATACTGCAGCATTTGGGAGCCCTTGACCCTCCCTGACCCTCCTGATCCTCAGCTTTCTTCTGATCTCTGACATCTTGATCTCACCCCAGCGCTTCCTACCAGCACTCCTCGTGTACTGCAGCATTGCGTGTGTGACGTCACTAGGACGCACCGGCCGACGCGATGCTGGTAGGAAGCGCTGGGGTGAGATCAAGAGGACAGAGGCAGTTTGAAAAGGTATATTCGCCGTATAAGACGCACCAACTTTCCTCCCCCAGTTTTGGGGAAGAAAAAGTGCGTCTTATACGGCGAAAAATACGGTAAATCACTACAATGTGCTCCCATTTTCTTTGAACTCCTTTTATTTAAACTCCTACACTTATACTGGAACTGCCCTTATACTAGAAGTGTTCGCAAGCTCACAAGTTCGCCCCTTCCCCTGTTTATATAAGGTTCTTACTACTCACCTGCACAATAAATACTGCATAAGTACCCAAACACACTTTGCTGTTCAGGAGAAATCAAAGAAAAGAGCCAAACATACCACAAAAAGCCACACACTGATCTAGCTTCACACAGGCAAAACCACACCCCTTCAACCCTGCCTACTAATCACTTCACAAGAGGCAGTGCGACACAGACCTGTCAGAAAAAAAGGTCTAGCCGAATATGATTGACAGTAGGAGCTTCCAAATTTGTGTTGCAGACGCACATGCGTTGACGGTGTTATATTTTTAATTCAAAGTAGCACGCAGCTCCTGGAGTTGGAGGTTAGAGTCTTTTGGAGTGAGAGCAGGAGCTAGATGAAAGAGGTAGTTTGCGTTTTTATTGATTTATATTCTATTTCATAAGTATTTACACTTAATACTTACACATATTTACAGATTACACATATTTGCAATACACATAGGTTAAAGAACATACATAGGCACTAGTGATGTCGCGAACATAAAATTTTCAGTTCGTGAAACGCGATCGCGAACCGCCGCAAATGTTCGCGGACCGGCGAACCCGGCGAACCGCCATTGACTTCAATGGGCAGGCGGATTTTAAAACCCACAGGGACTCTTTCTGGCCACAATAGTGTTGGGAAAGTTATTTCAACAGGACTAACACCTGGACTATGGCATGCCGGAGGGGAATCCATGGCAAAACTCCCACGGAAAATTACATAGTTGATGCAGAGTCTGGTTTTAAGCCATAAAGGGCATAAATTACCTAACATTCTTAATTGTTTGGAATAATGTGCTTTAAAACATCAGGTATGATGTTGTATCGATCAGGTAGTGTAAGGGTTAGGCCCGCTTCACAGTGACAGACCAAACTCCCCGTTTAACGCACCGCAAACAACCGCAAACAGTCCATTTGCACAACCGCAAACTCCTCATTTGCACAAGGTTGGATACCAAGCTAGCCATGTCCCGTTCCTTGTCCTCACTGATGTCATTGAAGGTCTCTTCCTCCACCCAGCCACCAAGAGTCCCCGAAAGGTGACAACAAGCCCCCTGGGATGCCAGCTATGTTTGGTCTTCCACCTCCTCAAAGCCACCTTCCTCCTCTGACTCCTCTTCTTCAGACTCCTCTCACTGCGTTGCCTCTCTCTGCATTATTATAAGGTGTGTTAAGTAGTACTACTCTTAGCAGTTTAATACCTGTTACGTCACCTATCAGGGGACGTGTATAAGGCCTGGATTTTTGGAACCGGGAGATGGAAACAGATACTTGGTTGGTCGTATCACTTCAAATTTGGGGCACGGCACGTGCAATCAAAGGTGCCACCATATAGGAGTGGCGTGATTGTAAGTACTACTCTTATCAGTTTAATACCTGTTACAGCACCTATCAGTGGGCGTGTATAAGGCCAGGATTTTTGGGACCGGGAGATGGAAAAAGATGCTTGGTTGGTCGTATCACTTCAAATTTGGGGCACTTTGTGACATTAGCTTCTTACGCTCAAACATGTCCTTTACAGGCACCTGACTATGGGCAGATGAGCAGGAACTGGTCAAGGCGAGAGACGGAGTGGCGGATGGTTGGGAGGGGGCAAGGAGGACAGCAGTGGTTGATGTGGCTGATGATGCTGGACCAGGAGGAGGATGGCGGCTTTGAGTTTGTGTGCTGCTTGTACTCATGTGTTGGTCTGGAGTCACCCAAACATTAGGTCTCAACCTGTAGACGATAAGGGAACCAGGCTACTCTAAACCTCATTCATCATTACAGGTTTTGACAGATTGGTACTATGCGTGCAAGCTACTGTGACAATAGATATGAGTGGCACTGTGCACTTGCAGAAGTTGGCAGAGTAGACGCTGTAGGACTGACACAGATGCTTGGAGACAAGTAACTGCAATTCAACGTATTACAGTCAAAATTGTATTCTTTGTTTAAATGTGCACTACTGACTGTTACACCAGATATGAGTGGTGGCACTGTCTGGGCAAGTGGGCACAGTATACGATGTGAGCCTAAGACACACAAGCTTGCAGGCAGACAAATGAAATTAGATTATATAGAAAAAAAGTGTTGTTTTTTTAAATGTAGAGTGCTGGTACACCACTAGATTGGATTGGTTGAACTTGGCACAGTACTTGTAAGCCTTACACACACACTGGCTAGCGGTCAGGCAAATGAACTTAGATTGGCGGTCAGGCAAATGAACTTAGATTTAAGAAAATAAAATTATTGTTTTTTTAAATGTAGACTGCAGGTACACCACTAGATTGGATTGGTTGAACTTGGCACAATACTTGTAAGCCTGACACACACACTGTCTAGCGGTCAGGCAAATGAACTTAGATTGGCGGTCAGGCAAATGAACTTAGATTTAAGAAAATAAAATTATAGTTTTTTTAAATGGAGACTGCTGGTACACCACTAGATAGGATTGGTTGAACTTGGCACAATACTTGTAAGCCTGACACACACACTGGCTAGCGGTCAGACAAATGAACTTAGATTGGCAGTCAGGCAAATGAACTAAGATTTAACAAAATAAAAGTTTTGGTTTTTTTAAAGTAGACAACTAGTAAACAAGATTGTATTGGTTGCACTGTGCACACACAGTATAAGTTGTGAGCCTGACACGCACACTTGCTAGCAGGGGCTAGCAGTGAGACAGGCAAATTAAGTTAGATTAGACAGAATTTAAAAAAAAAAAAAAATGATGTTATAGCCTTAAAAAGGGCTTTTTGGGGTGCTGTGTTTACAGCAGAGATCTGATGAGTCCTTCAGCACTGCACTGGACACTGAATAAACTTGCCTAGCTATTGATTTCCCTATTCAATCAGCATCACCTACACTCTTCCTCCTCTCAGTAAGACTGCAAGTTAGTTATGATTCCAAAATGGCTGCTGTCCATGAGGTAGAAGGGTCTGGAAGGCAGGATATGATGCTGATTGGCTGGAATGTGTCTGCTGACTGTGAGGTGCAGGGTCAAAGTTTGCTCAATGATAAAGTATAGGGGGCAGATCGAACATCGCATATGTTCGCAGTTCGCCACCAACGCGAACATGCGTTGTTCGCCGGGAACAGTCCGCCGGTGAACTATTCGCGACATCTCTAATAGACACATATATTGTAAGGTCACACCGCACACACACAACCCCCATCCTATCCCCCATGCCCCATCCCCTAACAGTTATTAATAACACATAGCTCACACTTTTTTTTTTCTACACACATATACAGAACAACTTTTGTTTATTTATCCTTATTTTAATTTTGTGATATGATGTAGGGAGGAGATAGGATGGGAGAGGAGTGGAGAGTTGGGGAGGAGGAGAGTGGAGGAGGAGAGAGAGGAGCGTGAAGTGGCCATGGGGAGTAGAGGTGGGGAGGAGGAGGTGAGAAGTGAGGTGGAGGAGGGAGAGGAGTTGGAGGAGGGAGAGGAGGAGGAGGAGGGATGGGAGGGAAAGGAGGAGGAGGAGAGGAGGAAGAGGGAGAGAAGGTGAGTGCACAGGAGGAGGTGGGTAGTGGAAGGAGGGCCTGAGCGTCAGGCACACAGAGGAAACTGGCAACCCACTCAAGTATCTTTGGCATGCAAACCTTGTGGAACAGCACAGGCAGAGATCTAGCTAAATGTGCTGCAGTCCATAGGGTCACAGAGAGTTGGACACAACTGAAGGACTGAACAACAAATATTAAAATGTTCCCCAGGTATTTGAAATGATGTGGCGGTGAAATATGGCCACTATTTGTTTTCCCAAATATAGATGTGATAAGTGAGATGCATATGCAATTATATTTATATTTCAAGGTCCACATTAGGGTTAATTAGGCAGATTGATGTTTTTGTGTTGCTATTTAATCAGGTAGTGTGTCTTTAATTGCTTTTTGTTTGTTGCAGCATGGCTTTTAATATTGGCGGGTGCATGACCTTTCCGACATATGATAAAAAAATATATTATTTAACAGCTTTTTTGTTATTTGGGGATTATTGTGCAAGTAACTGTAATGTCTTTCCATTATTTCCCCATATTCTAATGTCCACTGGTCTGTTTCTATTGTCTTTTACAGTATTTAGTTGTCTGTAAAACCCTTTGCGGGTCCCATTTGGAGCCCCTAATGTTTTGGCCTCCATTTGCGGGACAAGTGTCTCACTGCTAACAAATCTGGGTAAAGTATAGGGACAAGTTTCTATTATTACATTTTATAACAGAATTGAAATAGTCCAGATACGATCTTTCTGTGACAACAGATAAGGTGGATGTAACGGAGCTGTGACATCAGAGGTCAATATCTCCGCTAATAAATAACAAAGATAGCCAAGTATAGCGCAGCTCGGTCCCACAAGTCCCTCTTTCCACAATGGACGATACACACCGTGGATTTTCAGAACAGGCAACATTTTTAATTCTTTTGCACACATATATATACAGTCAGAACGGGGGGTGAGAGTCTCCACAAGGACAATGGAATACTCCCACCTTTGGCCATACAAAGACTTAATTAGCAACTGGATTATAATCTTAACACATCATCACTGGAGCCGACTGATTCCCTACACAATAGAGCGTTTACAAACAAAGCAGATGGATAATTGGGTTAGCTCTTCCTGTCCCTTGCAGACTTCCATTTCTAAACAAAGATGATGGAAAGCCAAGATTAACCCTTGAGCCTCGTATAGTCCAGTTAACCCTTCCCTGGCCTGGTATAATGTCCCTGGGCAAGGATGCAATGTCCTTGGTATAATAACAGTGATGGGTTTCTGTTACAGTGGATACAACCTGAAATAAGATTTTGCGGGTCCTTTGTTTAGACAAGATATTCAAACCATTATTGTTTTATATTTGTACCATTCTATCAAAAACAGGCTGATTGCCTTGATAAATGAAGTTACATCAATTCTATTATAAAACCCGATTTTAAATAACTCAAATACCTATATACAAAAGTTATTTAGTTTTCCACAAACTATATTAAATCTTAAATTGATTTATATTATTTCTGTATATTTCTATATTCTGGCTGCCACATAGGTTTTATTTGCTATTTACTGCTGTCATAGAGTAACATGCTATCTCAATGAATATTAATACCAAATTATTTCTATGGAATAGATATCTGATTGTTTATACCAGTTTGATAAGATTATATACACTTCTTTATTGAACAAACAAAATATAGAATGTTTTAAAATAGATTGTTACCCAATCATTCCTAAGGAATGTAATAAAACTCTCATTGACTCTCTGTTCATAGCAAACACCATCTTCCAACAGCCTCAGAGATGACTCTACACATGGACATCACCAGATGCACAATATAGACTCAGATTGACTATATTCTTTGTAGCCAAACATGAAGGAGTTCGCAAAAAGAAGACCTGGAGCTGACTGCTGCTCAGATTATGAGCTTCTTATTGTAAAGTTCAGAATTAAACTAAAGAAAAGATGAAAAATAATCAGACCAAGCACATACAAAATAAATAATATCCCCAGTTAATATGCCGTGGAGGTAAACAATAAATCTAAGGAAAGAAAACTAAGAAGGCACATTAACTTCTGTTGAGGCTTTAAAAGTAGCCCAGGAAATAAGTAAGATGAAAGAATTCCAGAGTGTAACAAGAAGTGACAAGGAGACATTCTATAATTATCTATGTAAAGAGATACAAGAAGATAACAGAATGGGAAAGTCAAGAGTTATCTTCGTGAATACTGGATATTTCAAGGCAACCTTTCATTCCAAAGCCGGTGTGATAAAAAATTGGTAGGTACTTAACAGAAGAAGATCTAAAGAAGAGGTGGTAGTACACACAAGGTCCATGCAGGAAGGATCTTAACAGCACTGATGAGCTCAATTGTTTGTCCAATTAGCTGGAGCTAGACATTTTGGAGCCAGACATCTTGAAGAGTGACAACATAATGGAGAGTGAACACTTTCAAAGCATCATCTTGTAGGATTTTGAATAATTCAGCTAGAATTCCATCAACTCCTGCTGCCTTGTTATCAGCCAGGCTTCCAAGGGCCCACCTTAGATAGATCAGAAAATAATTTTTAAAGATACATCTACCTCAGGGTGTTATTTCTACTTATTGTTATAGAATGCTTTCAAAGCAGGTCCTACACATCCTTCGGTAACTCATTAACTCTTTCTTTCGATATAGGTATTTTATCTATTTTATTATCAATTACAAAGTTACCCATGACCAGTTCTAGTTCTTTTTCTATTTTACTCAAATGTGCTTAGGATTTCACATGATCTCTTATAATCATCACAGTCATTTAACAGTTTACCTTAACCAATTGTTTCTACTTCTGGTTCTATCCTAAGGAAGGCTCTAAATTCTAATTCTATTTAATTTCTGAGTATGTCCATGGATCTTTTTCAGACTCAATTGGAGTTTCATCTGATGATCTTTATCCAGTTATTGAAACATTACCATCGTTTGTTACATGAATCAAAACTTTAGAGGGAAACAACTATTTTATTAAAATTTTCTTGGGAGAAAAATAGTTTTCAGGACTTTTTTGCTATTTTTTATCTTTCTATTTCACTATAGTTGAATGGGCCATTTTACTTTTCATTTCTAAGATATTGACTGAAGTAACAATGTTTATAAATTACTGCTAAATTTAAAGGTGATAATTAAGAATCCAACCCAAAAATTATTGAACCCTGTTAACTGTACATATAGCCAATAGTCCACAGCCACTGACCTTGAATTAATCTTATAGAACTTAATCCAAACTGATTTTAAGAACTCTTCTTCAATTAAAGAAACACTTATACAGACATCCAGGATAGTAAATAAAATATTGTTGTCAGTTTAATAGTAATGTTCAGTAGTTCACTGTTGTTTCTATTTCAGGACTTTCAAATCCTTTAAGACAAGCTCCGTCCCATGTAATTATCTAGTGTTCTCTATTGTCTCAATGCTTAGGATAATAAATTATTCAGAACAAATATATCTCAGAAAACAGAAAGCAGCTATGCTTTTCTCCAGTAGTAGTGGTGCTATTTTCCTAGCATTGTCATATTATCATCAATAAAAACATTTAATGGCTGGATCATTATGACCCAGTTAGTTTGGCTGGTTGATGAAGCCTTAATACTCTCTTAAAAAGTAATAAATGTAATCATCATTTCAATATTAAATTTGAAATTTATTATTGTACAAGCTTTTTTTCTGGACCAGTTATCAATGCTCTGTAACCAAATCCCCCTTTAAAGCTTGCTACTTACGGGTTATTCACTGGGATTTCTTTTGTTTTTTATGTTTATTATCACCCAGATTACATTGAACCACTTTCAGCCACTTCACTATACTATTCCAGGGAATTCTTTTTTGTTCTCTCAATCTTTCTCATTCTGTTCTGTAAGATTCTCCCAAAAAAACTTGGTGCATCAGAATCGCTGTAAATTAGACCAGTCCAATTATTCAGATCATTTCAATGATATATATGAAGATGCTCACTGGCCTGACTCCCTCTAGATTTTTTGCTGTTCACCCTCTTTGAGACACTATAGATAGTCTAAATAAGGATTGTTTGCAAATGAATTTTCAGCCAGCCATGAGTATCAGCATGTCTCTGAAGAGCCACCAGCTTGGCTTTTGGCTTCTTTCTCATGCTCCACAACAATGCTTATGTTGGCAATAAATACATCCAGTAGCTCTTTATATAAAATATTTTTTTATCCAATTTGACATTATACACATGTTTTATTTATGTATTTTTTATTAATTTCATTTACATTGATTAGACCTTTATTTGTTATGTTTTTAATAAACTAATACATTCTAAATGTATTATATAGCAAATATGTACTATAATAATGCTTGTATAAATTGCAGATAATATCGTAGAATATATTGTCTATACTTTGTTATTGTACTGTATTATCAAAAAATAAATAAAAAAAATATGATTTATGTTTCATCATTACTCTAACCACCCAAGCATGAAGCCTTGATGTCACTGCCCTCTGTTTTAATTTTGTACATTCAGTGAGTAGCTGAAGCTTGCTTGTCTCTTTCTCTTAACTCTAGAATATCTCCAGAATTCAACTAATTATGGCTAAATCTTACATCAGTGGATTGCTGCTTTTCCTGTGCAGAGGAGACTTGGCTAGCATTTAGTTTCTGGCCTACCCTTTGGGATATGCTTCACAAATGTCTCACACAGGACAATGACTGTTCATTGGGATTAGCATTATTAGGTTGTGGCCTTTCTTAGATATGCAACATCATCATCCTTTCTTTTTGCATATCCCATTTTTGGTATAATACACTATTAATTTGGGAAACCTTGCCCATCTTGTAGGACAATCTCAATTTTCAGAACTTTAAATTCTCCTTTTACAATCATATCTTCAGAGAAGGCTTTTACTTAGACCCCTGATATCTACAAGCACAGCCCTTTGCAGAGATAGATCTACTATGTTGTCTGAGTATCTTCATTACCATTTTAGTTCTGCACACTTAGTCTTCTTTTCTAGATTACAATGAGCAAAGACTTAACTACTTTGTATCAAAATATTTTGTTTGTATTGTTATAATTTCATGTGTGAATGTTAACCCTTTTATAAAGTATTTTCAAAAATAATAAATATAATAAAAATAAGCTATTTTGTAATATACACTATTCTCTCACTAATGTCTCATTCCAGGAAATTACATTAACATAAATAGTGAGAAAAATATGAATATGCTTCTATACATTATTCATTGGTTTTACCAGTACTTGATAAGAAATTGTTTCAAAGAAAAAGATCATTGTGCATCTGCAACGGTTCAAGAGCTGTGCACCTTGTAATAAGCATAAATTATCATTTTTGCTTTCTTCTCAGTGTAAGAATGACCCAGTCATAATGGAAGGTTGTGCTGGAATTCTATTATTTAAGACTTATTTTATTGCTGCTTTACTCTCACCTAATCTCCTTTTGGTCACCTCTGAACAAAATGTTAATATTAATTGCCTGACCCTTCTACTATTCTTTCTAAAACACTGCACTCGGGTTTACTTCTTTCACCTTTCGTACACTGGAGAAATAATCTACTTAAATCTTCAATATACTGACCTAAGCAATATAACTTGCCCTTCCTGCCAAATGTGGAAGAAAAAATTGCTTTCAAACAAAGAAATATTTTGCTTCCTTTCTCGACCTGTCAGAAAATCATTGTTCTGTTTCACTCCAGAACAAAAGAACGATACATCTTACAAAACAAACCTTGAGACAAAGACAGTACAAACAGACGATTTGACCTAGGTATAATTGTGTGTCATTCCCAAAGTTATTTGAAGTCATAGAACAATAATTGAGCATTTGGATTAGCATTTGTTCCCATACAAAACCCTGTATTATATATTCTATATTATGTTATAATCCTAAATTAATAATCAGAAAATAAAGGGAATGCAATATGTTTTCTAAGGTGCCCTGTCAAAATTGTATGTAGCTTGTTGTAAAAGCCAAAGTGAAAAAGGGCAGCCCAGGAGAGTAGCACACAGCCCAGTAACTGATGATGTATTCATGTGCACAGATGACTCAGGACTGAGACAATGCAATTCTGAAATGCTGGCCTGTGTTTGGCTCTCCATGTCCAACCTTGCTTACCAATAGTTTAAGCGAACAGTATTTTCTTTGAGGTATCTTGATTTTTTGCTAAAAAAAAGTTTATAAAAATAACCTTGTTTTTATTCCAACTATATATTGCCCTCTTTTCCATAAAATTCTATAAAATTGTGTGTTCTATATTACAAACACATATTCTCTTTTCCTTAAAATGATATCTTAAGTACATCTTATATTCCACTGATAACAAGAAAATGTGCTGCGCTAGGCCTACACTTCTGGTACAAAATATCAAATATTATTCCCATGCTTTCGGGATGAGGCTATGGGCATGACCGGATGTGTGCTGGTTGCCGCGTAATGCGGCTGGAGGCCGACGAAGGAGCTGAGGGAAGACCTTGGAAAGCACTTAACCTGGCCCTGATGCTATAGCCTCCTATCCGAGGTTCTGACCTCCTCAGATGCCGCTGCTCTGCTGCTGCAAGTGATTTTACCTTCCCCTTTTCCGGGTGGCGCCACTGGTGTTTTCTGCGGTATTCTCGCGGAATTTGGAGTGGAGGACCCTCGCGTCGGCGGCTGGGTCGGCGTGGTTGCTGAGATTGGGAGCTATGGCAGTTTGACCTTGGAGGACCCCCACGATGGAGAATGCTGACTACAGCTGGTGGCCATTCAACTAAATTTTATTTCACATGGCTTGGCACAAAAAGAAGCTGTGCACATTCTACACACAGTATACTGTAGTACAATATCATCAACCTTGTGTCCAAGGAGAAATCTGACTTAGTGCTGCAATTTGGGGCTGAACGAGAGCTCTGATCATTTCCTCACATGTGGACTGGTTCTTTATTCTCTCAAGGCTCTATAAGTAACCCTGTTTGGGCTATAAGCCCCTATGTTTTTTTTCTTTTTTTTTTCTTTTACTCCTTTTTAATGTCAACTCCCATTCAATATCCTATGCTTCTCAACTCTCCACACAGCATTATATTTCAATTTAGTATATAAAGGATTACTATTTCCTTTCTGTTTCCTTGCACAACTAAATGTGTACATACTGCTGCAATATTTTTTCTTCAACTGATCAATGTAATCACTTGGACTAAATGTTATAAGTCCTAATTGAAGATAATCTTTCTACAAGGTTAAAGATAAGATGCGCTCACAGAAATCTACTGCTTTTTTTTTACCTAAAGCTCTAACAAGTTACAAGAGGTTTCACAACCAAACTCGCCTGATAACAATAAAACACCAGAATCGAATTCAACAATGTTATCTGAAAGTTCTCAAATTAGTGACACGGAAATTGTGAATGATGACCTATTAACTCCATCTAAGATGAAAGAGATTCTTCACGACTTCCAGCTCAGCTTAATGGCTGATGTAATACATCAAATTATGGAAAATGCTTTGGCCATTAAAGAACTCAAATCCAAAACATCACAAATTGAATCTCGGTGTGATAATTTCACCATTGAGTATAATTCTCATCTATCTCACTCTCAAAAGTTAGAAGACAACTTAAGAGACATGAACATTAAAATTGCAAGCATGGAAGATAGGATGAGAAGATCTAACCTCATGATCTTAGACTGGACTATTATCACAGAATTTCCAGACCATCTCATCTTGACACCTCTTGGTCTAGGGATGTGATAGTCAAGCTCCACTTCCTTTCATCTAAACAAGCAATCAGTAAAGCTTGCTATGTATTGAAGTCCCTTCCATCCCCTTATGAAGGCATAAAAGTCTTTTCAGATATATCCGCAGCAACATTACTTAAACGCAGAGAATTTTCATCCATTACTCTGGCCTTGAGATCAGAAAATCTTCCATACAAATGGACATTTCCTGTGGGTTTATCGGTCTTAAAAGATTCAAGACGGTTCAAAATTAAATCACCATTACAAGGGTGATACTTACTCTCTAAATGGGGTATTGTCACTAAATCGCCCCTCGGAGATGCTAAGGCATTAAAACCATTGAGACCAGAATGGCAGAAGTCATAGATCCTTTCACTCTGAGAGACTGGCTTTCATTTTTCTGTAAATATTAAAAAAAAGGGGAAAAAAGAAGAAAGGGGAATGAATTATACAGACTAGGCTATGTGACAACAAATTTCCTGTTTCTTTTTTTTTTTTTGCCGAAAGGTATTTTATATTCATTTCACTGAATATTTGTCCCCATAGGGTTTTATGACAAATCACTTAAATACTATTGCTAATTCATCGTATTTGACACCCATGTTATAGAACACCGTATTCACCGATTTGTATTATAATTCACTAAAATATATCACCTGAGTGGTAGGCTTATTAGTTATTGTAAACACTGCTGAAACTAAATTAATTCTTTAATCATTTTTTATTTTTGTATTTCTACACTTTCCGCTACATAGGAGTGGTCACATCAATTAATTTTAACACATATTTAAAATGTGTAGAATTTAATAGACAAAAACTTGGTACACTTATTTTTCCTAGTAAGACACTATTTTTTAGATGGCACAGGCACTGGCACAGGTTGAAGGAGACTCCATGAAGCAGTCCAGAGGGAAGAGTGCCAGATGAAGCCCAACAGAGACTGCTCCTGACCAGAGAAACCTTATGAGGGTGCACTTCAAAAACTGACCATAAGGGGTAGTATACTGTATCTTTATATTACATAATGTAGAATTCATATAAGTATTATATTTGAAAATGTGTCTGTTATCTTTTTTTGTCTAAAACCCATTGTGTAACCTTATCTTGATATATGTAAAATATATATTTTTAATTATACTTTATTGGTCTCCTCATTTATTGACCTTTCCAAAAGAACCTATGATTTATGGAAATTATATTTTAATTTCTTACAATGATATGTGTTTGTGTAACAAATGTAACATATGCTCACCGCCGTCCCATAGAAAAATATTAATAATATGGCCAACATCAAATACATTTAAAATCAAGTAGCCCGGTGTGTTTTTGAGTAGCTATGTTGTAAAAATGTCTCTTATGGGGAAATGTCTGTGATTTGCACACACAGCAAGAAAGCGATATACATGCACAGACAAGGGAAAATGGGTGGGTGCATACCTTGTGCTCACACTCGCAAGGGCTCCTCCACTACACTGTCTAGGGGCTCTATAAAAGGTAGATCCAGCCCTGGGTAAAACAAACATTAATGGTAAGTAGTGAGTGCATGGGTGTAGAGATGTCGCGAATAGTTCGCCGGCGGATTGTTCCCGGCGAACATAGCATGTTCGCGTTCGCGGCGAACAGCGAACATATGCGAGATTCGACCCACCCCCAATACTTTATCATTGAGCAGACTTTGACCCTGCATGTCACAGTCAGCAGACACATTCCAGCCAATCAGCAGCATACACTCCCTTCCACACCCTTCTACCTCATGGACAGCAGCCATTTTGGAATCAGAACTAACTTGCAGTCTTACTGAGAGGACGTAGAGTGTAGGTGATACTGCATCAATAGGGAAAACCATAGCTAGGCAAGTTTATTCAGTGTCCAGTGCAGTACTGAAGGACTCATCAGATCTCTGCTGTAAACACAGCACCCCAAAAAGCCCTTTTTAGGGCTATAACATCATTTTTGTTTCTTCGTTTTTCTTCTGTGTAATCTAACTGAATTTGCCTGTCTCCCTGCTAGCCCCTGCTTGCAAGTGTGTGTGTCAGGCTCACAGCTTATACTGTGTGTGCACAACGCATACAATATAATATTGTTTACTAGTTGTCTACTTTTAAAAAAAACCAAACTTTTATTTTCTTAAATCTAAGTGCATTTGCATAAACGTCAATCAAAGTTCATTTGCTTGACTGCTACCCATAGTGTGTGTCCTGCTTACAAGTACTGTGCCAAGTTCAACCAATCCAGTCTAGTTGGGGTACCAACAGTCCACATTTAAAAAACCCAAACTTTTATTTTCTTAAATCTAAGTGCATTTGCATAACCGTCAATCAAAGTTCATTTGCTTGACCGCTACCCATAGTGTGTGTCCTGCTTACAAGTACTGTGCCAGAGAGAATGTGTGCATGCTTGAGCTCTAAACAAAAGGCTTTTTAGGGTCTTAGTCCCTCAAATACAAGTTTTATTTTAACACCTTTCTGTTTATAAGCACTTTGTGCACGGTGTTGTTAATTTTCGGGAGTTTTTGTGGTATTTTTCTTAGTTTAATTTAAGTTTTAGTTTTCTGGGAGTCAGGCTCAGCTCTCTATCCCAGGAGAGTGAGCTGTCTCCTGAATACTTTGCCACACCCCTCCCTTAACACTTCACCTTCACTCCTGGATCTTTTTTTTTACTTTGACTTTTTTTTTTTCAGGCTCACAACTGATACTGTGCCCAGTGCTCAGAGAGCATGTTGTGTGCATGCTTGAGCTCCAAACAAAATGCTTTTTAGGGTCTTAGTCCCTCAAATACAAGTTTTATTTTAACACCTTTCTGTTTATAAGCACTTTGTGCACGGTGTTGTTAATTTTTGGGAGTTTTTGTGGTATTTTTCTTAGTTTAATTTAAGTTTTAGTTTTCTGGGAGCCAGGCTCAGCCCTCTATCCCAGGAGAGTGAGCTGTCTCCTGGATACTTTGCCACACCCCTCCCTTAGCACTACACCTTCACTCCTGGAGCTTTGTTACTTTGACTTTTTTTCTTTTAAAAAGTTTATTAGGTTTTGTTGAAGTTTTGTTTGTTTGGTGTTGGGTTTTATGTTTTGGGGGAGAGAAGACAAGTAACATCTTTGTAGGCAGTGGGGGGGGAAACAATTAGAATTTTTGTTGAAAAGGTTTTTTTTTTTAACATCTGACACAGAGACACAGAAGGGTTAAAAAGCCTCTGTGTTCTCTGTGTTGTTGCAATTAGACACCTTGCAACAGGCCATTAACCCATCCACTGCCAAGCATCACCTCTCTCTCTCCCTTAGTTTTGTCTCCCTTAGTTTTGTCTTTTTGTTTCTTTTTCCCACTTTTATATTTAAAAAAAAAAAAGAAAACAGTAAAAAATCATAAAACACAAAATAAAAATAAATAAAACAAATAAACTAAAAAAAAAGGGTCTAAACATGAGGGATAAGACCATTAAGAAGCCTCAGGGGTCAAAAGGGGGAATAATGTCCCCTGAAAATCCTAGCTGCAGCACTGCACAGCATAGGCCCCAGGCAGATAAGGCAGCCCCAGCTCCTGGTGGTTCTGCCAGCAGACCTACCCCTGTGGCTAATACCTGGTCACAGGTGGTTTCTGCTGGCCCCAGTAATACCACCGCTGGGGCTGAGGGGCAGATCACCAGGAAGCATGGGGTTAAATGTCAGATGTCTGGGGTCTACAGCATTGATATCTATCTGCGTGCTGCAGCTAATGTCATCAGCCCCTCTGTTATAGTAGCAGCCAGCAAAATGTACGGGAAAGCAGTTTTCTTTACCCATACTCTGGCTGCTGCACACATTCTTATACAGAGAGGCATCACAGTGGGATTATATGTCCCAATAGAACCCCTGGAAGGGTTGGGCACAAAAGTAACACTCTCTAATGTGCCCCCCTTCCTACCAGACTCCCTCCTGCGCCCCCACCTGCTAACCCTAGGGGAAGTAAAAACACCATTTATTAAAATTCCCCTGGGGTGCAGAGAGAGAGCACTTCGTCATGTGCTCTCTTTCAAGAGGCAGGTACAAATGTGCCTGCCTCAGGGCGCAGAAAACATAGAGGGGTCTTTTGGGGTTCCATTTGAGGGGGTGCTGTACAGGATTTTTTACAGCACTACGGAGGTGCAGTGCTATCATTGCAAAGGGTTGGGGCATACACGTAGGAATTGTCCTAATGTAAAGCATCATGCCCCAGCACCAGCAAATGGCACCTCCGTCAGTACGGCACCCATCCCCGCTGAGCCCATAACAGCGGGGACCTCAAGGGTCATAGCCCCCCCACAGAGCTCAGGCAAGGAGGCCGTTCCTCAAGCCACCACCACGGCCTCCAAACCCCCTTCTTCCCCAAAAAAGCCATCTGCGTCTGTGGTCTCCAGCAAGACTGCAGACACGGGGAAAAAGGGGAAGAATGTCACCGGTCCTCCCAGTTCACAGCTGCATCTCCCAAGTCCCAATCTGCCCCCACCATAATTACATCAGTTAGTGTGGGGGCACAGTGTAAGCAGAGGGATAATAAGCCCTCTGCAGGGGAGGCAGCTAGTGGCAGCTCCTCTTCCAGGAGTGACGTCCCCAGGAAGAGGAAGCATAAAACCAACAGGGAGGTTGCTGATAAGTGGGAAGTGCTCTATAGTGGAGCACCTCCCTCTAAAAGCAAGAAGAGGAACAAAACATCTCCTCCTCATCCGGTGACATTGTCTGGCCCAGTTATTAAGCTCAGCCAGCCGGTGCCAGACCACACATCTCTCTCTCCAGACTCTATAGGGGTTAATGTGGAAAAGGGTCTGGAGGAAAAGCAGGGGCAAGAGGGTCTCCCAAGTGAGGCAGGGGTAGACAAGAAAGATCAGGTTCTGCCTCTGGCCTTTGAGGGGGGACCCAACAAAGCCCCTGCTGAATGGGTAGTCAGTGTCCCTGAGGTGCTGAGCCTCAAGGGCACCAGTCAGTCTCCTCCTCCAGTGTCACTCTCTAGTGACGTACCTCGGGCTTTGTTAGAGCCCCAGGCCGAGTCACTACTGGAGGGGGGGAATATAGGCATGACCCCCATTCAGGACCCCATGGATTTGTCTGTCAGGGGGGATGTGGCACAAGGGGAAGTGGAAATGGGGGAGGGTGATAAAACAGGTTTTCCTGTTAACATCATGGGAGAGCCTGTCTACCCCCCTCAGCCGTCCACTGACCCTAACATCGGTGCCATCCAAGCTGAGCAAGCAGCGGTGGAACTGGCAGAGGAGGCATATAAAGCCTCCAAGGCTTCCATTAAGGAAGCCATGCCAGCCACTGCTGTCCAGCCAGCTACCCCTGAATGCACTCCTGAAGCTACAGGGGTGCAGCAGCAATCCAAGGGTCCATTATTTACCTTGAAGGGTGCTAAAGGGACTCCATCTGTATCATCTAAGAGGGGGTCCCTGAGAATAAAGCTGAGGAAACTGACTCCAGCCGGGGAGGATGGAGTAAAAGCCCTCAGCCAAGAGGAGCCCAGGGGTGACCCACTAGAAGGAACATCAGATTCTGGGTGGGTTATCCCTGTCAAGGAAATAGATCTATTCCTTGAGAGCACCCTTCATGGACAAAAGAAAAGGAAGGTGCGGCAGGCCTTGGAGAGGTGGAAGAATATGTTGTTTATTCTCCACTCTCTCCAGCAATATCTAGTGGTCAGCACTAGGGCCAAGAATTCTGGGACTGCGGAGCATCTCCGCGTCCGGAAATTCTATAAAATGTGCGTGTCCTATCAGCAGTCTCAAGGGTCTGAGGAACGCACAATTCCTGACACGCAGTAATGGCTTTGCACATCAGCACGCTAAATACCAATGGCTGTCAAGACAGATTCCGCAGGTTCCAGGTACTCTCCTATTTATATCAGGGAGGGTACTCTGTGAGCTTCCTGCAGGAAACTCACACCACTCCAGAGGCTGAGGCCTCGTGGCAACTGGAGTGGAGAGGCAGGGTCTTCTTCAGCCACTTCACATCGGCGTCATGTGGAGTGGTGACCCTGTTCTCAGAGTCTTTTCAGCCAGAGCTGCTGCTTGTGAAAGCTGTTATCCCAGGCCGTCTATTCCACCTCCGGGTCCGAGAGCAGGGTAGCATCATTAACCTAGTTAATATATATGCCCCTGCTGGAGGGCTCGAGAGAGTGAGGTTCCTCGCCAGACTGTCCCAGTTTTTGGAGACGGTTGACGCAGATGAGTGTTTGGTACTCGGGGGTGATTTCAACTGCACCCTCGACGCTCTGGACCGGAATAGTCCAGAGCCGTACCCGCCTTCTGCGTCAGCCATGCAGGAGATCATCGCCCGCTTCTCCCTGGAGGACATCTGGCGAGAGCAGAACCCAGGGGCATCAGACGGTTTCACCTACGTCAGGGTGAGAGCCGGTCTGGTGTCCCACTCCCGGATCGACAGACTATATATATCTAGTCACTATATGTCACGAGTCGGTTCTTGTGCCATTAGGCTGGCTCCGTTCACAGACCACAACTGTGTGTCTGTGACAGTGGCGCTAACGCCAACAGCGCCACGAGCCGCCTATTGGCACTTCAACAATGCTTTGTTGAAGGACCAGGGGCTCGTGACATTGATCCGGGAGTTTTGGACGGACTGGAGGGGTTGTAAGGGGGACTTTGCCACGTTAAAACTGTGGTGGGACGTGGGCAAGGTTCATTTGCGACTTCTGTGTCAGGAATATACCAAGGGTGCGAGTGGGCAGCGAGAAGCTGAGTTGGAGTCACTCCGGGGGGAGGTACTCCATCTGGAGCAGAGGCTGTTCACTTGTAGGGACCAATCCCTGCAGAGCGAGTATGTAGAGAGGAAGGGTGTCCTCTGTGACCTGGAACGACACCAGGCCAAGGGGGCATACGTGCGCAGCCGCTTAGGTTTTCTCAAAGATCTAGACCGCGGCTCGCGCCTCTTCTACTCACTGGAGAAAAAGGGGGGTAACAGTAGGCACATCACCTGTCTTCTAGATGAAGACGGTGCCCCCCTTACAGATCCGGAGAGTATCCGGGATAGAGCCCAGAACTTTTATAAAGATCTTTACTCTCCGGATCCCATTTCTCCAGACGCCTGCAGGGTGCTATGGGAGGGGCTCCCCACAGTCAGTGAAGGTGTAAGAGAGCGACTTGATATACCACTATCTTTTCAAGAGCTCTCTGAAGCCCTCCGTGCCATGTCCTGTGAGAAGTCTCCAGGACTGGACGGACTGACTGTAGAGTTTTTCCAATTTTTCTGGGAGACTCTGGGACCTGATTTCCATCTGGTCCTTGGGGAAGCCCTGGAGACCGGGGAGATGCCCCTGTCTTGTCGCAGGGCAGTACTTGCCCTGCTGCCCAAAAAGGGGGATCTCCGGCTTATTAAGAACTGGCGACCGGTCTCTCTGCTCAGCACGGACTACAAGATTGTAGCTAAAGCCATCTCGCTTAGACTTGGGTCTGTGCTGGCAGAATTGGTTCACCCTGACTAGTCCTATGCGATCCCGAGCCGGACTATCTTTGATAGTATCTTTCTGGTCCGGGATCTATTGCATTATTCTCGCAGGACTGGTCTGTCACTCGCCTTTCTCTCTTTAGATCAAGAGAAGGCGTTTGACAGGGTGGACCATGGTTACCTCATAGCCACTCTGCAAGCGTACGGCTTTGGCCCACAGTTTGTGGGCTTTATAAGAACGCTGTACGCCTCTGCAGAGTGTTTACTTAAAATCAATTGGTCCCTAACAGTACCTTTGGTATTTGGACGAGGGGTGCGTCAAGGATGTCCCTTGTCTGGACAGTTATATGCACTGGCCATTGAGCCTTTCCTCTGCCTACTGAGGAAAAGGCTCACAGGGCTGGTGCTAAAAGACCCAGACATGCGGATTGTCCTTTCAGCTTATGCTGACGATGTGCTCCTCGTGGCCCAGGATCCAGTTGATCTTGAGCTGGCAAAACAGTGCCAGGAGGTATATTCAGCTGCCTCCTCCGCTCAGATCAACTGGTCCAAATGCACAGGCCTTTTAGAGGGTAATTTACAGGTAGACTCTTTGCCTCCCACGTTTCGTGACATCACGTGGGAGGCAGATGTCATTAAATATCTGGGGGTCTACCTGTCCACTGCGGACGCTTCCGTCCCAGACAACTGGAGGGAGTTAGAGGGCAGCGTCCTCTCTCGTCTGGGACGATGGAGGGTCTAGCAAAAATGCTTTCCCTTAGGGGGCGGACTCTAGTGGTGAATCAGCTGGTGGCTTCTCAGATCTGGCACCGGCTGATTTGTCTGAGTCCGACCCCCGAGTTTGTCACCAATATCCAGAGGAATTTGTTAGATTTCCTCTGGATGGGAAGGCATTGGGTCTCTGCAGGGGTGGCAAGTCTGCCTTTGGTGGAGGGTGGACAGGGAGTAGTTTGTGTGTGCTCCCAGTTGTCCACCTTCCGCCTTCAGTACCTGCAGAGATACCTATATGCAGATCCCTCTCTGCAGTGGTGCGCACTGGCATCCAGCTTTTATCGCCAGTTGCGCAACCTGGGGTATGACCGGCAATTATTTCTGATCAGGCCCGAGGGGTTTTAAAGAGACCTCTCTGTGTTGCCGGCATACTACCAGGAAACCCTCAAGGCCTGGAGCATGGTCTCCGTGACCAGGCAGGGCGTGCCTTTGGGGGATGAAATATTCACAGAGCCCCTGCTATTTAATGCAGCAGTGGGGGCTCCAATGTTACAGTCCCCCAGTATCATCCGCCGCCTTAGTCATGCACGGATGACCCGAGTCGGGGATATCCTGGAATACGGGCGTTCTGATTGGGTGTCACCCCAGGAGCTTGCGCTCCGTTTGGGATATGTGACGCCCAAAGTCTCAGGGCGCTTGCTCCAGGAGATTAGAGATGCCATCTCCCCCGACTCGCGCACCTTCCTTCGCGGGGCTTTGCAGGCCGGAGTGCCACATGCACCTTTCAACACCCCTTCTCCGGCTGTTTGCATTGGACACAAGCCCCGTGTTTCCCCTCAGGCTCCTCCTGTCCCCAACCTCTCGAGGTTGAGGGACATACCCTCGACATGCTTTCGCGGCATGCCGAGGAAGAGCTTATATTCTCTCGTGCTACATACAGTGCACTTCCTTGCCCTCGTGACCCGTCCCGATACCATCTGGAGGCGGGTCCTACCAGCTGACGAGGGAGAGCATGAGTTGGAGAGTGCTCCATGGTGCACTGAGCACGGGAGAGTACTTAGCTAAATTCACGGACTCTCCCTCCACTTGTCCATTCTGTGGCAAGGGAGAGTCCGTGTATCATGTTTATTTTAGTTGCGCCAGACTGCAGCCCCTCTTGTCACTCTTGAGGGGCCTCCTCCTGCAGTTCTGGCTGCATTTCTCCCCTCACATTTTTATTTTTGGGCGCCCAGTGTCCCGGGGCAATAAGGCCAGGGACCTCCTCGTCAACCTGCTCCTGGCATTAGCCAAGTTGGCTATATATAAGTCCAGGAAGCAGTGTTTGATAGGGGGGGTTCCCTTGTCACCTGAGGACATGTTCCGGGTGCTGGTGCGCTCCCGTATCCGGGCAGAGTACCACCTGGCTTTGTCTTCTGGGGTATTGGATGAGTTTGTCTCCCAGTGGGCTGTAGATGGTGTGCTCTGCTCGGTATCCCCCCATCCGGTTTCTTTTTCTTTCAACCTCCTAATATGATTTTTATTTAGTTTACAGAAAATGTTTTCTCATATTTTTTAAATACACTGTGCCAAGTTCAACCAATCCAGTCTAGTTGGGGTACCAACAGTCCACATTTAAAAAACCCAAACTTTTATTTTCTTAAATCTAAGTGCATTTGCATAACCGTCAATCAAAGTTCATTTGCTTGACCGCTACCCATAGTGTGTGTCCTGCTTACAAGTACTGTGCCAGAGAGAATGTGTGCATGCTTGAGCTCTAAACAAAAGGCTTTTTAGGGTCTTAGTCCCTCAAATACAAGTTTTATTTTAACACCTTTCTGTTTATAAGCACTTTGTGCACGGTGTTGTTCATTTTTGGGAGTTTTTTGTGGTATTTTTCTTAGTTTAATTTAAGTTTTAGTTTTCTGGGAGTCAGGCTCAGCTCTCTATCCCAGGAGAGTGAGCTGTCTCCTGAATACTTTGCCACACCCCTCCCTTAGCACTTCACCTTCACTCCTGGATCTTTTTTTTTACTTTGACTTTTTTTTTTTCAGGCTCACAACTGATACTGTGCCCAGTGCTCAGAGAGCATGTTGTGTGCATGCTTGAGCTCCAAACAAAATGCTTTTTAGGGTCTTAGTCCCTCAAATACAAGTTTTATTTTAACACCTTTCTGTTTAGAAGCACTTTGTGCACGGTGTTGTTAATTTTTGGGAGTTTTTGTGGTATTTTTCTTAGTTTAATTTAAGTTTTAGTTTTCTGGGAGCCAGGCTCAGCCCTCTATCCCAGGAGAGTGAGCTGTCTCCTGGATACTTTGCCACACCCCTCCCTTAGCACTACACCTTCACTCCTGGAGCTTTGTTACTTTGACTTTTTTTCTTTTAAAAAGTTTATTAGGTTTTGTTGAAGTTTTGTTTGTTTGGTGTTGGGTTTTATGTTTTGGGGGAGAGAAGACAAGTAACATCTTTGTAGGCAGTGGGGGGGGGGGAAACAATTAGAATTTTTGTTGAAAAGGTTTTTTTTTTTTAACATCTGACACAGAGACACAGAGGGGTTAAAAAGCCTCTGTGTTCTCTGTGTTGTTGCAATTAGACACCTTGCAACAGGCCATTAACCCTTCCACTGACAAGCATCACCTCTCTCTCTCCCTTAGTTTTGTCTCCCTTATTCTTGTCTTTTTGTTTCTTTTTCCCACTTTTATATTAAAAAAAAAAAAAGCAAACAGTAAAAAATCATAAAACACAAAATAAAAATAAATAAAACAAATAAACTAAAAAAAAAAGGGTCTAAACATGAGGGATAAGACCACTAAGAAGCCTCAGGGGTCAAAAGGGTGAATAATGGCCCCTGAAAATCCTAGCTGCAGCACTGCACAGCATAGGCCCCAGGCAGATAAGGCAGCCCCAGCTCCTGGTGGTTCTGCCAGCAGACCTACCCCTGTGGCTAATACCTGGTCACAGGTGGTTTCTGCTGGCCCCAGTAATACCACCGCTGGGGCTGAGGGGCAGATCACTAGGAAGCATGGGGTTAAATGTCAGATGTCTGGGGTCTACAGCATTGATATCTATCTGCGTGCTGCAGCTAACGTCATCAGCCCCTCTGTTATAGTAGCAGCCAGCAAAATGTACGTGAAAACAGTTTTCTTTACCCGTACGCTGGCTGCTGCTCACATTCTTGTACAGAGAGGCATCACAGTGGGGGGTTTATATGTCCCAATAGAACCCCTGGAAGGGTTGGGCACAAAAGTAACACTCTCTAATGTGCCCCCCTTCCTACCAGACTCCCTCCTGCGCCCCCACCTGCTAACCCTAGGGGAAGTAAACACACCATTTATTAAAATTCCCCTGGGGTGCAGAGAGAGAGCACTTCGTCATGTGCTCTCTTTCAAGAGGCAGGTACAAATGTGCCTGCCTCAGGGCGCAGAAAACATAGAGGGGTCTTTGGGGGTTCCATTTGAGGGGGTGCTGTACAGGATTTTTTACAGCACTACGGAGGTGCAGTGCTATCATTGCAAGGGGTTGGGGCATACACGTAGGAATTGTCCTAATGTAAAGCATCATGCCCCAGCACCAGCAAATGGCACCTCCGTCAGTACGGCACCGATCCCCGCTGAGCCCATAACAGCGGGGACCTCAAGGGTCATAGCCCCCCCACAGAGCTCAGGCAAGGAGGCCGTTCCTCAAGCCACCACCACGGCCTCCAAACCCCCTTCTTCCCCAAAAAAGCCATCTGTGTCTGTGGTCTCCAGCAAGACTGCAGACACAGGGAAAAAGGGGAAGAATGTCACCGGTCCTCCCAGTGTCACAGCTGCATCTCCCAAGTCCCAATCTGCCCCCATCATAATTACATCAGTTAGTGTGGGGGCACAGTGTAAGCAGAGGGATAATAAGCCCTCTGCAGGGGAGGCAGCTAGTGGCAGCTCCTCTTCCAGGAGTGACGTCCCCAGGAAGAGGAAGCATAAAACCAACAGGGAGGTTGCTGATAAGTGGGAAGTGCTCTATAGTGGAGCACCTCCCTCTAAAAGCAAGAAGAGGAACAAAACATCTCCTCCTCATCCGGTGACATTGTCTTGCCCGGTTATTAAGCTCAGCCAGCCGGTGCCAGACCACACAGCTCTCTCTCCAGACTCTATAGGGGTTAATGTGGAAAAGGGTCTGGAGGAAAAGCAGGGGCAAGAGGGTCTCCCAAGTGAGGCAGGGGTAGACAAGAAAGATCAGGTTCTGCCTCTGGCCTTTGAGGGGGGTCCCAACAAAGCCCCTGCTGAATGGGTAGTCAGTGTCCCTGAGGTGCTGAGCTTCAAGGGCACCAATCAGTCTCCTCCTCCAGTGTCACTCTCTAGTGACGTACCTCGGGCTTTGTTAGAGCCCCAGGCCGAGTCACTACTGGAGGGGGGGAATATAGGCATGACCCCCATTCAGGACCCCATGGATTTGTCTGTCAGGGGGGATGTGGCACAAGGGGAAGTGGAAATGGGGGAGGGTGATAAAACAGGTTTTCCTGTTAACATCATGGGAGAGCCTGTCTACCCTCCTCAGCCGTCCACTGACCCTAACATCGGTGCCATCCAAGCTGAGCAAGCAGCGGTGGAACTGGCAGAGGAGGCATATAAAGCCTCCAAGGCTTCCATTAAGGAAGCCATGCCAGCCACTGCTGTCCAGCCAGCTACCCCTGAATGCACTCCTGAAGCTACAGGGGTGCAGCAGCAATCCAAGTGTCCATTATTTACCTTGAAGGGTGCTAAAGGGACTCCTTCTGTATCATCTAAGAGGGGGTCCCTGAGAATAAAGCTGAGGAAACTGACTCCAGCCGGGGAGGATGGAGTAAAAGCCCTCAGCCAAGAGGAGCCCAGGGGTGACCCACTAGAAGGAACATCAGATTCTGGGTGGGTTATCCCTGTCAAGGAAATAGATCTATTCCTTGAGAGCACCCTTCATGGACAAAAGAAAAGGAAGGTGCGGCTGGCCTTGGAGAGGTGGAAGAATATGTTGTTTATTCTCCACTCTCTCCAGCAATATCTAGTGGTCAGCACTAGGGCCAAGAATTCTGGGACTGCGGAGCATCTCCGCGTCCGGAAATTCTATAAAATGTGCGTGTCCTATCAGCAGTCTCAAGGGTCTGAGGAACGCACAATTCCTGACACGCAGTAATGGCTTTGCACATCAGCACGCTAAATACCAATGGCTGTCAAGACAGTTTCCGCAGGTTCCAGGTACTCTCCTATTTATATCAGGGAGGGTACTCTGTGAGCTTCCTGCAGGAAACTCACACCACTCCAGAGGCTGAGGCCTCGTGGCAACTGGAATGGAGAGGCAGGGTCTTCTTCAGCCACTTCACATCTGCGTCATGTGGAGTGGTGACCCTGTTCTCAGAGTCTTTTCAGCCAGAGCTGCTGCTTGTGAAAGCTGTTATCCCAGGCCGTCTAATCCACCTCCGGGTCCGAGAGCAGGGTAGCATTATTAACCTAGTTAATATATATGCCCCTGCTGGAGGGCCCGAGAGAGCGAGGTTCCTCGCCAGACTGTCCCAGTTTTTGGAGACGGTTGACACAGATGAGTGTTTGGTACTCGGGGGTGATTTCAATTGCACCCTCGACGCTCTGGACCGGAATAGTCCAGAGCCGTACCCGCCTTCTGCGTCAGCGCTGCGGGAGATCATCGCCTGCTTCTCCCTGGAGGACATCTGGTGAGAGCAGAACCCAGGGGCATCAGACGGTTTCACCTACGTCAGGGTGAGAGCCGGTCTGGTGTCCCACTCCCGGATCGACAGACTATATATATCTAGTCACTATATGTCACGAGTCGGTTCTTGTGCCATTAGGCTGGCTCCGTTCACAGACCACAACTGTGTGTCTGTGACGGTGGCGCTAACGCCAACAGCGCCACGAGCCGCCTATTGGCACTTCAACAATGCTTTGTTGAAGGACCAGGGGCTCGTGACATTGATCCGGGAGTTTTGGACGGACTGGAGGGGTTGCAAGGGGGACTTTGCCACGTTAAAACTGTGGTGGGACGTGGGCAAGGTTCATTTGCGACTTCTGTGTCAGGAATATACCAAGGGTGCGAGTGGGCAGCGCGAAGCTGAGTTAGAGTCACTCCGGGGGGAGGTACTCCATCTGGAGCAGAGGCTGTTCACTTGTAGGGACCAATCCCTGCAGAGCGAGTATGTAGAGAGGAAGGGTGTCCTCTGTGACCTGGAACGACACCAGGCCAAGGGGGCATACGTGCGCAGCCACTTAGGTTTTCTCAAAGATCTAGACCGCGGCTCGCGCCTCTTCTACTCACTGGAGAAAAAGGGAGGTAACAGTAGGCACATCACCTGTCTTCTAGATGAAGACGGTGACCCCCTTACAGATCCGGAGAGTATCCGGGATAGAGCCCGGAACTTTTATAAAGATCTTTACTCTCCGGATCCCCTTTCTCCAGACGCCTGCAGGGTGCTATGGGAGGGGCTCCCCACAGTCAGTGAGGGTGTAAGAGAGCGGCTTGATATACCACTATCTTTTCAAGAGCTCTCTGAAGCCCTCCGTGCCATGTCCTGTGAGAAGTCTCCAGGACTGGACGGACTGACTGTAGAGTTTTTCCAATTTTTCTGGGAGACTCTGGGACCTGATTTCCATCTGGTCCTTGGGGAAGCCCTGGAGACCGGGTAGATGCCCCTGTCTTATCGCAGGGCAGTACTTGCCCTGCTGCCCAAAAAGGGGGATCTCCGGCTTATTAAGAACTGGCGACCGGTCTCTCTGCTCAGCACAGACTACAAGATTGTAGCTAATGCCATCTCGCTTAGACTTGGATCTGTGCTGGCAGAATTGGTTCACCCTGACCAGTCCTATGCGATCCCGGGCCGGACTATCTTTGATAGTATCTTTCTGGTCCGGGATCTATTGCATTATTCTCGCAGGACTGTCACTCGCCTTTCTCTCTTTAGATCAAGAGAAGGCGTTTGACAGGGTGGACCATGGTTACCTCATAGCCACTCTGCAAGCGTACGGCTTTGGCCCACAGTTTGTGTGTTTTATAAGAACGCTGTACGCCTCTGCAGAGTGTTTACTTAAAATCAATTGGTCCCTAACAGCACCTTTGGTATTTGGACGAGGGGTGCGTCAAGGATGTCCCTTGTCTGGACAGTTATATGCACTGGCCATCGAGCCTTTCCTCTGCCTACTGAGGAAAAGGCTCACAGGGCTGGTGCTAAAAGATCCAGACATGCAGATTGTCCTTTCAGCTTATGCTGACGATGTGCTCCTCGTGGCCCAGGATCCAGTTGATCTTGAGCTGGCAAAACAGTGCCAGGAGGTATATTCAGCTGCCTCCTCCGCTCAGATCAACTGGTCCAAATGCACAGGCCTTTTAGAGGGTAATTTACAGGTAGACTCTTTGCCTCCCACGTTTCGTGACATCACGTGGGAGGCAGATGTCATTAAATATCTGGGGGTCTACCTGTCCGCTGCGGACGCTTCCGTCCCAGACAACTGGAGGGAGTTAGAGGGCAGTGTCCTCTCTCGTCTGGGACGATGGAGGGGTCTAGCGAAAATGCTTTCCCTTAGGGGGCGGACTCTAGTGGTGAATCAGCTGGTGGCTTCTCAGATCTGGCACCGGCTGATTTGTCTGAGTCCGACCCCCGAGTTTGTCACCAATATGCAGAGGAATTTGTTAGATTTCCTCTGGATGGGAAGGCATTGGGTCTCTGCAGGGGTGGCAAGTCTGCCTTTGGTGGAGGGTGGACAGGGAGTAGTTTGTGTGTGCTCCCAGTTGTCCACCTTCCGCCTTCAGTACCTCCAGAGATACCTATATGCAGATCCCTCTCCGCAGTGGTGCGCACTGGCATCCAGCTTTTATCGCCAGTTGCGCAACCTGGGGTATGACCGGCAATTATTTCTGATCAGGCCCGAGGGGTTTGGGAGAGACCTCTCGGTGTTGCCGGCATACTACCAGGAAACCCTCAAGGCCTGGAGCATGGTCTCCGTGACCAGGCAGGGCGTGCCTTTGGGGGATGAAATATTCACGGAGCCCCTGCTATTTAATCCAGCAGTGGGGGCTCCAATGTTACAGTCCCCCAGTATCATCCGCCGCCTTAGTCAGGCACGGATGACCCAAGTCGGGGATATCCTGGAATACGGGCGTTCTGATTGGGTGTCACCCCAGGAGCTTGCGCTCCGTTTGGGATATGTGACGCCCAAAGTCTCAGGGCGCTTGCTCCAGGAGATTAGGGATGCCATCTCCCCCGACTCGCGCACCTTCCTTTGCGGGGCTTTGCAGGCCGGAGTGCCACATGCACCTTTCAACACCCCTGCTCCGGCTGTTTGCATTGGACACAAGCCCCGTGTTTCCCCTCAGGCTCCTCCTGTCCCCAACCTCTCAAAGTTGAGGGACATACCCTCTGCATGCTTTTGCGGCATGCCGAGGAAGATCTTATATTCTCTCGTGCTCCATACAGTGCACTTCCTTGCCCTCGTGACCCGTCCCGATACCATCTGGAGGCGGGTCCTACCAGCTGACGAGGGCAAGAGGCCCCGGTGGAGGGAACTTTATTCTGATTTAGTTCCACGACCCACCGGGGACTTGAGTTGGAGAGTGCTCCATGGTGCACTGAGCACGGGAGAGTACTTAGCTAAATTCACGGACTCTTCCTCCACTTGTCCATTCTGTGGCAAGGGAGAGTCTGTGTATCATATTTATTTTAGTTGCGCCAGACTGCAGCCCCTCTTGTCACTCTTGAGGGGCCTCCTCCTGCAGTTCTGGCTGCATTTCTCCCCTCACATTTTTATTTTTGGGTGCCCAGTGTCCCGGGGCAATAAGGCCAGGGACCTCCTCGTCAACCTGCTCCTGGCATTAGCCAAATTGGCTATATATAAGTCCAGGAAGCAGTGTTTGATAGGGGGGGTTCCCTTGTCACCTGAGGCCATGTTCCGGGTGCTGGTGCGCTCCCGTATCCGGGCAGAGTACCACCTGGCTTTGTCCACTGGGGGAATGGATGAGTTTGTCTCCCAGTGGGCTGTAGATGGTGTGCTCTGCTCGGTATCCCCCCATCCGGTTTCTTTTTCTCTCAACCTCCTAAAATGATTTTTATTTATTTTTCAGAACATTTTTTTCTCATAATGTTAAAATAAACTGTGCCAAGTTCAACCAATCCAGTCTAGTTGGAGTACCAACAGTCCACAATTTAAAAAAAAATGACTGGCAGAGGCAGGACACCCCGCAGAGGCCGTCGTGGTCGTGGTGCTGTGATTCCCTTTGGCCCTACAATAATGCCCAGTGTTCAGAGGCCAGTTACCCTGAACTTGAAAAGTTCAGAGGACGTAGTTGACTGGCTAACACAGGACACCCAATCTTCTACAGCTTCCGCTTGGAACATTGACGCACCATCCTCCTCCAGCTTAGCTTCGGGCACCTCTCAAGTTACCACTCACCCGCCTGCCGCCACCACCAACACTAGTACCACAGCCAATTCAATTGATCAGTCAGAAGAGTTATTTACACATCAGTTTGAAGAAATGAGTGATGCGCAACCATTATTGCCAGAGAATGTAGATAACAGGGATATGTCTCAGTCAGGCAGCATTACACACATGTACGTATGATGTGATGATGATGATGATGATGTACCCGCTGCTGCTTCCTTTGTTCAGTTGTCATATACAAGTGAGGCGGGTGATGATGATGACGATGCGTCCGTGGATGTCACGTGGGTGCCTGCTAGAAGAGAAGAAGAACAGGGGGAAAGTTCAGATGGGGAGACAGAGAGGAGGAGGAGACGAGTTGGAAGTAGAGGGAGGTCATCGCAACGAGCTAGTGGCACAGTCAGACAGCATGCATCAGTATGCAGGCTAGACCTGTGGCCTGAGCTATCCCAATTTGCAATTGAACTTCTGGCCTGCCCCGCTTCAAGTGTCCTGTCAGAAAGGACCTTCAGTGCAGCAGGAGGTTTTGTCACCGAGAAGAGAAGTCGCCTAGGGCAAAAAAGTCTAGATTGCCTCACCTTTATAAAGATGAATGAGGGATGGATCCCGAAGGGACTGACACTGGGCGATATATTCGACTGAAAAAGGCCTGATGAGATGAGCTGCCTTCGGCTATAAATGGTCCACACGCTGCTGTATGTTATCTGTGAATGCCGGATGACTTGCGTGAATTATCCGCCACCAACTAGGGTTCAAGAAGAGGCAATGTTTTATGGCACTTTCTGCCTGGGGAACAAAGGTCAATTTTTCTGGCCGCTGCAACAGCAGCGGCTGCAACAATATCTAATTTTTGAATTTCTATTTTTATACCAGAAGGCGTATGGCATGTAATGGAAAAGAAAGCATATTGAACAGTCTTGCATAACACAACAGTTGTGCAAAAATACATATTTACAATGAAGACATTTTGTTAAAATTAGGTGGCTAGGCCTTCTTTTTTTTACTTATTGGTTAATACATTTTCTTTTTTTTACTGTGATTGCAATTTTTAAGAGAAACCTAAGACATGGTAAAACAGACAATAGTAAAGTCCTATTATCTATCATCACTCCAGCAGTAGCTTATTATTTACAATATCTAACCTGCTCAATCGCCCTTGGGTTACCCTAGGGCAGGCTTCAGTAGGCGACCTCTCCTTTCCTCGGATGATTTTGCCGCCGGTTGCTTCTGAAGGGTCTCCTCCAGGGCTCCCCCACTCCGGTCCTTCCCCCCGAGTCGCTTCAACCATTAACAAATGTTTTATTATATTAGGGGGGCACTAAATGGGGATGTTATCCAGGGATCCCAAATTGTCTGGAACTGGGTGATTCTATCCAAGACTACATGGTTAAATCTCTCGTTGAGTAGTAAATAGTTGATTTTTTTTATTAATTCCTGAAGGTTTTAATTTGGGGTTTTCCAACTACTAGCTATGTGTATTTTTTCTTTCAAAAAATATTTTATTAGGTCAATCTTAAACATTTTAGAAGCTAGTAAGAATGTTTCTTCCCATAGTCTTATGACTGCCGAACACTCCCACCAGACATGAATAAATGTAGCCTCATTACCACTGTTCCTAAAACATGAGCTGCTCCGTTTTGGATCCCATTTATTAGCTTAAAAGGAGTAATATATGTCCTGTGTAGGACCTTTATTGAAGTCTCAAGCAGACTATAATTTAAAGATCCCCTTGCCAACTTTTATCCCATGTGCTATCTGCCAACTCGGTGCCCAAATCCCTCTCCCAGGCTTTGGTATAGTATGGTTTGTTTGCCCATGAGTTTTCATTAAATAGTTCATACATGAGGCTAATAATACCAGGCTGAAAGGGGGAATCCCTACATTTTTTGAGTAGCCAGGTGTTTCTTTGGGGGGTTCCCCTACCACTTATCGTATATATAAAATGATGTATCCTGCAAAAATTATAGTGTTCAGCCAGGGGTAAATTGTATCTATCTCTCACCCACTCAAAGGTCATTATTTTGTCGTCATGCCACCATGGACCAACCCTTAGTAGGTTCTGAGACTTCCACCAACTGAGAGAGCTTTCCGGAAGATGTATCTTAAAGTGGGGATTGGGTACGATAGGGGTAAGATCTGATACCCGAGTGTCAAGTTTTTGTGTCCAGTTCATCTCCGTCCATATTTTTAATGAGTGCTTAATCAATGGGTTTTTCAAGTTTCTCAAAAAAGTATACAGGCCTGGAATCCATATTACTGTATCCCATGTATAAGGTGACATGCTTAAATTTTCCATAAATACCCAGAGCGGCTGATGTGTTTTGGAGAATGCGCCAGAGGAATGAAAGCCAGCTGCGCTGCCTTGTAATACAGTTTGAGATTCGGGTCCCCACCCTCTTTTGGAAAGACTATGAGGTCGGCCTGATTCAATTAAGGGGGCATAGGTTCTCCATTTAGTATAGCGTTAAACAAAGATGTTAGGTGCGGGGGTAAGCAAGGGCTCAAATTTCTTATAGTACAGATGAGTAAAACCGTCTGGCCCTGGGGACTTGCCAAATTTAAGATCTTGGATTGTAGATTTAACTTCCTCTTGGGATATGTCTAGGTTCAAGCTGTCCAATTGAGGTACCGGTATTTTGTGGACTTCTTGTAGTAGGAAGGACTCTATGTCAGATCCGCTGCAGCGGGATTGGGATGAATATATGGTCTGATCGAAGTTTTGAAATGTTTCTTGGATAGCATTGGGGCTAAAGGAGGTTTGGCCATCAGGTAGTCTAAAGATACCGTATATTATGTCCTCTCTTGGGGGGTAAAGACACTAATAATTCCTCCAATAAAATTCTGCTTTTTTTTTTGTGGGCAAGGTCCCTGGTTAGCCCCTTGGGTTATCTGTTAAAAAGAGTGGTGCAGAGACTGTGGGGGCTGTTAGTCTCCTTGTCCCTGTGTGGCCGTTTAGAATCCCTGCTGCTGCATGTTTTAGCTTTATTAAGGTGTAATTGTACAGCGTTTGACTCAAGTAGCTGCCTGTGCTGGGTCATTTTGGCTTAATTGCTGGGCCCTTTTCCTGCCAAGATGGCGACCGTCAGTCCATGGGCCTCTATGTCCCCTTCACTACCTTTGTCCCCGCTTGTGTGCTTATTTGGGATGGCCCCCCTTTATATCTCCGGCCCGTGGCCTTGTAAGGGTCGCCCCCTCAATCTCTGAGTGTGGATATGCAGGGATGGGGCGTTGAATCAGGCCTACCTTCTTATCTGCTCGCTGCAAGATCAACAATACCTAATTTTTCAGGCATGTGTACATGCCTAATTTTTCTGGCCTCTGGTGCTGCACTGTGGCTTCAACAACCAAACCCCCAAAAAAGGCACATAACAGGGATTAAACTGATAGGAGTAGTACTACTTAACACACCACTCATATCTGGTGTAACAGTAGTGTACATTTAAAACAAAACAAAAAATTCTACTGTAATAGATTGCATAGCAGTTAGTTGTCTGCAAGCGTGTGTCAGACCTACAGCGTCTACTCTACCAACTTCTGCAAGTGCACAGTGCCACTCATATCTGTTGTCACAGTAGCTTGGACGCATAGTACCGATCTGTCAAAACCTGTAATGATGAATGAGGTCTAGAGTAGCCTGGTTCCCTTATCCTCTACAGGTTGAGACCTAATGTTTGGGTGACTCCAGACCAACACATGAGTACAAGCAGCACACAAACTCAAAGCCGCCATCCTCCTCCTGGTGCAGCATCATAAGCCACATCAACCACTGCTGTCCTCCTTGCCCCCTCTCAACCATCCCCCACTACGTCTCTCGCCTTGAGCAGTTCCTGCTCATCTGCCCATAGTCAGGTGCCTGTAAAGGACATGTTTGAGCGTAAGAAGCTAATGTCACAAAGTGCCCCAAAATTGAAGTGATACGACCAACAAAGCATCTTTTTCCATTTCCTGGTTCTAAAAATCCAGGCCTTATACACGCCCCCTGATAGGTAACATAACAAGTATTAAACTGATAAGAGTAGTACTTACAAACACGTCACTCCTATCCGGTGGCACCTTTGACTGCACGTGCCGTGCCCCAAAATTGAAGTGATACGACCAACAAAGCATCTTTTTCCATCTCCTGGTTCGAAAAATCCAGGCCTTATACACGCCCCCTGATAGGTAACGTAACAAGTATTAAACTGATAAGAGTAGTACTTACAAACACGTCACTCCTATCTGGTGGCACCTTTGATTGCACGTGCCGTGCCCCAAAATTGAAGTGATACGACCAACAAAGCATCTTTTTCCATTTCCTGGTTCTAAAAATCCAGGCCTTATACACGCCCCCTGATAGGTAACGTAACAAGTATTAAACTGATAAGAGTAGTACTTACAAACACGTCACTCCTATCTGGTGGCACCTTTGACTGCACGTGCCGTGCCCCAAAATTGAAGTGATACGACCAACAAAGCATCTTTTTCCATCTCCTGGTTCTAAAAATCCAGGCCTTATACACACCCCCTGATATGTGCTGTAACAGGTTTTAAACTGATAAGAGTAGTACTACTTAACACACCTTATAATAATGCAGAGAGAGGCAATGCAGTGAGAGGAGTCTGAAGAAGAGGAGTCAGAGGAGGAAGGTGGCTTTGAGGAGGTGGAAGACCAAACACAGCAGGCGTCCCAGGGGGCTTGTTGTCACTTTTCGGGGACCCTTGGTGGCTGGGTGGAGGAAGAGACCTTCAATGACATCAGTGAGGACAAGGAACGGGACATGGCTAGCTTGGTATCCAACCTTGTGCAAATGGGGAGTTTGCGGTTGTGCAAATGGACTGTTTGTGGTTGTTTGCGGTGCGTTAAACGGGGAGTTTGGTCTGTCACTGTGAAGCGGGCCTAACCCTTACACTACCTGATCGATACAACATCATACCTGATGTTTTAAAGCACGTTATTCCAAACAATTTAGGAATGTTAGGTAATTTATGCCCTTTATGGCTTAAAACCAGACTCTGCATCAACTATGTAATTTTCCATGGGAGTTTTGCCATGGATCCCCCTCCGGCATGCCACAGTCCAGGTGTTAGTCCCGTTGAAACAACTTTCCCATCACTATTGTGGCCAGAAAGAGCCCCTGTGGGTTTTAAATTTCGCCTGCCCATTGAAGTCTATGGCGGTTCGCCGATGTTCGCCGGTTCGCAAAAATTTGCAGCGGTTCGCGTTCGCGGTTCGCGAACCGAAAATTTTAGGTTTGCGACATCACTACATGGGTGTGTTTCATTCTAGGCCCATGAGGACCAAACCTAGAGCAGCAAATTTGCAGGGGGCAGCAGATTTCCCAAAATTGCTTATGCAGTTGCATGGAATATGTACAGACAAATGTAGAGAATATTTTGTCTGTAAGTGTACCTTGTACTTTCTGACTTACTGTAAACTTACACAAACAACATACACATAATGTTCTATTTAATGTGTGATAAACTAATGATTGGGATATAGTAAGAGAAAAGGAGGACTAGTAACTGGGTCATTGGGATGAAAAAATCAGAATGTCCTATGGCAGCATAAAAGCTAAATAAACCCATGAGTGAGTGTGATTGCCTAACAGATATCAGAATGTATCTTATAACTTGATAGTGGTTGCTTATCAAAGAACATCATATTCATGAATTTCAGGTACCTTTATACTACTTTATATTTATACAGTCGCAAAAAATATTTATGGAACTAGCAGTAATGTTGAATGTGAAGCAAGCAACAAATAGGACAAAATAACAGAAATAGTCAATGTGCTTAGATATTCACCCCCCTAAAGTCAATACTTTGTAGAGCCACCTTTTGTGGCAATCACAGCTGGCTAAGTCTCTATGAGATTGCCACATTTTACCACTGGGATTTTTTCCCATTCCTCCTTGCAAAACTGCTCCAGCTCCTTCAAGTTGGATGGTTTGCTCTTCTTAACAGCAATCTTTAAGTCTGACCACAGATTTTCTATTGGATTAAGGTCTAGGCTTTGACTAGTCCATTTCAACACATTTACACATGTTCCCCTTAAACACCATCCATCTTTCCCTCAACTCTGACCAGTTTCCCAGTCCGGGCTGCTGAAAAACATCCCCACAGCATGATGCTGCCACCACCATGTTTCACTGAGAGGGAGCTGAAGCTGTGGAACCTTTCAGGGATCACCCAATCAGAATGAAGCTGTGGAGATCTATTGGAGCAAATCCCAGCTAATCACTGGGAGACACTGACCTAGCCAAGTAGGACTGCTAAATTGCAGTATGCAGTGCATAGTGGGAGATGTAGTTCAGTGAGGGCTGCCATGCTAATAGAGCTGTTCAGGACCAGGTGAGTAGTCTCAGTCTGTCTGTTATTCTCTCTCTCTCTCTGTTTCTTGTTCTCTGTGACTCTGTTTTATTCTCTCTGTGTGACTTGTACTCTCTCTCTCTCATATTGTCTGTCTCTTCCCCCAGGCACCATGCATCTAGATAGATAGATATAGGCAGCTTCATAATGAAGACTAGTAGTTTTATCATGACAGTTTGCTTTTAATTTGAAACTGAAAAAAATGTTTCTATTTAGTGCAAAAATCATTTGTGAGTATATAGTTTTTATACAATTTTTTTTTTTGACAATTTTTTATTTATTGAAGCAGTCTGTGTGCTGATGGACAAATCCTCCCCTGGCTCAGTGTGCTGGGTGCAGAGCATCAGCCATCTAAATACTCTGTACGTTGCTGCCTACCCTGTATATATCAGACAAGCTCGAAGGAAGGCTCCTAGAGTACATCTTGCATTCTATATTTACAAAGAATAAGGCATCTGCATCCCTATGAGGGACATCCTTCCAGGCTCCTAGAAATCAGCCTGTTGTGCTCGTACAAATAATTTCTAGGTTCCCATGTTTTAGATATTTTAATATTCTTCTCCACCCCTTTGTATGCGTATATATGTCTGTGTAAGTATGTCCACAAGCACATATATAATGTTTATGACATGTGTGTGTATATATATATATATATATATATATATATATATAAAAATATATATTTACACATATATCATATAGAATAAACATTATACTAGCGACTTGCCTATCAAAAATGATGGCAATAAAAAGTGAAGCCTGGCAATGCTGTTTGCCACACAATGGGAGCCTCTCCCGGCCTACTTTACTGGCCTTTCGATGAGCACCTTTGGCGCTCATCACGGGCCTCACAATGAGTGCCTTGGGCGCTCATTGTGAGCCTCCCCCCCACCTCTCCCACCATCTACTTTACTGCCCTCGCGATGAGCTCCGTTGGCGCTCATCACGGCCCTTACAATGAGCGCCTTTGGCACTGATTGCGAGTCTCTCCCCTGTCTACTTACTCCCTAGTGTCTCATTTCCCCTCCCTCCCTTGTGTCTCCATCCCCCCTGTGTTTTTACCCCCTCTCCCTCCTGTGTCTCTAACACCCGCCCCTGTCTCTTTCCCTACTGTGTTTGTTCCCCCCTCCAATGTGTCTCTTTCCCCCTTGTCCCCGTCCCCCTGTGTCTGTTCCCCCCTCCCTAATGTCTCTCCCACCCATTCCCTCCCCTGTGTATCTTTTCCCCTCCTCTCCCTCCCCTGTGTCTCTTTCCTCTCCTCTCACTCCCCTGTCTCTTCCTCCTCCTCTCACTCCTCTTTGTCCCTTCCCTCCTCCTCTCCCTCAACCTGGGTCTATTTCCCCCCTCCTCTCCCTCCCCTGTGTCTCTTTCTGTACTGTGTCTCTTCCCCACCTCTCCCTCCCCTGTGTCTCTTTCCCATTCCCCTGTGTCTCTTCCCCCCATGTCTCGTTCCCCCTCTCCCTCCCATGCATCTCTTCCCCCCTCTCTCTCCCATGAGTCTCTTTTCCCCTCCCCTGTGTCTCTTTTCCCCCGCCTCTCCCTCTGTGTCTCTTCCCCCTCCCCTTATGCGCCGCACATGCGCAATGCGTGGCTCACGCAGAGCTTTGCACATGCGTGGCTTACGCTGCACACTGCACTTGCACGGCTCACACTGTGCATTGAGCATGTGCATGCGCACAATCTGATCGGCTTTGCAATCGGATCTTTGTCAAACTGTGATTCGTCGCAAAGGGTGACGACGAATCACAGTTTGACAATTATAATATGTGATATGTGCGTGTGGAGCTTGCAAGCAACAGTTTTAGTGCAGTTTAGTAGAACAGTTAACGTCTAATTTTATTTAATTCAAATGATACACAGGGATTGTAGCCAGTTTAAGACGATGGATTTTGGTACAAGAGGTACTTATAGTACAAGAGTCACATTACTTGAGTTTTAGTTCTTGTATTGTCAAGTAAAATAACTTGATGTCTGCTTTTTAGGTTTTACTTTAATCAGTCTCCTACCTGTAGGAGCATTTAGCCCATGCAGTGTCGTAAAAATGTATTCAAATATAGTATTGTTTTCCCCATTACTTTTGTTTTTCTTCAGTCATGTCCGTCTTTCTGTGACCCTATGGACCATAGCACATCAGGCACATCTGTCTGCCACTACCCTCTGAGCGTCATCAAGTTCATATTCATTGCTTCAATAACCTCATCTATCAATCTCCTCCTCTGTTGTCCCCTAATTTGCATGCCTTACATATTTTCCACCATCGGGGTCTTCTCTTGGAAATCCTGTATTCTATGGCGAATTGTCCTTTACTGCTTGCTTATCTATCCCTCTCGCTATACCCTCTCTTTCTCCATCCTCTCTCTCGATCCCTGTCTCTCTCTATGGGATCATTTTTGTATATTTCTATGAGCTACCATGGCTATACATCCTGATCTAACATGTTTTATATGTGTTTTATTTAATTATTGCATGTCATCGAGAAAATGCACTTCTCATCATAAGAATAGTGAGTAGAACCAGCACCACCTCACCACCTCACCACCTCACCCTCATCAAGATAATATGCACGTAAAATGACAGGGGAAAAAAAATCAAGTAAGTGGGTGGAGTATGTGTCAGTGGGCAGGGCCTACAGAGGTAACATGTTTTAAAGGGGAGGAGTTTCTACTTTGGGGCAGAGCCAATTTAAGGTGAGGGGCCAAGTCTCTGACTTCTGCTCCACCAACTTGGAAAGTCACCAGCCGCCACTGCATCTACCTTGTAGTACATGTAAACATTAGGAAACATTTGTTAGTTTTATATTGGTATGTGTATGTGGTTACTGCTTTCAAAGTCTAGGGTTTTTTATCAGAATTCACACATATCTAATGATTAAGAGAAATACAGTTCGATCTGTATAAAGATACCTTCCGTGTTCCTATATCACACTGGGCTGTATTCTAAAAGTGTATAGAGTTTCAACAAAAACAGTTTGGATCTAAGTGAATAAGCAACATTAGAAAAGTAAATAACTCTGTCAATGCCAATCAAAAAATATCAAAATGGGTAAAGAATGAGAATTATATTTCAACTGACTTAAAAATGACACTGTATTTAAATGTATTTATACAGTGTATCCATGTGGTATTGTATCCTTAACACTATGGAAGTTGCTTGTGCTCAACACATTGAATATTATCATAATAATAAATAATAATAATAAAATTATTGACACAGAAAATGTTGTATTTGTATGATAATCCTCATAACTTTGATGTAACCATACATATAGGAAAATAATTTAAAGGTTACCATGAACAATGTATATTTTGTAAATAATCACACTTTTTATTACAGATTTTTTACACAGATCTACTGATCAATATATATACTTATATTTACTTATATATATATATATATATATACTTCTGATTGTGTACTAAATTCATTAATTTTGCCAAACATTTTTTCAAATATTTGCTTTTTTATCTTGAAACTAGCATTAAGTACTCATAAAGGTAAATTAAATATAATTATATCCAAAACTTCTATCATCTTCCATATAGATACTATGCAACCCATTGGTGATCATGTAATTGTTTTGTAACTTTTTTCTGTAAAGCTCTCTGCACATTGATGGCACTATCCAAATAGAACAAGTAGATTTAAAAAATACATACTTTATACTACAAAACAATCATGTACTATTTTCTAATAAGATGGAGATGCAGGGGGAGAGAAGTGCAAGATCCAATAGTGCAAATAAATACATTTATTGTTGTACAGTAAAAATATGAATGAGTAGAGTAGATAAATAATGATAAAAAAAGTGTAACAATATGTCACACTCACATTTATTTCCCTCTAACAATATGAGGTATGAAAACAGCTCAAAATGGAGGATCAGTCCACCCGTCTGAATAGGATGAGGTCCACTGTCTCCAGATGCACCGGTGTACCAGATTCCACTAAGGTCAAAGTAAATGCACACTATCCAAAATACGGTCCAGTGGCTTGGATGTGGGGTGGAATCGGTATTCAATCAGTACATATATGATAATAGTATAGTCTGTACTGCTAGGGTTAAATGGCCAGCACAGTATGGCAGAAAATTAAATAGAGGGACATGTTAGACCTTCACTACTATGTGTGATCTCACAGACCTCCAATGGTCAAAAAATGTGAATGGAACACACATGATACATAAATCACATATAATAAATAATAAAAGCAAAAAAATATATCTACATAAAATATATATACATATATATAGAAAGTACAGACAGCGATGTACTTAAAATCAAAACCAAACGCATTTCAACCCTACTAGGTCTTTCTCAATGGTATACATAATAATAATAATTACAATAATATTAGTAAGTCAAATGCTATCCATGTAAAAAAAGAGTAAAATAGCACCAAAAATAGGAGCAAAAAAAAAAAAATACAATAAAACAGGCATCCCTAACATGGAATACTGATGCTTGTAAGGATCCTAACCTGTGGGCTATGACATCGATGTGGGATAGGTCAGCTCATCCAGGTTGAGAAATTTAAAATTGTTTACTGACAACTTTCCTTTTAATTCCTAATTGAACAATCACTGAACTTTTTTAAAGTTGAGCTCTAGTGTGTTCTTTTAGGGTCCAAGAACCTCTTTTTTCACAGCAAGATCTTCTTCCAGTGGGTCTCAGGTGGATCCTGGTAAGCTGTCTGGTATGCGGAAGACTTTCTTTGGCTAACAAGCATAGGAGTACCCATGCTATCAGGAGCAGGGGGACCTGTGTCCTAACAGAAGAATTGCCTCAGATACCATATGGGAAATCACCTAGACATAATGGTCTAGCTAAGCAGTATTATGTAATTTTCATGTCTGAACTAGAATACCTTCTAATCTGTACATTGATAGAAACTTCACAAGGGAAACAATTCCATTCCCACTCTCTAATGACCAATAAAACCAATCTTCACAAACAAAACCAAAAGACAATACAATACATGTTGTCAATCTTACATACACAGCTTTTAGAAATATGCAACCTAATCTGTTATTAAGTACAGAGGCTGAAAAGGCCTTTAATTTGGTCAGTTGGAACTATCTGACCCTAAATTGTTAGATTCTATTAAAGCCCTATACAATGAGCCTACTACTAAAATATTAATGCAATTAATAGTTACAAAACAACATACACTAACTAATATACTATAAATCCTACATCTTTACTGATTTTACTGCCACAACAAATTTAAAAACCATGGAAAACACTATAGACTTATATGTATGGGCCAACAAACCACTGAGATTAGCACACTCTTATCCTTCTCTATCAAAAGAAGGTGAACCAGGGTTACTTAATATCCACAAATATTATAAAGTGGGTCATTTGACCATGAAGCATAGTGTATCTAAACAATTAGCAGACTTTACAAAATAAACTTATGCATATGTTTTCAGGTAGATACTTCCAATAAGAATGCTAAAATCATTGTGCTTATTATTATTATCTTTATTTGTAACTTGCCAACATATTATGTAGTGATGTACAAGGGTTAAGTTCAAGGCAAAACAAAATTGACCCAATCAATCCTCACTCTTCTTAAAATACTCAAAGGCACTGTCAAAGTGGTAAAGTTTGACAAAACAGAAAAGGTTTTGTCCTTTTCCTTCCACAGCCATATTAGTAACATAAAAGAACCAAAACTACTTATAACTATCAGAATCCATGTACCTGTTCACACAATACCACACATTAAAGAAAGGTTATAGTTTCTAATTTTCAAAAAATTCAAAGATAAATTTTAACTCATTGACATACATTTTTTACTTTAACTGAAAATTAGATATATTTTAACAGATAAAAAATGAATAAAAGCTTTCACTAGAGATCACACACCATTCGAATTGCAATAATAAATCAATATCTGCACATTTAATATATGTAATGTATAAAAAAATTACAGTGCCCAGAATCAGTGCTCAACCTTTCAAGATTTCACAACAGTGGCAACATGCTTTACAATGTTCCATAAACTCACACCAATTTCAAAAAGCGAGACAAATCATATTTAAGGCATCTCTATCAGCATCCATTGTAGAGACCAACTATAAAATAGCAGCTAGATGGAACATAACTATAACAAAAAATATAAAACACTGATATAAGTTTAAAACTTGACCCTAAAATCTTTCTCCTCAACATTTTGCAAAATTAAGAAATGTTACATATAGATGACCATGGATTTAATAAATGCTGCACAGCTCACATTTACATTGTACTGGAGCAAGCCAATCCCTCCACTTAGGCATGACTGGTAAAAATAAACCAATACAGATACTCTTTATGAATAAAACTTTAACAAAAGATGCTTTAGATACCTATATTCACGAAAAAGGTTGGACCATGTGGCAAACCTACTTACATTATCCAAAATATAATTAAAGCAAAAATATTTAAGGGGAGAAATTATATATATGGGGGGGCCCTCAGCTGCTTCATACATGGTCAGTCCCTCTCTAGCCCCGCCTCTTCCTTAGGCAGGGCTCTCTGCAGCTTTATAAGTGCTTCCTGTTTGCACCTCAGCTCATTTGGCCCTCTTTCCTGCAGGGTACAGCTGCTCCTGTCTGCTGCTCCATTCTTTTTTGGCCTTTTCAGATTCCTCACTTGAGCTGTTTGCAACCCTGCTCATTCTGGCTTTTCAGCTCTTTCATCTACCTATGCCTGTTCATTGTTTATTTGCTTCTCTCCACCATTTTCCGCTCTCTCATTTCAGCATCTGTGCATATCTCCTCGTAACCACTTTGGTTGCCTGAAAGGGCACTCTCATTGCTGGAGAGTGATGGTTTCTATCAAGATAAGTTTTCCTGACTTCCTTACGCTTTCCTACTATGGATCTGGGCCTGAACCCACTTGTCTGTGCCCTTGTCCATGTCCAAGGTAGCACTCCGGCTTCCCTACGCCTCATTCACATGGTTTCTGTCCCAGATCTACTAAACGTAAATCTACTTACATTCTCTACTCGGTCCTCTCTGGGCACCACTTACAATACCTCCATAAATCCTATATTTGCCTTCACTATGGCACCGCCTCAATCACGCTTTCACAGTCCCATTCCCTAGGCTCAACCACATTCATAAGCCACATTACCCTTGGCTAGGCTCCACCTCAATCACGCTTTCATAGTCGCACTTGCCTTCGCTAGGCTTCATCATACTCGCAAGCCCCATATCAGCCTTCGCTAGGCACCACTGCCATCACTCCTTCTCCTAAATCCTTCACTAGACCTCTCGTCTATCGCCGCTATTGTCTTTTCATGTATTGCCTAATACGCTTTCCCTCCAGTAGCCTCCTCTGCAGTGGCTGCTGATCCCGGGGTTACCTGCAGTTCGTCACTCCTCTCTGAAACCCACTTTCAGGTCACTAGCGACTTCATCTGCTATTGCTGCTGTTCCCGGGCCATCAGCAGTCCTTGCTTTCACACAAGGACTCATCTGGCCCTCTGAGCAGGCCGGATGTCCAGTAGCACCCGGCACTTTCTCGGATACCCCTTTGCCACGTTATTCCACTTGTCTGATAGGGCATTCCATAGCTGGAGGGCCATGGTTCTTATCACTATCCCGATCATTCGACCATTGGGAGAGGGTCCCTCTCTCAAATACCAGATAACATTCTTTACATGGCCACATATATTAAAGGTGCAACAGTCTACATACTGGACTTATCTAAACTCTGATACGGCTCCTGCCTCAAAAAAAAATAAAAATAAAGGGAAAACAAAAAAAAAACAAACAAAGAAAAATAAAGAACACTGATGAACACTGGTAGACGTCAGGAAAGGATTGCCCTGGTAAAGTTGCAAGTTATCGGTTAATTGTATAATATATATAAATTACCAGTTTTTTGTTCGTAATTCATATCCATACATGGGTCCTTTCTATATGAGGGCATCTCAAGACATTTGTGTAAAAGCTCCCCTTGTGGTCCCGGCCACCCGCTGCTGCCATTATATAATTGTATATCCACCCAATAAAGTTTAAGCCAGCTTTAATCATTCAGGGTGAAAGGAAACAACTGCTCTTGCAATACTTGTACTGACACTTGTAGTTTGTGCAAGGTAAACATTACAAGGGTTGCAAGCAGTCTCACATGAATTTGTATTACATACGTTTTCAGGTCTAATGTGTGATGTTTACGTAAAGCAAAATAATCTTATACATGGAAATGTGATGTAGTATTATTTGTAGTTTTATTTGCATGTAAAACATATCCTGTTTTTTACTATCTATACTTATATACGTGGATGTTATTTCCTTGCCTGCCATGCAATGTGTCTTTCTCTTACCTGTCATGCAATGCAACTGCCATAAATATTTCATTACAAAAAAAAAAAGCAATAATTACATTTTAATACCTTAATGTTATAATGATCTGTGAAAGATCCAATACTTTACCTTGTGTTTCAGGAATAAGAGCCCTATGTAGATCAGGTGCTCTACGGTAGGGCACTGTGGTAAATGGGCTGCGGAAGCTTTTTTCCCCTAACATCTACACTAATGTAAATCATTCACTCCCCCAAGTTAGAGCAGACAACAGCTTTTTGTGCAGGGAGTAGCCAAAACAAACTTTATGGATGAGACAGGAGTCAATAGGAAATGCAAACATCATAAATCTTATAATCCATGGGAAGTGCCATAACAAGTGCCATAACTAGGCTGCCGCAATTAAACATATATATAAAGTAATTGTTTTTATTTATTAATAAATTTTGATATTAAAAATATGAATCAATTATATTTATAGATTCAATAAATGAAAATGTGTTTATTTTGTGTTAAAACATGATATATTTATAGGCAATGCATTAGAGCGTTTGTTCCTAGGCAACATGGTTTTGTGACATGAATTAATCCCTTGAGTACTGTGTTGTGTGTTTCCCTGAATTTTATATCATAAAACGGGCTTAATACAAACATATTCTATTTTCTTATTACACTTATGTTGATACTGGACTGTCAAGTGTCAAATTTCATCATTTTGTAGTGCTATACAGTCACTTTAAATGCTTCTGGAGGACTCATCAAGGGTTTAAAAACCACTTGTGAGTGGTCTTTAGTACTCGTAAATCTTTCTTCTGCTTTCTGCAGTTACAGCAGTGCCCTTATTTGTGAGTGATCCGTAAAATCTTATTAGCATAGGGTTCTGGTGTCAGTGCAAAAATCACAGGAGATTTTTTCATTGCCTTTCGGCTATGTTGTGAAGTACACTCGTAGCAGTGACCCGTAGGAGTTCTCTCACCATGTTTTTTGTGCCACTACGGCTATTGTTTTTTCAATGATTAGCATATGGCCCTAAATGTTTATTTCAACTGTAATCCAAGGTATAAAACAAGTCGTATTGTTGGGGAGGAGGAGAGGAGGAGAGGCAAGGAGAAGAGAGAGGAGAAAAAGGTGGCCCTGGGGAGTGGTGGAAAGGAGGTGGGTGGTGGAGGAGAGGAGGTGGGGAGTGGAGGAGGGATATGGCCAGGTGCCCATAATCATAGTCACATCGATTTCAGGGTCGGACAGGGAGGGGCCTGATCCTTGGGGGGGGGGGGGTGGTAATGCGGTGGAGGGACAGGCCTCAGGGTCAGGTGAGGGATTGCAGGATCCCCGTCCACAGCTAGGAGGGCAAGAGGCTGGGGGCAGGCAAAGGGCCCCAAACTACAAGAGGAGATGGTGGTCCTCTTCTGTGCCATACTTGAGCACCCCGCTATCCTTGGGGGGAGAGAAGTTAGACCCAGCCCTAGGGCACAGTCCTGGAAGGAGGTAGCAGCCGCAGTCACAGCAGTGGGCACAGTGGAAAGGGATGTGAGGTCCGTCAAGCACCGTTTTGATGAAGTCAGGGCCAAGGTGAGGAGGATGATGGCCAAGGAGGCCAGTGAAAACGCAGCACCAAGTGACTGTGAGATACAACAAGTGGGAGAAGGTGCTAAAGGACTTACAGAGCCAGGTGCCCGCCGCTGGAGCTTCAGGTCTGGTTGCCCAGCGAGATCCAGCCTCAATGTCAGGGGAATATCACATACACCAACATGCCACCACATGTACATCACACACACTGCACATGTACATGATGACCAGCAAGGACACTGACATGTCAGCTCTATGGAATTAACAAGGGATAGATGGATCAGTCATGCGTCATTTGAGGGCACAACACAAGTAATTAACCAACAAAGAGTCCATTTATGGGTGTGCCAACTGCAGCTTATGCAGTTACAGACTGCAGCCAGAATCAAGATAGCGTTAGGAGCCAAAAACAATCAAGATCAAGAAACAAAAAATCGATCACATCTAGCAAATGATAGCAACTCAGGTTATGAGGAGGAGGACATCATCTGGGCAGTGGGGTCACCTCCAGGACAATCCACCACACAGGTGGCATTTGACCCCACTATCCCCCTCCTCCAAAAACTACAGCCAACACCAGGGCCCTCTTACTTGAGGGATGACCGTGGCTTGCCACCACCTCCTCCTCCCCCCACAGTGCATCAGCCTGGCTCCCACCCCCACCACTAGGCCCACCCCTATGGAGCCAGGCTCCAGTCTGGCCACAGCCCCTCCCCACTGGGCCATTGCCACCTCCTTACCCAGCAATGCCCCTTCTTCCCCAGCAGGAACCCCTATATCTGGAGATGCTGACCATCATTCAGCAAGTACTGAAGTGCCTCCAGGGGATCCAGGCCAGCATCACGTCCAATCACATGGATTTCATGAACAGCCTGACCAGGTGAAATTGGGAGGAGAGGAAACACCACCTAGTGACTGAATTTTATCTTGCTGGCCTGCTCAGGATTGGGGCAGACCAGAGCGCAATAGTCCAAGTCAATGTAGGTACCATGCAGAGCGTTCTGCTCTCCAGCCCCCTCTCCTCCCCCCATGCTTCTGCCACCACCAACACCACCAACACCACCAGCACTGAGGATGGTCACCGCTAAGCATTTATTGTGAGATGACACATCATTATTAATGGTCATTGCCATTGAAATATTCTGAGAACTAGCTAATGGTTAGTAATCCGTGCACATGGAAATCAATTGCAATTGCCGCTGCCTCCTGGGGGTTGCCTCCCCTTGTCCCAACCACCAGGGAGACGTCGGCCAGCCATGGGGGATTGGGGCGCTCCTCAGTGACAATCTATTGGTCCAAATATTAATGTAATCTAGCCTGGCTACAGAGTATAGGATCATGGCCTATGTGATGATGATATTTTGTTCGCTGATGGCTACCTCCCATCACATCTGCTCTGTGGACACATAGGGTTCTGTTTAAATTTCACCATTTGATCGGAATGCTTTTGAGAATAGATGCTGCAGTACCTATCTTTTTTAAGGCCTTATTTTGCATGTGATTGTTTTCCTTTTTTTCTTCTGCATCTGCAAGAATTGTCAAATTAAGTAATTGTAAGATATTCCCACTACCTCTCAGGTAGACATTCCTTCAATGATAGCCCGGCCCTAAACATGTATCTCCCATAATATTAAAGCTTGTTGTTAGCTTAAATGTAGGCTATGACCACTAACATGGTGGACTTGCAAAGTCTCACAATGGTATGTTAATGAAAGCCACCATTAATATATGCACTAGGGAAGCATATGATTCTGCCCTCAATATCAGTATGAGAACAGATCCTGATGTAAGTAACAGTGAATCTGGCTGCTCACCATTGTGTCCTCTCCGTATTAATGGGTATTTTCCTGTATTGCTGATATCATGAGTATCATTTAACATATGCCAACACCTGTATAGCTGATGGATGTGATATCAATGTTGATTAACAATATCAGAATGAGAAGATGATAGTACACCTTGACCACTGAGGCTGGTCACCGCTAAGCATTTATTGTGAGATGACACATCATTATTAATGGTCATTGCCATTGAAATATTCTGAGAACTAGCTAATGGTTAGTAATCCATGCACATGGAAATCAAGTGAGTTGGTATATTGTTACAGTTACAGTATTTAGCACTGTACTGTACATGCATGTTTTTACTTTTTTTTTTATCCTCCTCCTGCCTTTTTTTATTTGACAACCTTTCTCAGATTTTTGTTTTATGAACACACTGTATGTGTGTAACTGGTTTGTATGAGACAGCTCAGATGTTTATGTGTCTGTCCAATGGAGCAGATAATGACCAGAAGCAATTGCTATGCACATTACTGGTTACTTCTATTGAATAGAGTGATTTCTGATGATCCTTTTTTCATCAGATTCCGGTTGTAGTGGTGTAGTGACCACATGTGACCCTGTTAGGTACAATGCATCATGATTATTCTAGATTACGACTTTACTGCCCTTAGGTATCCCCTTTTTGCCTTAAAAGCCTCTTGCCCTTCTGGGATCCGCCCACACAACACCCATGATATTAATGCACATTGTACATTTCTGAGTGTGCTCTGTGTATTAAATAAAGCTTTGTTATACTTTAATCACTGTGTTAGTGTTTTTTCAATGGTTGGGGTTTTGGGACATCCACATACATCACATTTGTGTCATATTTCTAAATCAGTAAACTAATGAGCCCTAGTGCAATAGATGAATACATATAATAATAGTAATACTAATATAATAATACTGTATAGTGTTAATACACATGAGAGGTCTAATTTGTAACACTATGGAAAATCAACATTGCTCTGAAGGGCTGATAACAATACGACAGGTGATAATGTGAATTGATTGATACCAAAACACTTAATGAGATGGGATGGGTATACATCTTTGTACATGGCCACCAGCAATGGTGTGGGACTTTGCAGGATGTGTGTAGCGGAGATTGACCTTGATGGAGGTGCGGTGGCTTTTGCGCCACATGCCTCTGCACACCCTGCATGTGTGTTTGCGGCCCTTCCTGATGGGTTAAAGTAGATTAGCGTGGTGTATGTTCCCCTGGTACTTGATATACGACATGTGGCGGTGTAATTTGGCCACTATTTCTTTTGCTTATCTAGATCTGATGAGTGAGATGTATATAAGAATATATTTTTATGTTTAGGTTCCACATTAGTGAGAAAGACATAATATGTCCGTCAGTTTCATGTTTTTGATGCAATTTAATCAAGTAGTGTGCGTTTAATTGCTTTATGAATCTCACAGCAGCATTTTCATATTGGCATATGCATGACCATTTCAACATATTAGAAAATAATCTATTTTTAAGGACTATTTGTTCCTTGGGGATTATCTTGCACTTAATTCTAATGCCTTCCATTGCTTTCCCCATAGTTTAAAGTCCAGTATTGTTATTTTATTGTCTTTTGCATTGTTCAGAACTAGTCTGTAAACCATTGGCAGTCCTATTTGGAAACCGTAATATATTGTGCTACATTTGTCATTTGCAGATTTGACTGCAATCGTGACCTAGTGGAATTGTAGCAATTTCATAGTGATTTACGATTTTAGTGATTGTAACATTTGCAGGCTTGAAAGATTAAAGGCTTAGATGGGTCGGAGTTACAATTTTGCAAATTTGAAGGAATTTTCAGCCTGTAACCCACAAATCAATTGAGGGTAGCTAGAAGAGGCCAATTAAATAGCAGTAACTTTTGCGGGCTACATTACGGGCTTTAGTAATTACGATTTTGACAATTTAATAGGGCCCTTTGTCTCTTTTTAACGTCCTCTAGTTTTAGTCTTACTCTCAATATTTCTCTTTTTCCTCATCTACCTTTTTTGTGTTCTTTCCTTCGCTGTCTCTATCCACCTCTGTTTCCTGCACGCTCTCCTTTTAATTTAAATTTTTCCTTCACTCCATCTCTTTCCTTCACTACTGACTTATTAACCTCAGTATGCATAGCTTATGTGAAATAATTAAAAATGGTAATATTGTAGAAGAATTTAATACATTTTAGGGGAAAAATAAGAAATAGAAGAACAGAAAAGCTTGAAGTCATGATTTCAAATTAAACGAGCCAAGGGTTGTTAAACTAGCGGTAATGTATCATTTTACACTAAGGTTGATGGATTGGTGGTACAGCTTACCAGCTAAAATGTTTGAATCAAACAGAGCACAGAAATTCAAGCATGTGATATGCTTAAAGCTGTACCAAGTATTTAAACCAAAGCTTCTTAACTGGTTGATTGGGTCTTACCTGCCATACAAATCTTAATTTCTATACTTCCCAATAAACCTTTACAAAATCTTGACAAAATATGCAGACAGCAACACAGACAACATGTTCTAAAGTAATTGGTTTACTTTTATTAAACTCGAACAATTCTAATCTAAGAATAATACTTGTTAACCAATTAGATCAATAAATGTAATCAAGATGAGGTTTAATTCTTTATTAAAGAAAAACTAATAACATAGTGTAATTGATGTTTAAAATGCAATTTGAATGAGTGGGAGGCTGGACAATGTGTAAATGTTCTTTCTAAGTTTGTAACATTTTTTGATGTTGTTCTTCCATCTGTCAAAAAAGCAATACAATTAAAATGAGAAAATGCTTGAAAACCAGCATGCTGCATTGCGGTTGAAGTGATTATCTAAAATAAGTACTAAACAATTTAAAAGGCAAATCTAATTGCAGACTGTCGTATTTCTTATTTCTAGAGCTTCAAATACATTTAAAAACTGTGTACTGAGCTCAGACAAATTTTGAAGGGACAACTTACTGGATCAGTTACGAAAAACACAGTGATAGTTTTGCCAATTTTTTTGTGTAGATGCTGTAATAAAACAAAGTTACTCAAAGTCCTAAGCCAGTTTGCCTCTATAACACCTCACTTGATTCAGTAAGATGCCTTATTTTAAAATTACATTCAAAGAGAGTAAGACTCTCACTTTCACATCACCATGAAATATATTCGAATAGAACAAGAGTCTCACCTTCACCTCACCAACATTTTTTATAGACTATCAGTATACAGCAATGACATACAGTAAAATTACTTTATCTTATGACATTAAACTCATTTACATCTTCAACTATGCTATTTTTAATGAATCGTGTTATGTCTTAGCAATATGGGAATGTTGATTAACAATATCAGATGGAGATGGTGATAGTACACCTTGACCACTGAGGCTGGTCACCGCTAAGCATTTATTGTGAGATGACACATCATTATTAATGGTCATGGCCAGTGAAATATCCTGAGAACTAGCTAATGGTTATTAATCCGTGCAGATGGAAATCAGGTGAGTTGGTATATTGTAACCACTGGAGGGTCAACTTGTTCTTATGCTTAGGGTCATTGTCATGCTGGAAAGTCTAAGAGCATCCCACGCGCAGCCTTTGTGCAGAAGAATACAAATTGTCTGCATTCATCTTGCCATCAATTTCCACAAGATTCCCCATGCCTTTAGAGCTCACACACCAACTAAACATCAGTGTGCCACCACCATGCCTCACAGTGGGATGGTATTATTTCCACTATAGGCCTTATTGACCCTCTCCAAACATAGTGTTTATGGTTGTGACCATAAAGCTCTATTTTGGTCTCGTCACTCCAAATTACAGTGTGCCAGAAGCTGTGAGGCATGCCAAGGTGTTGTTGGGCATATTGTAACCAGGCTTTTTTATGGCATTGCCGCAGTAAAGGCTTCTTTCTGGCAACGCAACCATTTATATTCCGAACAATTCTTCTGGCAGTTGTGTCTGAAATTTTTCTTGGCCTACCTGACCTTGGCTTGGTATCAAGAGATCCATGAAGATTCCACTTTCTTAATGAGTGATTGAACAGTGCTGACTGACATTTTCAAATCTTTGGATATCTTTTTATAACCTTTTCCATCTTTATGAAGTTCCATTACCTTCTTATGCAGATCTTTTGACAGTTCTTTTCTGCTCCCCATGGCTCAGTATCTAGCCTGCTCAGTGCATCCATGTGAGAGCTAACAAACTAATTGACTATTTATACACAGACACTAATTGCAATTGAAAAAGCCACAGGTGTGGGGAATTAACTTTTAATTGCCATTTTAACTTGTGTGTGTCACCTTATGTGTCTGTAACAAGGCCCAACATTCAAGGGTATGTAAACCTTTGATCAGTGCCATTTGGGTGATTTATGTTATCATTATGATTTAAAAAGGAGCCAAACAATTATGTGATAATAAATGTTTTCATATGATCACAACCATTCCATAAAATATTTTTTTTTGCATGATCAGTTATATTTTCAAAATAAATGCCAACATTTCACAATTTCTGCCAGGGTATACAAACTTTTGAGCACAACTGTATATGTAAATATACAGTAGAACACAATATATTTTGGTTTCCTGCTAGGCTGCAAAAAATAACATTTTCAGCAGGTAAAAAGGCAAGTCTGTCTACTTTAAATGATCAAGAAACAAAATTCCAAGTTAGCCAAAAAAATTAAAGCTGTCACAAATAAATGGGTACAAGATGTAGGCACTATCAAGATGATCAGCCATCTTGAGGAGAGCAGACTTTCGAGCTATATTGATGCCGAGCTGTACCCTCACACTTAGAAATACTCATAACAAGTCTATTTCAAGACTGGAATAAAAGAGCAGCAAGGCAAATGGACTGGAAAATATACAGTGATAATTTTATAATTACTTATCATCTCATTAATTTGCACACATAGCACAGTGTGCGTATAGTAAACAGATAGCTAGATGTGCCTGTATGTTTCTACCAGTGGCAGACCTTCCAGCAGTTTTTAAGAAAAATCTGCCCAAATGAGTTGAAACAAGAAGATTTTGGTAAAACTCTTCACTGCCCAAGTATAGCTTGCAAAGTGAGAGTCTACTACTACTGTTGCTGCTAAATTGGAGTGTAGGCACACTGTAATTTGAATACTAATATATACTATATGTACAGTATGTGTAGCTTTATGTGGATAGCTATACATGGGTGGAAATAAGTGTGCATGTATGTAGGTGGGAATTAGTAGGCAATGTTTCAGGGAAAGTAAATATTTATCTGCAAATGTTGATTGTACTGTCCCCTTAACACACTCCTGACATCAGAATGGGTATGTGCTGGTATGTTTTAACTTTTTTCCTGGGCGACAGTTGTCTACAAAAAAAACATTATACTTGTGACTTCCATTACAAGGAAATACCAACTATATTTCTTTATTAGTATATTACTAATATACTCATATTCAACATCCACTCTTGTGAACTTTGTAGGTAGATATAAAGGACAGACTAGATTGATCTTTTGCTTCTCATCTGCAGGAAAGGAAGGGAAACCATAGGAACAATTTACACTTACAAAATATATCTAGATCCACCACCACTCTTCAGGATGGGTTAAAGAGGTTAGTGAGACCAATATTGAAATAATAATCTCTACTAGTATTGCTTGCTCCTTCCACCATCTTGCAACCATGATGTTATTGCTTGCTCTCCAGGGAACCTATAGTTTCTTAAGTGTAATATCTCAATGTAATGTGCAACCCCACTGGCTTGAATGGAAAGGAGTTTAGAATTGTTTTTATTTAACCCTGTAAGATGCCACAGAAACATGGAGAGTAAGAGTTAACATACATGTATATATTGTAAGGCATGCTTGTATTTGAATTACTATGAGCCATAAGGTTTGTCTAAGCTCATAAAAAAATAAGTTGATTTTCTCAGAAAAACATCAAATTAAACAGTAGACCCTGTAGTTAATGCATGAATGTAAAAAAAATATTAGGTATTTTTAATGCCATAATATAACAGCTAAATATAGCAAACTAATAGTGTTTTTCATATAGTGGTAAATTTAAGACTTGCCCTCATGTGGAAGGATGAGCACAATCTGATAAATGTGCAAAATAAAATAAATATTATATTCTTTCAAAATGTAGACGCGCTCAATCTATTTTGTTATACAAATTATGTTTGCTAAGGAACAGTGAACATTTCATCTTACACTGCATGGATTCTATTTTTTCAAGGTTAATAAGAAAATCAGAAATTCAGTTGAATTTACCGTTGACCTCTAACAAATCTGTCATAGTCATTTCCTCCATCAGAAACATAGATCCTGCTGAAGGAAGTTTTAAACTGAAGTCCGGTGCACAGCAAATACATTTAATATCTACAGTATTGTAAAAATGAATCTCTTAGCTCAGATTCATTGAATATTCATAAGGAAAACAGTTTTGTTAAGTCAACAAATTTTTTATTACTTTAGAACACAAGAGCCAAAAAATAGTTTGCTTAATAGAGGATGAGGTTAATAGTAATCACTTGTATTAGAGTAGCATTCAGGTCCTCCTGCTCAAATATAGCTAGTCCACTTAAAGGACCACTGAAGTGTTATATTTATTGTATGCTATTTTGAAGAACTTGACTTGATAATGTATAAAACATTTTTACACTGTATCTATATCCTTTATTGTTGAACTATTGTATTCACCCTTGCTTTAATGGTGACATACATTTTGTCTTTGTTCCTAAAACAGACAGAAATCTAAAAGGAGTGGAAAGAGACATGGATTCAGATAAGCTCTCTATTCACAAACATTACCTTTCTAAATAGAACACTTGATAAGGTAACTCGGTGGAGGAGTAAGCCCCCATAGGATATTCCCATGAAGCTACAGACAGGCTAGTAGTCTACAATGAAATCTCCAAGACACAATCGATCATATAACTATTGGATTTCCATGTTACTCTCCTGCATACCTGATAATGTTCATATTTTCTTACATATTTCACAAGCATGGGAAATTTTTACCAATCTTCAGTGGTCATCTCATAATCCCAACTCTTGACCATTTGTTACAAAGTACATTCTCATGACTGAAACCTGCTTGGGACATATAACTATACCATATTTTCTGTCAACAGAATTTACTTCTCAAATGACTTTTACATGAGCAGACATCCATTAAAATCTAATGTGCAACATATTGCATTGTGACGTTTCTGCTGATTTACACAGTCCTATCTACATACAGACTATTTAAACCCATATTTTTTTACAATATTGGGCAAACTTATTCAATGAAATTGCTAAGAATGTAGTTTACTCATACAGTTGAATTTTCTGTGGGTGTGAAGAAAGTAATGCAGTGGTGCAGATAGCACGGGACCCCCATGAGTAGGAGATTGTACTCGCCTTCAACAATACACAGTCCATTATAGCAAATAATCAGTTGTGCTCCTAAATATTTCTCATTGTTATTTATACATCTATTACCAAATAAGTCCTTTTCTTCAGCAATGTTACCATTTTGTTTTGAATAACTTAAAAAGGTTTGAAGCACTGAGAGGCCTTTTTAAGGTGCTGTGTATGAGGCCCTTCAAGTGAAACAGATTGTCATTCACTGAAGTACTGTCTAACAAATAATTTTATGGAACTGCCAAACTAACCTTTATAAAGTTTTCAAAATTGTACGGGAATAAGATACTTCAGATAGAAGCTGAATATTTTTTGGAATTCACTAGAACTACATTTAGCTTTTCATGTACAATTCAACCTTAGATGTGGTGGAAGAACTTGCTGGTGAACTGGTTCTGTGTACTGCAGGCTCACAAAGTGTCACACCAATTATTTTTTACTTATCCAAATGAGTTCACATTCAATACACAGTTGGCATATTTTCTAAATGCTCAGGGTTGGATTGATCATCAAGCAAAATAGACATGTGCTTAGGGCATCAAAGGAAGGGGGCACCACAGAAATTTTCCATTACTGCATTTACAATGGACCATATGGTGCAAAACTGCAAATGATGAACAAAAAGGGCGCCCACAATAAATGAAAAATGACATACATATATAAAAAATTATAGCAAAAAAAATAAAATAGTAATAATAGAGGTTAATGATATACATTGCAACAGTTTATTATTGTTTATATTTTGAATTAGATATATATGGAGGTACCAAACTCTGTTAAGTGCGTAGGGCTTCTAAAGGTCTTAATCACTGGCGGAGCTACAATGCTTTTTTATTCTGTAGTGTCGGGTCCTGGTACCCCCACCATGGCCCATACCCACGGGCCCCTAGTAAGCGTTGGGGGCCGGCAGGGGTCATAAGGAGTTTTGTGGGGAGCAGTGATAGACAGGCCTGAGATGCCCGCCCAGCTGAGGCACTCTGACGGAGGTTAGTGAGGGTAGTGTAAGTGTCAGGAGAGTGTGTGAGTGTGAGTGACAAAGGAGTGTATGAGTGACAGGTGAGTGAGCAGCCTCAGTTTTAGGTTGAGAATAGGATGTGCCGGGATGTGGGTACTGCAGGTCCTAAATAATCTGTAAAGCAGATCATATGCTTAAAACAGGGCTCAGTGTTTATCCTTCCTAAATAAATACTGTACCTTATTATCCCTGACTATCATAACTAACAGGGCTACAGACAGATAACTTGATTTATTCATTGGAAGAGTGCTGTCATCTAGAGGTGTATTATATACCTTCAAAGACCTGGTTGTGAGAATGAGAGAAGTTGTGGTGAGAAGCAGCCCATCAGGGACACTCCACAGGAGCTAGGACCCTCCTCTCAGCACAGCACCCTCCAGTTCCCAGAACTCCCCCAGCACTTCCAGTAAGTACTCCCTGGCAGAATACCTCTAGGACTCATGGTGGGTCACTTACCTGAAGGGGTAAATGCTGCTGTCACTCTACCCCACGCCTTTCCTGTACATATTATCACAATGTAATTCCAAACTTCATCCCTAAGTATGTGTGTTATACATTGGGACATTGTCATGGGATTAGTGAGGAAATCACCAATTATACAATTATAGATTAGTACAATGTATACTATTCTGTTAAAAGATGAGCATTTTAGTGTTACACAGTACATTATATATATATATATATATATATATCTAGATAGATATATAGTATAATATTTAACAGGGTGTTACTTCATGGTATATGTATAATATAGTGTCAACTCATGTATACAAAGTATAATATATATTTATTATACTGTGTATATATAATGAGTTGACACAGGGGGGCCCTCCATTCACTAGCTCCGCCACTGGTCTTAACCTAGCACTATAGATGCTGTATTTACTTACTGGGAGCAAAATAAACTTGCAATTTAAGATTATAAAAGAATAGCTACATTTTATCTTTTTATTTATTATTACGAATGCAGAATTTGTGTAGAAAAAATGTTTTATTGACAAAAATGGTTCATTGATTGTCAGTTTCTAGAAGAAACTTCTTTAATAGTTTCAAAACTGAACTAGCCAATAATTTTGTTAAAAATCCAACTATAGGAGCTAGCTGTTTTAATTAGGAATTCATCATTAATATAATTCATATTCAGTTACTTAAAAGCAATATTCAATATTAAATTTGCTTTCAAACGTCAGACTTGGCTGCTGCTGGTGGTCTCCATGGACTTTAAGGTAAGTGGAGGGAAATAAATGTAATATTGAAAATTGCTTTTATAAATCATTAAATATGAAGAAGATCAATGCATATTTAAAAACAAGTAGCTCTTCTTGTTAGGAAATTACAGTAGTTTTTATGAAAATTCACAGTATTGCATTTATTGTTTTGATCTGAACATTGCGTAGAAAGAATTAAGGATAAGATATATTGACATTGTATGTTTATCTGATAAGGTTAACTAGTTGTGCATACTGAGTAAAAAAACTCACTGTTCAAAAGTTTTTTTTTTTTTTTTTTTTTTTATTATTTCAATATTAAAAGAAAACATTCAAACATATACATGCATTTCATCTCTTATTGCTCTAAAATCCAAGAACATTTTGATAAACATTATTGGGATAGCAGGAAAGAGGGATAACATCTTTTAGGTGTAAAATGATCCTCCCACATTTTTAAACCTCTGAATGCTTATTCTAATACGATCCCGCCACTTATGGAAGGATCTATCACCTTTTCCACTGCCCTTCCTACAATAAGGGGAAATCTGGAAGACAAACATATTCATAATAACAGGGGCTAAATACCTCTTTTATATTAATTTAAAGTATATCTCCCTGTATAGAATTTATTATAAAAGGTTTTTTATTTATCTTACAGCGCTTTCCTCTTCTATCCTCTCCTTTTCTAATCCTTTCCTAATATATTTAGATCGCAAACATACATACAGTTACCCAACATATACAAGCAACCAGGTTCAACATAACGGTCCGCGATAGAATTAGACATATCTATAGACAAAGTATACCCGTTTTGATTCTAAAGAAGGTAAGTAGTAAGAGAATTTATACCCTTGATCTCTGAACAATTTAACAGCGTTTATAACTTCATCAGTCAAAAAGATATCATTGGCTTCAATTATATCTTTTTCCATGATCCCCGTTATTATTCTTCCATATATTGCTCCCAGATAGTCCAATTAAAAATGTTTATTTTCTTGGACTGTTCATATGTATTTTCTTTCATCAGATCTTTATTATAATTGGTTTTATTAATAATCTCTTTCCACTTAGGAATTTCCAATTTATTCCAATATTTAACTAACATTGCTTTAATGATTAGTAGTATGTGAGATATCAAATATTTATTACTGGGGAAGTATGTATCTATCCCTATATGGAATAATAACAACTCCGGGGAACACGGACATCTTGTCCCTGCGATTATGGTCAAATATCCACAACATTCTTCCCAAAATTCCCTTATCTTTACGCATTCCCACCACATATGTTGTGTATTACCCTCTTTACCACAACCCTTCCAGCACAATGATGATTGTTGGGAATCAAACTTTTTCATAGTTGTTGGTACTAAGTACCACTTTTGTATTAATTTAAAGTACAATTCTCTATACATAGTGTTAATAGAGGATTTCTTTATAATCTTTAGAGCCCTTAACCATTCTTGCTCATTGTATTCTATATTGAGGTTGTATTCCCAGTCTTTTATACTCTTAGTTTTCTCAAATTTCATTAGTTTAATCCTACTTTTGCTAATTTTTGATACCAGATGATTCACCTGACCTTTAATCATAATTGCTTCCAGGTCGTGCAATTTATCTGTTTTATCGTTTATAAATCCCTTTTGTTTCATTTTTTCTAGCAATGTTCCATAATTTATCCATGAAAAGGATTTTGTTACTCCTTTCTCCTGAAGTTCCCTTTGCTTTACTAGACTGCCTGCTGGGTATAAATCAGCTATATACAGAATTGATGCTTTTTTCAATAAATTTATTTCTAAATTGAAAGATTCATCTCTTAGTATATCTATAGGTGTAGCAACGGAAGGTATATGAAAAAGCTCTGCTCTGATTTTACTTTTCCCCCAAAATTTTATAATGGATCTTATACCTTCTGGTAATTTATCCCATATTGTTTCTTTTCCATTAAATTTACCCAGCAGTGTTCTTATTGGGATAATTCCCACCAATTCTTCCTCAATATTTTTCCATCCTATTATCCTATGTTGTAAATTCATATTAATTATGTGGGATATTGCAATATTTTCGCTGATCCTTTTCATATCTGGAGATCCCATACCTCCCAAGTCGAACTTTCTATTTGTTATAGTTTTTTTAACTCTCACTTTTTTCCCAGCGTAAACAAATTTGTCTATTATTTGCTGTATTATTTTAATGATATATTCCGGGACTTTCTCCGGAACACAGCTCATTAGATAGGTTATTTTGGGGACAATACTCATATTAACTATGGCAATTCTAGCCGACCAGGAAAATCTTGTTGAATTCCAATCATATAAAAGTATTCTAATCTGTTTTAATATTTCAGTTATGTTATTTACTATAATTTTATTATTTTGGAAACTAAATTTAATACCTAAATGAGTGACATATTTTGTATTCCAATTAAACGCATATAATTTTTTTAATTTATTTAATGTATCTTGTTCTATATATTTGTATATAATATCTGATTTCAAAGGGTTTATTTTAAAATAAGAAACTCTACCAAAGTCTATTAACAATTGTTGTAAATTGACACAAGATCCTATTGGATCTGTTAATGTTAACAAGATATCGTCCGCAAATAACATTATTTTGTAATCATTATTACCTATTTTGATACCTTTGATATTTTCAGCTTTCCTAATTAGTGATGCTAATGGTTCCATAAATAACAAAAAAAGCAATGGGGAAAGGGGACAACCCTGTCGTGTTCCGTTGCTGATCCCAAACTTCTCTGTTTCGAAGTTTGTACCTGCAATATAGGCTGTTGTATCCTTATAAATAGCTTTAATTGTTTTAGAAGCAAAATTTGTGAACCCAAACTTTTGTAATACTGCATTCATGAATTCCCAACTAACCCTGTCGAATGCTTTTTCTGCATCCAGTGACAGGATTAGTGTGGGGATCCTTTTTTTCCGAATGGAAAACATTAGATCGATTAGACGTCTGGTGTTATCTGAAGCCTGACGGCCTTGTACAAAGCCCGATTGATCCGGATGTATCAATTTTGGAATAATTTTATTTAATCTATTTGCCATGATTTTTGTAAATATTTTTAAATCAATATTAATAAGGGAAATAGGGCGATAGCTAGTTACTTCTTCTGGATTTTTCCCTGGTTTCAAAATGTTAATTATTTTGGCTTCTGATAGTTCTGACGGCATTTTTCCATGATTTTTAATCTCATTAAACATATTTTGCAAATGTTCGCCAATTTCCTTTTGAAACATTTTAAAATATAAATGGTCAAATCCGTCTGGACCTGGGGCTTTGTTAACTTTTGCTTTGTTAATTACTTCCTCTATTTCTTTCAAAGAAATATCTTGATCCAAAAAACTTTGATCTTCTTCTTGTAATTTTGGTAGAGTTACTTCACTCAAAAATGTATTTATCTCTTCTTTACTAGGTTTTTTAAATGTGGTATTGCTGTTTAAATTGTATAATGAACTATAGAACATCTTCATAATATCACATATTTTATCGGGGTGAGTGTATAAGACATTGTCTGTGCCTCTTAAGCTATATATTTTATTTTGATTTTTTTGTCTTTTTAGTTTATTGGCCAGATATTTACCTGTTTTATTACCCAATAGAAAATTAGTTTGTTGAAATTTCCACATCAGTGAATCAACCTGATTTTGTAATATTTTATTTATTTGGGCTTTCTTTTTAGCAATCAGCTCTGTTCTTTCCACCGATGGGTTCACTCTATTTTCTCTTATTAGTTTCTCCAAATCTATATACAATAATCTCATGGGTTTCCCCCTTTCCCTATGCATAACTGCCATCCGTGATATCATTTGTCCTCTTATAACTGATTTATATGCGCACCAAAGCATGGATGGTGAATCTACAGTATTTTTATTAATTTTGAAAAATTCGTTTGTTTCCTTTTTCAAGAATTCCATAGTTTGTTCATTCTTAAATAGGATAGGGTCTAACTTCCATTTTTTTTTATTTTTGCTTCTCTTTTCTTCTTTTAAATTCATACAGACCATTAAATGATCTGACCATGTAGCGGTTGTTATTTCTATATCCTTAATTTGTCTTATTGTATTTATATCTGTTAACAAATAATCTAATCTTGAGTAGGATTTAAAACGATTTGAGAAAAATGTATAGTCCCTCTCATAAGGATGTAGTAATCTCCATGCATCATAAAGGTCATCGTTTGATACTATTTTTCCAAAGTCTTTAGACGTTTTTTTAATCTGATTTTCTGAGTTTTTTTTAATTGTTCCTATTCTGTCTGTTAATGGATCTAGCACCATATTAAAATCTCCGCCGATTATTAATTGTCCCTTTCTAATTTTTTTTATTTCTTTCAAAATCTTTTTAAGATATCTAATTTGTTTTACATTTGGAAGGTATATATTGGCTATTGTCATATTTTCTCCGTTTATTTTACCACACCAAATTATATATCTTCCTTGGGGATCAATAATTTTAGCTTCCTCATATACTTCTATATTATGACTAAAACAAATTGATACTCCTCTAGATTTTTTATTATAAGTTGAATCTATTTTAATATTAAAGTTTTTATTATTTACATATCTTAAGGTATCGTTTCCCCAATGTGTCTCTTGTAATAGAAGAATATCTGCTTTATTTTTTATATAATTATTGTAAGCTATTTTCCTTTTTGCTGGTGAATTAAGTCCGTTAACATTGTGAGTTATTATTTTAACCATTGTTTATGGTTATTACATTAACCTTCCACTTTTGTGTCCATATATCAAATTCCATCTCACCTCTCATCAATTGCTGAACCTGAGTCATTCGTATTCTTGGGATTTCATTCATTCGTACTTCCTTCATTCGTTCATTCTTACAAATCTTGGGCTTTATTTTCTTGGAACTTAGAATAAGTCCAAATTTGCTTATTTTCATATTTTTGCCCTTAATTTTAAACAATAAATAATAAATAAGGGCTGTTATGCCAATTTTAGGAATTGCTAGGAATTATAATAAACTAACTAGTTCATTAGTTGGGAGGTCATATGATCTTATTTCCCTGATTTACGCTCTTCTTAAATATTGTCATTATATATTTTAATTTGATTTTTCTTCTTACTCTCCTTGTCCCTCTTTTCTTTCTTAATCTTTTATCTAACTGATACTATTTAGAGGAATATAAGTGGTAAAATCCAAGAAAGAGGGAAAAAAAAAAAGTAGGAAAAACTATCCTTGTCAACCATAATCAAAGTATTCCCCTATAATATATTTTAAATAGAGTCATCTTACCCTTTTTTATTCTACTGAACCCTTCCCTCCTGGCGGCCTCCTCTTATCTCATCCCTTCATATTTCTCCCGGAACAGATCATAATAATACATATTCTAAAAACAATTTCTATCATGATTTAACACACATTTATTGATCTGCATATTGATATATTACGCTCTTAACCTGTTATACTAAAAAAAAATCGGAATAACTATGCATCCCCCTATATACCTTTATTCAAGAGGGAATCCATACCATTTTTCTCTGGTCCTTATACCCCCCAAACTTAAAGATTGAAATGTACTGAGAGAACTAATATTGATATTTACATATAACCCTTTGCCTCTTTGATATATCTTTTCTCTCTTTTTTTACCTTCATCCCTTACTTTACCCTTCCATACTCTCTTATCCTCCTTTTCTCTCAGAAAACAAGTATGGATTCTCCTCAGTACATATATCAAAAAATTCTATAATTTCATTTCTTTATAATTTTTAAAGTGAATAATAAATAATTAAATCGTTCTGTAAATCTATAAAGTGCATATCAAATACAGTGCTTAATTTTCCCACCATGAGATATTTACTCAGTGTTCTCTCAACGAGATAAAAGTGAAATTTTTTCCTAAACTCTAATATAGTGAGTATTTTTTTATTCCTTCTATATTTTCCCATTTCGTAAACTTATTCTTATTAAAACCTGTTATATATATCCATACAACTATCCAAAATCACATTCCTTTGTCTAGATAAAGTGTTTCCAATGCCATTTTTAAATTTCTATAACTCTATAAAGTGCATGAGTAAAGTGCTTATGTTTACAAATATAATATATTATGTCCAATCCACATATAATTAATTAAGGTGTTTATATCCTATAGTAAACTATTAAATCTGTAAAAGTGCTTTCATATTAAGGTGCTCAATATTCACTACTGTAATATTAGTGATCACTTGGTGAGTATCTCTATTATTACTACTATATTCTATGAACCACTATATATCCACTGTAATAAGTGGATCAACCCTAAGTAAGGAGAGGAGAAAAAAAAAAAGAAAAAAAAAAAAAAAAAAAAAAAAAGAAAAAGAAAAAAAAAAATTATAATATAAACGGTGAATTGAATATTGTCTTTGGGATTAATTGAGAGGTATATTCCATCTTTGTAGCAACATATGTCCTTCTTTGACAGAGTCTATTTTGTTCCAGGAGTCTCCTTCCATTATATATAGTCCCGTTGGATACTTCCATCTGTATTTAATTTCTGCATTCCTCAAGCTTTGTGTTATTGCCGTATATTCTCTTCTTTTATCCAAGGTATATTTGGACAGATCCGGAAAAATTTTGATTTTTTCATATGGTGTCTCCATTGGCCTTTTTATGTAATTAGCTTTGATTATTGAATCTCTATAGTTAATGGATTGAAGATTAACTATAACGTCTCTTGGTATATTTTTATCCAATCCTCTAGGGAGGGGAATCCTTTGTATATTTTCTATTTTCATTTCGTCTTTGGAGGTTTGGGGAGATAAGTTAGTAAATAGAACTTGGATATATCCCCGTAAGTCTTTTTCAGATATGTTTTCATTTATTCCCCTAATTCTAATATTTTTTTTCCTTGATCTGTCTTCCATGATATTAATCTTCATATTTAATTCTTCTATCTTATATTCCAGTTTGTTTGTATATTTCAATAGTGCATTATTATCCGTGATTAGTTTATCACATTTGGTTTCCAATTCATTTATTCTTTTATTGGTTTCTTTTACTGAGTTTGTGTTTTCCCTCAGCTGTTTTGTTATTTCCAGCATGATCTTTTCTTGGGAATCTTGTAGAAGGTCTTTCATTTTTAAATAGGTTAATGGTTCCTCTTGTTGTATTTCAGTATTATCCTGGAGAGAGTGTATTATTTTCTTCGGGGAGGTAGTTATGGATTGTTCTAGTAGGGAAGTTTCTAATTGCGTTGTTTCTAATATACTGCTTTTTTGTTTTGGGGAAAAAAATTGATTTGATTCTGGAGTTCCATTTTTCTTCTCTTTGCTTTTTATTTTTATTATATTTGATGATTTCTTATTTGCCATCTTGATATTTTTTGGGTGGTATTCCTGAGATTTTGTGGATTTTTAGTTTTCTCCACTATTCTTTGACTCTTTCTTTTACTTCTTTCTTCTCACCCTTTCTCTTCCTTCCCTTCTTCCTAACCTCCTTCCCCTTACTTGTTTTCCACTTTTATTCCTCCTTTCTTTATATAAAGTCCTTTTAATTTTATTTCTCTTTTTTTTAATTTAAATTAATGGATGACCTTTAGTTATGTTTTAGAAGGGTTCTTTCTGTATCTTCATCTTCGCGCCCTTAGCCTCTTGTCGCTATCGTGTTTTCATACAGCTTATTATATTTTATGGTTTATTCCCTTTCTGCCCAACTCCCTCTATCTCCTCTGCCTCAGTATAATTCTATAACCTTTATCTTTTTTTTTTTCCCCAATATATCTTCCTTGCTGGTTGTAGCCGGTTCGATTTTTCTGGGGCTTTTATACTTATAGCATAATATGCCTCTTACTGTTACTATTATTCCCCTTTGTTTTTTCGGGACGTTTATATAATTTGTTCTCTTCCTTAGTCCCCTTTAGGACTCCCGAGCTCTCTCACGGGAAAACTCACTCCTTCGCGCCCTTTTTGCGTGGTTTGCTCGTATTCACGCGAGATCTTCACGGGGACCGTCTCCGTCCTCCGACTTTCACCAAACTCAGCGAAATTTAACTTTTGAGCTTAAGTCCTCCTTATATCAGTGCTAGTAGCTTTGGGGGGTTATCTTTATTTGTTTAGGTCGACTTTTGAGGCATATTGGGAGGGGAGATGGGGAATATATGAAGTAATTGTACATGCTAATAAATTATACTTTATAACTTATTTAAATGATCTTTACTTAGCTGTATGTTGATAGCATGTTCCTTCTTGAGGCTTTCCAGGCGTCTGTTTAGTCTTTGTGACCTTGAATCCAAGATCCGATGTGGGCTCAGGGTTACCGCTGTCTGCAGGACATGACCTCCCAGCTCTCCTACCACCAGCTCATCTGCGAGCCGGTGTGTGTTCCAGTTCCGGTACCGCCCTCATCCCAACGCACATCAACAGGCTCACTGTTCAAAAGTTTGATTCATAGGTTTTTGACCTTATCATAGCATTTATAAATTTGAAAGTTCAATCAGACTTTTTTTTTTATTAATTCATCTTCAAAGGGACGATTGCACTGGGACCAATAATAAAATTGATTTGTGTTTTTTAAGTGCGCTTTTCCATTCCTTGGAGACTGATCTAAAACCAACAACCTCAAATGAATATATTAGAAATAAAAAAATATGTTATTTATTTTTCTGTATTGAGTTAGAAATCAGCTACTAAGAGTACATCCTTTTTTAACTTCCACTTGTTTATCTGGCTGTTTAGGATACTTTCTTTTGGGCCAAGATAAAGCCTCATTTCTCTCTTGCTGGGAGCCATTTTTTATGACCTGCACAAAGTCATACAAAATAATTTTATAAGTGTTATATAGTAATCCAAACATGAACCATCCCAATGACAGTTACAATGCTTGTATGGCATTTAGGTTGTCCTTTTCATGATATACTACAGGAACTTTCTCCATTTTAATGGTATAAGTGAATCAAAATTTATTTGGGGTACCTTGGTGATGGGTCTCTCAACCAATTTTCCCATTAAAAGCAAAACAGATGTTTTGGTAGAATTATTTATGAACCCACAAATTTGCTGAATATAATTGTATTTAAATGTGTAACCCCCTTCCTGACATAGCATGTGGGTGTTTTTTAACACTACCTTTTCTTTATCCCCAACTGCTTTCAAAGTAAGCAATGACTTACATGATGGGTACAAACATCCCAAATAGGCAATTCATTTTCCATGAAGAATTTACACAAGGGAGCCAGAAATGGACACAATTATTTATAACTGTATCTGTAACTAATGTCATTTTTGATGCTAAAGGGGAACATGCCCTCAGCAATTATTCCAAGTTCAATTTAATTTCATATTATCAAATCAACAGATAATCACATTTATCTAAGGAAATGTAGTACTGCCAACAATTACAGTGTGACAGTTGTATTTTGTGAATCACAACACTACTGTTTGATTAAACAAAGCACATTCTAATGAGATCTCACATAAAATATATTTGCGCTGACTTTCATTTTGCAGGAATACTATGTGTTTCCCTTTGCTGATGTTGTTAGAATTGACTGCAAGGTTCAGTAAGTGTCATGCACATTAACCACACGGCCTGAAAGCTCATTGTCTCTCACTTCACCCCATTACAGCTCTTTGTAATCTGCCTTGCAGGCAGCCATCTCTATGTTCTGGGCTTTAAGACATTAATCTTGCTGGATTATAGTCATTTCATGTTAGTCTAACGCGCTGCTTCTTCTCAGAATAGAAAATACGTGTCTCCATCACTAAGACACAAAAAGTAAAAATCTGTTGTAAACAGGTATCTATATCAAACACAGATTCCAAGTTTTTTTCAGTCCTACACATTATTACACAAATGATTTTTCACTTAAGTCTTTATGGCAAGAGTGCTAAAAATCTCTAGATCAAAAAATATATTTCAGTAGCTACTTGACCGTCAAAAATGATGGCAAGAAAATTGGAAGGCTGTGAATGCTGTTTGCCACACAATGTAAGTCTCTGACACTCTTAACCTTTTGGTTATCTACAAAGAAGTACAACAATTATAATAAATGTGTTTATTTATTTAACATGCTACATGTAGTTCAACAACTGTTCAACCATCATTTTTTAACAATATTACCATTTTTAATTGTAATCTATGTAGGAATAATATAACAACGTATCAACTTTGTATGAATGAGTATTGTAAACCATTACATAATGCTTTTTAACATGCAACTTGTAGTTCAAGTACTGGTCAATGATTTATTTTTAACACTAGTAACATTTTCAATTGCCAGCTATGCAGGAGTAATATAACAATAAGTAAACTTTGTGTGAATGAGTATTGTAAACCTTTACATAATGATTTGTAACATGCAACTTGTAGTTCAACTACTGGTAAACCACATTGTTATTGAATCCAGAGGAAGGCAAACAGTTAAAACCCCCATTGAAACTTAGCCAATTATGTCAAAGGGGGAAAAATTAATTCCTTCTTGACCCCAGTAACTGGAGATCAGATTACCCCCTGGATCAATATTCTCTATTTAATGATACATTTCAATTTTACAACAAATGATCATCCTCCTACTAACATGAACCCTTAATTACATACAATCACACAACTTTGCACACCTTGTAAAATCCAATTTTAACATTTCAAACATTAATTTAATATAATAACATTTAAACTTGAATTGTACGAAAATGCAGCGTAACTGTTTTGTGGGGCCAATCCTCCCAGAAGGCCACTTCCAAGACATTCAAATATTTTTTTTTAATGTAATGTGGCTTAATTTTGTTCATTTTAGTTAGTTGAAAATGGCAAATGGTTCATATTAGTTAGTTGAACATGGCACATAGAGTTTCCTATGTGAAATAGTGGCCCTCTAAAAAGAGTCTGAGTGACATTAAAGGTTGTCCTCAAAATAAAAACACTGTTCTCTATGTATTTTTGCATCTTGAAAAAGCAACATAGAGTTGTCCATGTGCAAATACAGGTTCCTGTAAAAAAATACCCACAGACCTAAAAGACTATCCTTGGGATTTATTTATGGTCATGGCAAATGCCATGGGAATGGGAAATTTGTCTTCTTTGAAGGACAAAAGGCAAACCACTCTCATTTGGATGGTTCACCTTTATGGCTAACATTCATAATTTCTGCATGTATGAAATGTTCTCTTAAATCCTGCACAATTAATCTGGCCCCATTACAAAGTCCTTTTTTTGGGATTCATATTTCTCAGTAGCATGACAATTACCCCTTTTTTCAATTGCAAAACATGTGGTGGCATTCCAGATGGTGTTAAAGAAATTATAAATTATATACTAAAGTTAGATTCACTGTCTTTGTCATCAGCCATAACTGAATCTGCACTGTAATAATTTTTTTGGGGGGAATTGATTAATTTTAAAATTTACTTATTTAGATTAAAGGCATCTATATTTTTTGATGTTAATATCATTTTGTTTGCAATGTCAGAGTAATCGTCGTTTTTGATAGTATTTAGAAAGATTGCCGATATTAGTGATTCATTGCAAATCATTTCTGATGGAATTTCAATTATATAATCAGGTATATAATCTATTTTTGGATGTTTTCCTTCTCCAATTTGAACTAGCCAATCATTGAATTCATTTTGGCCTTTCCGATCTCATATTTAGTTCTAATTTCAGGTGTGTAAATATTTTCCATAGTTTACTTGTCTTTATACATGTTTCGACAATATCAGTCCTATTTCCATGTGGCACAACAGGTAATGTTTTCCTAAAATCTCCTCCTAACAACATCACCATTCCACCAAATGGCAAATCATTATCCATGACTTCTTTTAATAATCTATCTATACATTGCAGGGCATGATACGACATCATTGTTGCCTCATCTATGATAATTAATTTATTTTGTTTAAATTTTTTGGCTTGTAAAGAATTCATTTGAATATCCAACACTGATGTTTCTAGAATGGCAACTGGCAGGTTAAATCCACTAGGCACAGTTCTGCCACCTGCTAACAAAAGTGCGGCAATTCCAGTTGTTGCAAATAGCAGTGCTATTTGACCCTGTGCTCGAATGTAACTCATCAATAAATTATACAGATACGTTTTTCCTGATCCACCAGGGCCAACTAAATAGAAATAGCGCTCTTTGAACATTTCATCCTGAATTGCATTTGTGATGGCGTTAAATGCTTGCAATGGTAATGTATTTAAAGTTGCAATTTTTTTATTGTATAGCTAATGCATCAGGTACATTGCAAAAAATGCAAACAAATGCAAATTGCTCCCTCATTTGCTTTGGCATTTGATATAGTGCTGCTTCTCCCATTCTGTATCATCTGCTAGGAAGTTTTGATGTCTTGCAGCTAATATGTATTGAAAGTATCACAAACTATGTCATTCACTGTGCATAAATGTTCATAACTTTGTGCACCGGGAACATGTAAAAGAAGTAATCTTAAACTGAAACCTTCAATATCTTTTGGACTAACAGTATAAATTCTTGGGATACTTTTATTTGTATCTTTTTTCCGTTGTCGCCATTGGCCATTTACGAATACATAGTGATATGGAATCTCAATGTATAAAAATTGTCTGGCCTCAGTGTCCTCGCAATTTAATAGAAACCAAGCAGTAATTGTTGTTCCTCTATGTTCATTTTGGGCTAGGACATTTCTTTCATTCCCTGCAGTAAAGCAAACATGTTGACTTTGTGGCAAATGTACAGCTAATTGTTACACAGCATGTGACCGATCATACATCTCACATTTCAGAAGACGCCACATTGCTTCTGACATAGCAAGCATCTAAATAACATGAAAGTTCATCATGTAAAATTGGATTGTCTTGTTCATTTTGTGCACCATGCACAACAACAGTTGCTGCATTATATTATTTGTATATATATTTATTCACATTTTTGATAGAAGTGCAAGCTTCTACATGTATGTGTGCATTGTACTTCATCAGCAAATGTGGATTGTATGGAACTACATATCTATTATCAACCTTTTGGCCACGAATAATAGTAGTTTGTCCTTCTTTTCTTTTATACAAAGGGTATCCATCACAATTAGCATAAGTTTGCAATTGAAATTGTTTTGGGAACTCTTTTGTGCAGTTTTTATTTTCTATACATGGTGAATTTGGATTTATAACTCCACATAAACCATGAGTCATTCAGTGTGTTACAATGTCATAAAGTTTGCAATATTTTTGTGGATGGGGCAGTTCAGCACTAGTCACTGAATCCACTCTCTGCAGTTTTCATTTTATCTTTTTCTTGTAGGTTTAAAAGTATATGTGCATGTGGCAGACCTCTTTTTTTAAATCCAATGGTATAAACAATAGCCACACATTTCCCAAATAACTGTGCTTTAGTTATATCATGTATTAGTGTATTTAGTTTTATTTTTAATAATCTAGCCACTAAATCAGGTTGATCAGAAGTGTTTTGGCCATCTTTCAAATTTTCCTTGATCTCTGGCCATTGTGGATCACATGTGAATGTAATGAATAAATCTGGTTTTCAAAATTTAGTCACAATAGCCATGGCATCATTGTATCTTTCTCGCATATTGCGAGGAGATCCTTGGAAAGAGGATGGCAAAATGATTGCTCTTCCAGCTAGAATGTCTCTGTTGTTACCCAATTCAGCGACATAATTCATCAATCCACAATATTGTTCTATGCGAAGCTTGTTTTGTTGAAATTTGATACAATTTAGATTATTACCTTCGACTTGTAGATATGAATCAATAATCCATTGTTGTGTGAGTTTCTCCCCACATAAAATAGGATTAAAATGATCCAGAATAGCAGTTTGTGCCACTTTATATTCCAGCATAGAAATATTGTTTCTAACACAAACTTTACTATTGGTATAACTTTGCAATTGGAATTTTGGTTCCCATCCTGGTTCACCATTTGGAAAGAAAATGGGATATGTCATTGGATCCAAATTACAACTTAATATATTTATGTTGATAAAAGGTTGCTCTTCATTGCGTGGATATATTCTAATATCCCGCTGAAATGATGGTTCACCATCATCATTTTTAAAGACCATGGCAACCTCATTTACTGTTGGTAAATTAAAACGTCTTTGATCAGTATTGCAATCTCTTTTCAGAACCATATTTACTCTTGGCATTGGCAATTGACATATTTGAGCATGTGCCTGTTGTTCGTTTACAACCTCTGCTAATTTTTTGTATGCTTGACTATATGGGTTGTTGGCCATAATTTTATCCAGCTGTTCAAAGACTATGCGTAAACATTATTTATTTTCAGGAAGCGTCATGTTTTTTTTTCCTTTGCTCTCCTGCTTGTGGGTGTAAATGTGAAGTCCGGTGGTAAATTTGTCCTTGTACTCTAAAATAGTACGGGCCATGTCCTGACACATTTACTGCTAAAGTAGCACCCATTGAAGCAAATTAAATTGCACTGTTATAAGAGCTAATGTTTTTTTTTTTAATTGCTATAATTTGGAAATGTTGGATCACTCATTATACTTTTTAAATATTCTGGAAATGTGTGTCTTTCTGAAAGTCTTACCTTTCCTTTCTGACAGCAACTAATAAACTCTCCATCAGTTGTTCTTTCCTTGAGAAAATGGTAGGCCCCACAAAACTGACAAACCACATTGAGTAATCCACAATAATGACTCTCTACTGGTAGTGTTGTAAATAAGGGACTATCCTGAGCTTCCGCAACACAGATATCACTACAACTTTGTATATCAACATTGGTTTCATGTATATCAACATTGGTGTCATTAGGTAATATTTGGTCATTCGGCATTATGTACTTTTTCTTTTATTTGTAGCTGCGTCACACTCAGTTTGTTCTTTTTACTCCTTTTTCTTTTATTGGCAAGTCTCTGTCTGTCTTCTTCTCTTATTCTTTGTGAAGTCTCAGGGGACTGTGCATCTCTCCATCTTTGCTTCCGTTCCCTTACCATTCTTGTTTTATGTTCTTTCTTTGTTTCTGCATTGTCCGCCATTGTAATCTGTAATTGTAAATACAAGCATTTTAGTTCCAATTGTAATGTTTTCTTATATAACAAACAATGGCAATCATAACATTAGTAAGATTTATTTTTTAATTACCTGAAGTATTAATGGAGGAAGTTATTTTCCACTTTCTGATGTTCTTATAGTTGTGGCCTTTTATTTCTTCCAATCTGTAAGATATAATGTGTTTTTTAAAATTGTACATTAACTGTAATTGTAATTGTTTTTAACTGTCATTAATGCAAAACCTAAAGAGCAGTAATGAAAAAGTAAAATAAAATGAAAAGCATTTGTAATTTGTTCATTAAATTAATTAATTAATCATTCCATGTCTTATTTTTCATTGGCATACATGAAAACCTAAAGAGCTAAGCATATATATCTTGATAAATAAGGTCAGTGTAAAATATTTTTTTATAATATAATTGATTAATAAGTAATTAATACAGCAATATACGTTAATTAATGAATAAATAACTGTCATCAATGCCCAACATAATGAGCTAATCATGTTTTCCTAAAGAAGGGCATCATTGAAATTTAAATTTCATATCCAAACAGAAAGAGCTATGAGCAAACTATAGATTGGCCTGAAAATGATACATATGTTTTGATTAATTAATTAATCAGTTAATTTTTAGTTATGATGTTTAACTGGCATACATTAAAACCTAAATCGCTAATCATCTATATATTTATAAATAAGGTCTATGTTTATAAATTATAAATTAATAATTAATTAATCAATTAATATACGTTAATTAATTAAGCAATAACTGTCATCAATGCACAACAAAAAGACTTACAGCCTTATTAAATTGCAATTCGCCAAATTCTAAAGGGCTCTATATAAGCACATAGCATATTTTTTTACAGAAGTTTTTACAAAACTGCTTTGTACAAATATTGCACCGCAGATACTGCTCTGAAGACAGTTTTTGCTCTGCAATTTACTAAGGGCCTCATTCAATTGCGATTTTGCCAATTGAATAGCGCTCTAAATAAGCACATAGCATATTTTTTTTAAAGAAGTTTTTAATTAGTGAAGACCTTGCTTTTGGATAGATGTTTACTAACCAAAAACATATTTAAAAAAAATATGTTATGTGCTTATTTAGAGCCTTTTTCAATTGGCAAAATTGCAATTGAATGAGGGCCTAAGGCTGTTAATCCTGTTTTCCTAAAGAAGGGCATCATTAAATCATATACCTGTAAAGTTTATGTTATTGCAGATGAAAGGACATGTAAAATGACATGAAAAGCATTTTTAATGTTTGGATTCAATTAATGAATTAATCATTTAAAGAATCATGTTTAATTGGCATACATGCAAAACGTAAAGGGCTTAGCATCAATATATTCATAAATAAATGCAGTATAAAATATCAAATTTAGCAGGTATCAGATGAAAATAAACTGATTTAAATATTTAACTGCTTTGAGGGTCCTATCCCTGTCAGCCCACAAGCAGTAATACAAATAATAGTTAATACATTAATGTAAGCAGTAATCCAGAGATATAAGTGCAGTGTAAAATATACATTTATTTTTTTCGGTAAGGGCTTCTAATTAATAATTAATAAATTAATGTACATTAATTAATTAATTAATTAATTAATAAATATATTAGAAAGAGCTAAGCATTTATGTATTCATAAAATAAGGGCAGTGTAAAATATAAGGTTTTGCATAATTATCTTTTTAATAATATATATATATACTAGCGACTTGCCCATCAAAAAATGACGGCAATGTGATGTATATGTTTGTGAAGTTGTTTAGTTATTTAAATATATTTTTGACCCTTGTAAGTATTGTGATATGAACATGTATTTTTTTAAAACGTTGATGTAATGGTTTTTTAAAATGAAATTTGTATCTGAAGAATTGTTCAGTTTAATATACATAGAATCCAGAGAAAAGTAAAAAGTAAAAAGAGTTTTTTAAACGTGGCGAATTTTAACATGAAGTTTAAAATATATGTAAGCAATAACGTTGAAAGTATATATTTTTAAAATTGAACTTTATTTTTTATGTAACTTTGTAATTTTTGCAAAACATTTGTCTAATTTTGAACATTATAAACAGGAACATAGTAAAAACATTTTGTAACATAATTTTCAATTAAAAGTATTAACATTTGAATGTAAAAACAGTTTTACTTTAAATTAATCAGTATTAACATGCAATTTATATCAGAATAATTGTTAAGTTTAATATACATTGAATGTAGAGGAAGGCATACAGTAAAAACTCTCCTTAAACCGTACGTAATTAAAGTAATTAATTACAGAGCACATAAACTGTCGATAAACATTAATGTAGGTAGTAATCTTAAGATAACATAGAATATTTACATTGTGACTTAAAAGGTGCTTGAGCTCTTAACATGAACTTTGTAATATGTTGAATGAAATAACTTGAAAATATTGTTTTTAAACTTGTAACATTAGAAACATTAACATAGTGACTTAACATTTTAACATAATTTTTCATAGAAATGCAAGGCAAGTATTTTGTGAGGCAAATTATCCATAAACATGACTTCCATTAATTATGACTGAATTAAACAACCAATTGTTTTGTATTTTTGAATGTTTTTCCAAAATGTTTGCATGGCTTTAGTTTGTATCCTGCAAAGTTATAGTACTTCATAGTAGACAATGTTTTTAGTAAAAATACGTCCATCTTCTAATAAATCACCTTGACTTTCATTGTTTTCAATGTAAACTTTAATAGCCTGTGGATTTTTGCAGCGTGACAACGCAACGTACAATTGACCATGTGCAAAAACTGGTTCTTCCAAGTAAATACCCACAGATTTGAAAGTTTGACCTTGTGATTTATTAATGGTCATGGCAAATGCCATAATAATGGGAAATTGTCTTCTTTGAAGTATAAAAGGGAGACTACTTTCACTTGGTGCTAAATCTATTCTTGGTATGAAAACTCTCTCTCCTTTATGGGTCCCAGTTAAAATTTCAGCATCTATAAAATGGTCCTTTAATTGTTGAACAATTAATCTTGTGCCATTGCATAGGCCTTTTTTGGGGTTCATATTTCGCAGTAACATGATAATTGCACCTTTCTTTAGCTGCAAAATATGTGGTGGCATTCCAGAAGGAGTTAAAGAGTTAATGAATTCAGTTGAAAAGTTTGCCTGACTTTCATTGTCATCAGCAAGTACAGAATCAGCACTGTGATAATTTCTTTGTGGGCATTAATTTTTTTTAAGATTTCATTATTGAGTATTAATGCATCTTTATTTTTACACGTCAGTATAACCTGGTTGGCAAGCTCGGAATATTCTTCGTTATTTATGCTCCCTTCAAATATAGCCGATATAATATCTTGTTGACAAATCATATGAGGTGGGATCTCTACAGTGTCGTCAGGTAAATGTAGTATTTTTTCTGTTCTGCCTTCTCCAATTTTAATAAGCCAATTATTGAAATCAGTTTGGCCTTCTGATCTCATATTTTGTTGCAGTTGAAGATGGGTAAAATGTTTCCATACTGTACTTGACTTTATACATGTTTCAATAATGTCTGTTCGATTTCCATGTACAACGACAGGTAATGTTTGTCTAAAATCGCCACCCAACAACATTACCTTTCCACCAAATGGAAAAATATTATCCATGACTTCACGAAGCAAACGGTCAATACATTGGAGGGCATAGCATGACATCATTGTGGCCTCATCTATTATAATTAATTTACATTTCTTCAATGTCTTTGCTTGTAAGGATGTCATGCGAATATCTGACACAGAATTTTCCAAAATAGGCACTGGCAGTTTAAATCCACTATGAACAGTTCTTCCACCTTCTAATAAAAGTGCAGCAATTCCAGTAGTGGCAAACGCCATTGCTATTTTTCCTTGTGCTCGTACTGAACTCATTAATAAATTGTACAAATATGTTTTCCCTGATCCGCCAGGTCCATCAAGATAGAAATAACGCTCTGTCACCATGTCATCATCTATAGCATTTTTAATGGCATGAAATGCTTGCAATTGTAGTGTATTTAAAGTTGCAAGTCTTTCTTCTGTTCTTTCTGCTTGTAGTTGAATGTCATAGTCTTCAAAGTTAATGTTAGCTATTAGACCTGGATCAGGCAAATTAAAACTTGCACAACTTACTCCATGAGTTAAAAAGACTTCTTGAATTTTCATTAAGGCTTTTAAGTGTGCAATGGGTTCATTGTATCGTCGCATAAAGTCTTCAGCCATATTACTTTTAAAAGTCTCCCACAAAGCTAATGCATTTGGAGCATTTGAGAAGATACAAATAAAAGCAAATTGTTCTCTCATCTGTCGTGGCATTTGACATTGTGCTGCTTCTTCTAAACATCTTTCCCACTCTGTATCATCAGCGAGTAAGTTTCTATTTCTTGCAGCTAAATGGAAGGATTCATATACAATGTCATTAACAGTTCTTAATTGTTCAAAACTTTGTGCTCCTGGAACATTTAAAAGTAATATCCGTATGCAAAATCGTTCAACATCTCTTGGACTGACTGTGTAAATTCGTGGAATTATTTTATTGCCTCTGGTTTTTCTTGCTCTCCATAATCCATTCACAAAAACATAGTGATATGGAATTTCAATATATAAGTATTGTGTTGCTTGAGCATCAGTGGAATTTAATGCAAACCATGCAGTTAGTGTAGTGTGACGATCTTCACTTTGGGCCAATGCATTCATTTCATTTCCAGCATGGAAATAGACTAAATGTCGTTGTGGCAAATGTACTGCTAACCTATATACTACATGTGATCTATCATGCATTTCAAATTTTAAAAGCCGCCACATAGCTTCTGGCGCACTGACATAGCGAGCATCTACATGAGATGCAAGTTCATCATGTACTAACTCACTACTTTCAGGGTTGTCTGCACTTTTGACGACTACAGTAGCTGCATCGTAACCTTTGTAAATATATTTGTAGACATATTTAATGGATTTGATGGAAGTGCAGGCTTCTACGTTGATGTGGGCGTTGTACTTCATGAGTAAATGTGGATTGTAGGGTACTACATATCTATTGTCCACTTTTTTTCCACGAATAATGGCACTATCTCCTTCTCTTCTTTTATAAAGTGGATATCCATCACAATTTGCATATGTTTTGTCTCTATAATCTTTTGGAAAATCTTTTGAACATTGATTATTTTCCATACATGGTGATTGTGGATTAAGGTCTCCACAGGGTCCATGAATCATGCGATGAGTAACAATCTCATATAGTCTACCATATAGTTCTGGATCTGGTAGTTCAGCAACTATGACTGTATCCACTTTGTCCGAAGTATCTAATTTATCTTTCTCTTGAAGTATTATGAGAAGATGTGCATGTGGAAGGCCTCTTTTTTGAAATTCAATGGTATATACATAAGCAAGACATTTGCCAAATAACTGATTTATAGTGAAGTCACGTATTAATTCATTTAATTTGATCTTAAAAACTCTGGCTACTAAATCTGGTCGATCTGAAGCACTTTGTCCAAGAAGTAGATTTTGATTAATTTCTGGCCATTGTGGATTACATGTAAATGTCACAAATAAATCTGGTTTTCCAAATTTTGTCACAATAGCCATAGCATCATTGTATCTTTCTCTCATATTTCGAGGAGATCCTTGAAAGGAAGATGGTAAAATGATGGCTTTGCCAGCTGTCATGTCTCTGCTTGTAGCCACGTCAGCAACATAGTCCATGAGTCCACAATATTGTTCTACACGTAGTTTATCTTGTTGATATTTTATAAAGTTTAAATTATTTGCCTCAACTTGCAAATATGAATCAATAATCCATTGTTGTGTTAGTTTCCCACCACATAAAATTGGATTAAATTCATCTCTAAAGGCAATTTGAGCAACTTTAAATTCAAGCATAGAAACATTATTTCGGATTCTGGCTTTAGCATTTGGGTAACTGGGAAGGGTTAATTTTGGTTGCCAACCTGCTTCTCCGTGTGGGAAAAAGATGGGTTATGTCATTGGATCTAAATTTGGACTTAAGATATTAATATTAATAAATGGTTGGTCCTCATTTCTGGGATATACTCTAATGTCTCTTTGAAATGGTGGTTCTCCTTCATCATTCTGAAAGACCATTGCAACCTCATTTGATGTTGGCAAGTTATAACGACGTTTATCAGTATGTCTGTCTCTTTTAAGCACCATATTAACCTTTGGCATGGGTAATTGATGTCTTTGTGCATGAAGTAGTTGTTCATTTTCTACTTCTGCCAATTTTGTGTAAGCTTTACTGTAGGGATTGTTGTCCATAATGTTATTTAGCTCTATAAAAACACTGGGTAAGCATTTTTTATTTTCTTCCATCTGCATACGTTGGTCAACAGCTTCCATTGTATCTAGGACATATAGTTGAGCGAATTTTCTTTGCTCTCCTTCCTCTGGATGTAAATGTGAAGTCCGATGATAAATTTGTCCTTGGACTTTAAAACAGTAAGGACCATGTCCTGGTACATTAGCAGCCAATGTTGCCCCCATAGATGCAAATGATATGGCACTATTGTAGGATCTTATGTTTGTCTTAAAATTTTTGTAATTTGGAAAAGTAGGTTCAGTCATAATATTTTGTAAATAGGTTGGAAATTGTTTCCTTTCTGGAAGTTTGAACTTTCCTTTTTGACAACAACTAATAAATTGTCCATCTCGGGGTCTCTCCTGTTTAAAATAATAAGCCTCACAAAATTGACATTGAGTAGTCATGTCCCCACAACTATGAACCTCTACTGCTAAAGACTTCAATTTGCAAAGCATATTGGATGTTGACTTTCATATTCATCAGATGAAAAGTCATGAAATGTTTCAACAACAGGTTCTAAATGTTTAGTTTTTTTCGTAGATTTTCTTGGTATATGTTGGACTTGTTTGGTTGAAATGTCCTGTAAGTTTTTAGTAAGAGTTTGTAAATGCTTTGTTTTTGTAGTTGCTTTTTTTGGTCTGTCTTGACTGGTATCTTGTAAAATGTCATCTGATGTTTTAGGAACAGTTTGTAAATGCTTTATTATTTTTTTATTTTTTTTGGTTGTATCTTTCATTTTTGCAGCTGATATTCTTTTATTTGCAAGTCTTTTGCGTTCTTTTTCTCGTCGAATTTCTTTCTCTAGTTTGACGTCTTTTCTTCTCTTCTTTGGTCTCGTTATCAGCCATATTAATCTGTAAATAAAAAAAAAGTAAATGTAATTGTGTATATTTAAAATTGTAATTCCTGTTAAAGATTCTTGTGCACAATTGGTGAACTAAAAGGCAAATCATTAAGGTATCATTAATATTTAGAATGTATCATTTATATTTAGTTAAATTTATAATTCCTGTCCTCACTGGCTAAGAATTTGGCCAATGGAATAGTGCTGTAAATAAGCATGTAACATATTTTTTTTAAATAATGGTTTTATTTATTAAAAACGTTGTTTGTGGATAGATATTTACCACTGCAAAACTTCTTTGCTAAAAAAAAAAGTGATGTGGTTATTGAGCTATGTATTGCATAGTAGCAATTTAAATAAAATAAGGGAGATAGTAAATTAATTATTTTATTTTTCTGTTGACACAGATGCAACTGAAAGCAGTTTCTTTAGTTTTATACTTTAGTACTTATTATACTTTACCTTGGTTGAAGTGTGATTTAAATCCGAATGTTTGTTGGTCCTCGGTTCAAAATCGTTGTCCAATGGTGTGGTCCTCTGTTGGAAGTCCTCGTCCGATGGTGTGGTCCTGTGGCGATAGCCCTCATCCGATGTTGTGGTCCTGTGGCGATATCCCTCGTCCGATGTTGTGGTCCGTTGGTGAAAGTCCTCGTCCGATGGTCTGGTCCTGTGTTGAAATTCCTCGTCTGCTGGTCTGGTCCTGTGTTGAAATTCCTCGTCTGCTGGTCTGGTCCGAGTCCTCGTCCGATGGTCCGGTCCTGTGGAAAAAGTCCTCGTCCGATTGTCTTCACGCAGTATCTGTTGTAATATAAAATAGAAAATGTTGTTTGAGTGAAATGTCTTTTAAATAATTTAAAAATGTATTAATTTGACTGTATTGTATCAGTTATGGTTATTTTTTTCTATCTTTTTTTTTTTTACTTTCTGTACAATCCCACAACTTTTGTTATTGTTATTGAAGGTTCTTAGTAAGGCTTGTGGGTTGTGATATATTAAATAAGAATATAAATTTATTTTGCCATGTGTTTATGTTATTTTTTGTACAATCCTGTTTTGTGCACACCACTTGTGGTATACTTATGTAACCTTTATTGGGATGCTTATAGTTAGTGAAACATGAAATAATATAATTAATGTAGTTTGCTATGTGTTTGTGTTAGTTTTTGACAATCCTGTTTGGTGCGCACCACTTGTGCAAAAGTTATTTATTCTTGATTGTACTGGTTATAGGTTGTTAAACATTAAAGAAGAATGTTAATTTAGTTTCCTATGAGTTTGTGTGATTTTTTGTACAATGCTATTAGGTGCGCAACACTTTTGTTATTCTTATTTTTGCTTCTTTGTAAGGCTTATAGGTTGTTAAACATTGAATAAGAAATTCTGTTTTGTGTGTAGCAGTTTGTGTCTCATTCAATTGCGATTTGGCTAATTGAATCGTGCCCTAAATAAGCACATAGCATATTTTTTTAAATAAGTTTTTAGTCATTTAAAAACTTTATTTTTGATGTATTTTTAGTAACTAAAAACTTCTTTTAAAAAAATTGTTATGTTGTTATTTAGAGCCCTATTCAATTGGGCAAATTGCAATTGAATGAGGGCCTTTGTGTGTACCATATGTTGCATAGTTTGCCCCTCATTCAATTGCATTTTTTACAATGTAATAGTACTCTAAGGCCGTCATTGAATTGCAATGTTGAAAATTGAATAGGGTTGTAAATAAGCACATCACATATATTTGTTAAAATAGAATAAGGGCCTAAAAGTGCTTATTTATAGCCATATTGAATTGTCCAAAATAGCAATTGAATGAGGGCCTTTGGTTACTGCATTTGTTATATTGTGAGCTCCTCATTAAATTGTGTTTTGGCCAATGGAATAGAGCTCAATATCAGCACAGAGCATATTTTTTTACGGAATTTTGTATTTAGTGAACTTGTATCCAAAAGCAACGTGTTCACAAAAAAAATATGCTCTGTGCTTATATAGAGCCCTATTGAAATGGGCAAATCACATTTGAGTGAGGCCCTTGGCCATTAAAGATATATAGGTCCTCATTGAATTGCAATTTTGCCAATTGAAGAGGGCTCTATATAATCACATAACATATTTATTGAGCAAAGTTTTTAGTTATTGAAAACCTTGATTGTGGTTAGAAATTCAGTAACTAAAAAGTTCTGTATAAAAAATATGTTATGTGCTTATATAGAGCCCCATTCAATTGAGGAAGTCGCAATTGAATAAGGCTCATGGTTCTTTCTTGTTTATACTTAATACTTTACCTTGCTTGAAGTTTTGAATGACAGACGGTCCCCTCCTGCCAATCTTAATGCGCCGGTCTTCTTGTAGTGTCTGTTTGAAAAAGAAAGTGAAATTGTTATTTGTATATTTATAATTTTTCATGTAGCAAAGCATGGCCTTTTGAGCATGTAATGTCTTGTTGTATCTTACCTCTTCTTCTTTGTTGGTGTTCTTTAAAAAGGATTGTGCTTCACAGTGCACGGTGCAAATTGTTGAGAGACGCTATTGATGCAAAGTCTGTTTGAATATTCAAAGAAATAAAAAGATTCAGCTTTATATGATCTATTGAATTGAAGTAAATGAATGTCATTGAAATATAGTTGTGTAATTTTTTTCAATTAACCTTATTTTTTGTTGGGGGCTACACACATATGTCACATACATGAAGCACATTCCATAGTTTAATGTAATTATTTTGTGTACGTGTGACATATCAGTATACATGACTCATATTTAAATGGTTAAATTAACCTTATATTTTTTTTTTCCAACACACATAAATGTGTGTGTGTGAGATGTAACTATAGATGATACACATATATGTGCGTGTGACATATCAGTATACATGACATATAATGTCATTTAAATGTAGTTGTTTAGTGATTTTGTTTTAAGCTAATTTTGTTGCAGTGGCAATACACATAAATGTGCGTATCACATGTCACTATACATTATACACATATATGTCCGTGTCACATGTCACTATGAAGGGGCAGTACACATAAATGTGTGTGTCACATGTCAATATACATTATACACATATATGTCCGTGTCACATGTCACTATGAAGGGGCAATACACAGAAATGTGGGTGTCACATGTCACTATACATTATACAGATATATGTCCGTGTGACATGTCACTATGAAGGGGCACTACACATAAATGTGTGTGTCACATGTCAATATACATGATACACATATATGTCCGTGTCACATGTCACTATGCAGGGGCAATACACATAAATGTGCATGTCACATGCCACTATACATTCTATACATATACGTGCGTGTCAGATGTCACTATACATTATAGACATATATGTGCGTGTCAGATGTCACTATACATTATAGACATATATGTGCGTGTCACATGTCACTATACATAAACCTCTGTTTAATATTGAATTATTTTTTTTGTTGTTTTGTTAAATGAACCGTATTTTTTTTTTGAGCCTATACACATAAATGTGCCATACATGTCACTACATAAATGCTATTTTTTTTTTTTATTTGTTTGACCTGTCCTGATAATAAAATGTAATATATTATAGCTTACCTCTCAGTTGTAATTTGCACAATGCAAAGTAGTAAATTAGTAAAGAATTGTCTTCTCAAGTAAAAGCAGCAGTTATCTCAGAAGTCACTCCGTTGATCACCTGAGGAGAAATGTATTTTTTTGTTTGAAATAGGCAGTATTTATAAACTTGTAAAAAGTTCTGGAAAGTGAGACCGTTAGAACGCAATACGCATGCGCTATTTGCGTTCCAGCTTACAATTTGCGTTCCATCCGCCATTTTCTGCGTATTACTGTTCAAAATGTTGTTTAATATGATTGTGATACGTTCCGCATAGTATGTGTTTCATTATTGCGAGTAAGTGTAGTGTAGTTACGTCTGAAGCCTCATTTTCGTTTTGTTCGTCGGCCATTTTTTCTCTCGCTTAGCGATGGTAATAGTGTCTAAAGTGTTTTATTTTGATTTAAATGTAGGTGTAACTTGTTTTTTTGAGGTGCTGGCTGGTTCCTCTTGCTATAGGTAAGCTTTTTATGTGTTTGTTGTGTGTCTTTCTTAAGTTTTAAATGTTTGTATGTCGGCGTGTTGCGTCCGATGTTTGCGAAGTCGTAATGTGTGGTAACGTGTCTCGTATGCTGTTTGCGTGTGTAGCCTCGTTTTCGTTTTTTTCGTCGGTCATTTTTTGTGTCGCTTAACAAACTATTTAGTGTCTAAACTCTTTTATTTTGAGTGCAATTAAGTTGTAAGTTGCATTTTTGAGGTCCTGGGTGCTTCCTGTTTGTGTAGGTAAGGTTTTTATATATGTGCTGTGTGTATGTATTGTGTTTGTAATTTTGTAATGTTCGCGAGTTGCGTCCGAGTGTTGCGAGGCCGTAATGTGTGTGAACGTGTGTCGTATGTTGTTTGCGAGTGTCGTAATGTGTGTGAACGTGTGTCGTATGTTGTTTGCGAGTGTCGTAATGTGTTGCGACGTAAACTTTTTTTGAAATTTTGCAACAGTCACAGTTGCTGCAACTGAAGACCTCGCTTTGCGAGGTCCTCAGGTGCTGGCATGGAGCGCCTGCGTCGCTCCAGGCCAGCAACTGAGAACCTGGCACAGTGCCCTCGCTTCGTGAGTGCCGCGGGCTCGCTACGCGAGCCCGCAGCATTAGCAACAACTCGTACGCTCACAACTATATATGTGATTTTTTACTAATAATTTATTTATAAATTAATATACTTTACCTATTTGTAATTAATATCCAGCAATCAATATCCTGAAGAGCTAACAATGTCTTTGGATTTTCCGGCAGCAGAAAATGTACGGTTGCACTGTTCATCACCTGAGGAGGAATTGTTAGAGATTTGCAAACTGCAGTATATATAGGCTGCATATGCGAGGCAAAACTGTTTGTTTAGGCGGGAAAACCACCATTTCAGATTTGTAATGTTGGTAATTGCAAGGTAGTGTTGTAAAATTGGGTTGATTGTCCAAGTCTTACCTGCCTCACGAGCATTTTGCGTCCGTCGTAATGGTCTATTTTGGAACTCGTACGTGCCTAGAGGTGTGTTGCACGCTACTGCCTCTTTTGCCTCGTTTTCATTTTTTCTGACGTAATTTTTTCTCTCGCTTAGCCGATTTATAGTGTTTTAAAAAGGCCAAATATGCCTGAAATTAACTTGTGAGTTTTTAAGTGAATTTGAGACATATTCATGTTTTTTGGTTTGTTTTTCGATGTCAGAGGTAGGGCCGTTAAATTCGTATTTTTCCGAGGTTGTGTTTTTTTTGCCCCCGAGTTTTCGAGGTTGGATTTTTTTTCAAGTCCCACGTTCCTCAACTGCTTGCAACCTAAGTCCTGCGTTCCTCAACTGCTTGCAGCCTAAGTCCCGCATGCCTCAACAGCTTGCCTCACAGTCTATTTTGGAACTCGTACGTGCCTGACGGGGAGTTGCGCGCCATGTTCTCATTTTGCATCCTTTTCATTTTGTTCAGCCGCCATATTTTTTCTTGCTCATCAGATATTTTATGTTTAAAAAAAGTTAAATATGCCTTAAATTAACTTGAAATCTTGCTCTCCCCCTGTGCTGTGTGGGAGTTTTTAAGTTTATTTAAGTTAATTTGAGACGTATTTCTGTTTTTTGGTTTGTTTTTCGATGTCTGTGGTACAATCGTTACATTTTTATTTTTCTGTGGTTGGATTTCGTTTGCCCCTGAGATTCAGAGGTCAGATTTTTTTTCTAAATCCAGCGTTCCTCAACTGCTTGCAGCCTAAGTCCTGCATGCCTCAACTGCTCGCCTCGCATTGCTAGGCTCGCAGGAGCTCCTTCGGCTCTCATTTCAGCCTAAGTCCCACGTTCTTCACTGCCCCAACTGCTCCCTTCATGAGGCTTGCAAGGTAATGAGTGCCTTTGGCGCTTATTGCCTAAGTCCTCCGAGCTCAGAAGGCTTCAATGCCTCAACGGCTTGACTCGCTTTGTGAGGCTCGCAAGCGTGACGACAAATCACAGTTTGACAATTATAATATGTGATTCTTGAGACCATCATTTGCATGTCACTAACCAGAACCCTTTACCTAGAGTGGATCTACTGTAGTAATTGTGGGACAAAATTGTTAAGCTATATGGACCACACACAAATATGTGATCAAAAGTGGATTTTGCTTTTTACGTTTTTTTTAACTCTCCAATGCACTAAAATAGTTATTCTGTAGTTATAGTTGTTAAGTTTCAAATGCACTCTCTGTAGTGTTTCACTCTTAGGTTTCTTTAGAGCGCATACCTATAGACATTAAAATTAATCAGCTGGAAAGCATTCATACTTTTTTTTTTAAAGTGATGGAGGCCACTCAGTCTTCACAGGCTCTTGCAGACTTTCAGCCCTATTAAATTCAGGCTGCGTTTTACGCCGTAGCTCATAATGTAGAAAGTAAGACTTACTGCTATTAAATTAGCCCCGTAAAGCAAGCCGCTGCCGATCTTCTGGTTTGAAGCCTACGAGATGAGCAATGTTGTATTTCGAGGCCGTAAATCCTTTGATCTATCAAGCCCGTAACCTCTACTATTCCAATTATGGGTTTAAATTGCAACTAAGTCACTTGCTAGCAAGCAGTAACACGCAAATGTAGCCCAAAAGCCCAACATGTGCTGGAGAGGACTTGCAAGAGGGGTAAAGTCCAATACGTAGCACTTTAACTGAAAAAAAAACACTCTACTGTACTAATATTAAAAGATAAAGTGATGTTAGATCTTAGAATTAATAGCACAAGATTCTTAAGCCCGTAAATCGGCACGGAAAAATACTTTATTTCATGTATACTTTTTGTGTTATATCGATCGTATGTGATAGAATATCATATTTACGGCTTTATTAATATTGCATTATAGCTGGAATGTGGGTCCGATCATAAATCATAATTGAACCCCGCAAGACTTTGAAATCCAACCGCAATTTTTCTTTGACGCAATTATGACGATCTCTGTTTCCATTGGCTCTATCTAAACCCGTAACTAAGGGTTTGGCTAATTGATTACGTTCAAGCCTGGAAATCTGACAGCCGATGAATGGTTTATGCGTTTGCGCCGCCAGCTCGTCCCTCACAGCCTGTTCTAATTTATTATTACAGTAACTCGGCCAAATTTCAAGCCCGCAGCCATTGCAAGCTTCCCGTTGGAGTTACTAGCTTCAAATTTAATAAGGCTATTTATCAGGGAACCAGTCACATTGATAGAGTTGCAAGAATTAACAAGTCCTATTGGAAAAATGTAGTCACAAACTAATTGAAAAGATGGAACATTTTGAAAGCCAGAGGATCATTACATGTGGCACACTCTCTAGTCGAGTCATTTGGTGCCATTGGCGTGCACCCAAAGCCTTGAAATTGGTCTGTCTTATATGTATACTTATCTTTCTTATATATTAACTAGTAAATTGCCCGTCAAAAATGACGGTATCATTTTTAATTTTTCTCTCGCTTCCGCCTCTCCCTCCCTTCCCTGTGTCTCCCCCCCATCCCTCCCCTGTGTCTACTCCCTCTCCTGTGTCTCTTCCCCCCTGTGTCTCTCCGCCTTCCCTCCCCGTGTCACTTCCTCCTTCCTTCCCCTGTGTCTCTCCCCCTTCTTTGCACTCTGTGTCTCTTTCTCCCTCTCCCTCCCCTGTGTCTCCTACTCCCTCTATCCTCCCCTGTGTTTCTTCTCTCCTTCCATCCCTGTGTCTCTTACCCCTCCCCTGTGTCTCTTCCCCACCATCTGCTGTATCTCTTCCCCCTCTTCCCTTCCCTGTGTCTTTCCCCCCTCCCCTTTCCTGTGTCTCTTCCCTGTACTTTTTCCCCCCACTTTCCTGCCCTGTGTCTTCCCCCTCTCCCCTGTGTCTTCCTCCCCCTCTCCCCTGTGTCTTCCTTCCTCCTCCCCTGTGTCTTTCTCCCCCCACTCCTCTCCCATGTGTTTTCCTCCCCCTCTCCCCTGTGTCTTCCTCCCCCTCTCTCCTGTGTCTTCTACCTCCCTCTTCCCTGTGTCTTCCCCCTGCAGCTTGCCCCAGTTGCCGCAAACTGTGCATGCTGCACAATGCGCTCGCACCCTGTGCATCCTTGCGGCGTCCATGGAGATCTGCACATGCGCACAGCTCTGTAAGGACTAAGCAAGTAATGGGAAGTGTGCAATGCTCCCATGGAGCGTTACACACTTACCACAATTATTATAGTTGATTTTATAATTTTGCTTCAAAGAAAATAGCTCACTTTCTAGTATGAAAGCTTTTTCTACTGTAGTAAATTTCACTGTGTTTTCCCAACCACATTTAACTCTTCATACCAGTGCACATAGAGAGAAACTGCTTTGTACAAATATTGCACAGCAGATACTGCTCTGAAGACAGTTTTTGCTCTGCAATTGTGTTAGTCTGCAGTAAACATAAAGATAGTAACATATTTGAAATGCAAGTTACCATATCTTAGCCAGAAAAAAACATTGTACCATGGAATTTAATGTCATTTAAAATGTTTCTATAGTTAAGATCCTGTACAGTGATGTTGTTAGTTTGGATTACATCTGCATCTTAGAGCTTTCCAACAAAACAGATAAATATTAACTTGGAAATTGAATAAGTAGTAATAGCTGCTGAGACACAGGGCCATATTTAATTGGCCAAATCATAATTACTTGAACTCGAAAAGCAGCTTGTAAAGGTTATGGATATTCAATTTGCTACATTTAGCTACCTGCATTCCAATTGCGACTTACCTGCCCAAAATCACTGCGGGCCAGCCAAAAATGTAACTCAGCTCTATCTCCTACAATGATTCTTCAAGCCTGCAAAAGTTAACAGTGCTAAAGACGCAAGTATCAAACAATATTATGAGTACTACATAGGACTTGCAAAGGAGGTTAGACACTATTTCTGACAACTGCAACAGCTATTAAATACTCTACTGTACAAAAAAAACCACTGTGAAAGCATGGAAAGCCATTAGAATTAATTGCTCATCAGTCTCAAGCTCACAAATCAGCGATCAAAAATAATTATTTTTAACATTTATTTCCGTATTATATCCCGGGAATCAAGGGGTTAACACATATCATGGATCCCACATTGACTAGAACAGTTGCTTTAATGATTTTTATTGATTTCTTCATTGCTGGATTGCGAGTCCAATCGCAAATTGTACTTCTAAACACTAATTAATTGTAGTATAAACTCCATGTTTTACTGTTGTCATGATGACTGTCTCATTTACCATTGGCTGTGTCTAAGAAGTGTATTACGGGCTTGTCAGATCAGATCATATGATTATGCCGCCTGAAAGCTTACGAGTGCATTGTTTCCATGTGGAAGCTGTGAGAGGGCAGTTGCGAGTTAGAAACAATTGAATGAGTTTAAATGTTTTGAAAAAATTTAACCAACAGCCACTATTTCAGGTTAAAGGTAATTATGGTCTTGCAATTGAATGGGACCCACAGTCTGTACTATCTATACTACACAGATAAATATTAACTTGGAAATGTAAGTACTAATGGCTGCTGAGACACATCTAGTACTATAGAAACACTCAGTGGTGTAGGAGAATAATTCTGGGGGGGGGGGGGGGGGGGGGGGAGATACAGCTCATTGTATACACAGGCTGGAAAATAGCTTATATATACATACATACAAACATAGAAAAAAATCTGGGGGGATTTTTCGCCCCCTTCCCCCCAAGTTCCTACTCCCATGGAAACACTGAGTGTGTGAACTACAGGGGCAGATATTTGTAGCTTCAGTGAGCAGCAACAGAGCTTTTAAGCACTAATTATTGCAATGATGTTTAAATATGCAAATAAAAACACTTAATAGAATATTTAAAATTTTAAAAACAAGGAACACTTCATGACCCTTTAACCACTTAAGCGGTAATCCTGAGCGTGGCTCTGGGTTCATTTACAATTTCTAAATCGGTAACCCCGAGCCGCGCTCGGGGTTACTGCAGGGGGCCCAGTGCTACCAAAATTGCCTGGGCCCCCTCAGCACACAATTCCTCCTCCTCCATCCTCCTCCTCCTTCCCCCGTTATCATCCTCCTCCCCCTGATCACCTTTCTCCTCCTCCCCCCTGATCATCCTCCTTCTTTCCCCTAACCTCCTCCTCACTTCCCCTTCTCCAGTTCCTATCACCCTCTCTCCTTACTTATTGTGATCAGATGAGCTCCCTACTCATCTAACCTCATGCAGAATGTCTTCGGCAGTGAAGTGACCGGAATATGCTAATGACGTGATGCACTTGAGCATCGCAGGTGCTCATCGCCAGCAGTCCTGGCCTCTCTTATCCCCCTTTGACTCTCTCTCATCTCCCCATCTCCCGCCAATACGGGGCGCAACCACAAGGCTTGCAGGACTTAGGCCTCTCTCATCCCCCTCATCCTCTCTCATATCTCCCCCTCTGTCTCATCTCCCCCTCTGCCTCCCCCAGCGCCCCAGCTTACCTGGAAACCGTGCCAGTAGTTTGTGGCCCGTACTCACTGTATTCTCCTCCTCTGCGGCTCCCGTCCTTTGGCCGGAACTACTTTCTTGATCAAACCGAGCATCACACAGGCGGGATGCGCATGCTCAATGCGAGGCTTGATTCAGAAAGAAGTTCTGGCCAAAGACGGGAGCCGAAGAGGAGGAGAAGATGGTGAGTGCGGCACTGCTGGCAGGTAAGAGATACAGGGGAGGGAGAGGAGGGGCAAAGGAGACTCAAGGGAGGGGGAGGACGGGGAACGGAGACAAGGGAGGGAGAGGAGGGGGAACGGAGAGAAAGGGAGGGAGAGCAGGTGGAACGGAGACACAAGAGAGGGAGGAGGGTAAAAGGAGACACAAGAGAGGGACAGGGGAAAAGGAGACACGGGGGGATGGAAAGGGGGAAAAAAGACACGGGGAAGGGAGAGGGGGAAAGGAGGAACAGGAGAGGGAGAGAGGGGGGAAAGGAGACTCGGGGAGGGACATGGGGAGATAGGTGACACAGGGGAGGGAAAGGGAGAGGGGAAAAGGAGGTACAGCAGAGGGAGAGGGGTGGAAGAAAACACAATGGAGGGAGAGGAGGAGGAAAAGGAGACACAAGAGAGGGAGAGGAAGGGGGAAAAGGAGACAAAAGGTGGCAAACAGCATTGTCAGCCTTAAAATTTTATTCCCGGCATTTTTGACAGGCAATTTCCTAGTATACTGTATATATATATATATATATACAGTATATGTAGCCCTACTTCCTGTGTATATGATATAGATGATACAAACTATGTTTTCATTGTTTTTAGATTAATTATTATACAAATTAAAATGAATGACTGCAAACTGTGTTTTACATTTGCAAGCACCAATTGAAACAAGGTAAAAAATATCTAAACTACTTACAGAATAATGGTTTTCTTCCTGAGAAAGGTGTGATATTTGGCTGTTGCTATGCTTCTCTGCAAACTTACTGCTTAAGGAAGTGTTAGAAATGAATTTATCAAATATATTTCTTAAAATCTGATTAGATTCCAAGCAGAAGGAGAGATAATATGAACAGATGGTATATGTGTTTTTTACAGCTTCGAATTTCCAACTTGAAGGCAACTAAATACTCAAACTTTGATACAGATCGGAAGAATAAAAGTAAACTTTTAAATGCAACAATAAATCTTAATATTTTAACTTAACTGTGTAGGGAACATTTTGGTATTGTTCAGTTATTAAGACGTGTCCAACTCTCCATGACCCTATGGACCACAGCATGCCAGGTCCATCTATCAGCCACTGCCCCTCTGAGCTCACTCAAGCTCATGTTCATTCTTCAATTACCTCATCTATCCATCTCCGAACCAGATGTCCCCTTCTTTGTGTTCTTTAATCTTTCCCAGCATCAGAGTCTTCTCTAGGGAATCTTGTCTTGTCATGATATGGCCAAATATTTGAGATTAGCCTCATGACCAAACCTCCCAGTTAACAGTTTGACTTGATTTCCTGTAGAATTGAATGATTGGATCTTCACACAGTTTTCTCCAACGCCACATTTCAAAGACATCAATTCTATGATGCTCAGCCTTCTTTATGGTGCCGCTCTCGCATCAGTAAGTTACTAATGGGAATACCACAGTTCTAATTATGTGGACCTTTATAGACAATGTAGACTTGCAATAACTTTCCTCCTTAAAAGCAAACATCTTTTAATTTCATTGCTGCAGTCACCATCTGCATAGATCTTTTTCTATCTATTTGCCAGGAACTGAGATTGCTGTTTGCCATAATCTTCATCTTTTTAATGATAAGCAGCATCAGTCCATGTATTGTTGTAGCTGAGCTTGTAGGATTGAAACATTACCTAGCTAGCATGTGAAATTTGTGCAATTATTGTTCGATAACTGGAGCACTCTTTGTCACTGCCTATTTTTGGGACTGGGATGCAGACAGTCTCCTGGCCACTGTTGAGTTTTCCAAATGTGCTGTTATAATGCAAGCAGCATCATCTTTTAGGATTTTGAACAGTTGAGCTAGGCTTCCATGAACTTGGCAGCCTTGCTATAGGCAAGGCATTCTAGAGCCCATCTCACTTCATTTTCCAGCATATCTAGATCCACCTCACTGGACAAACTGATGAGGTTATCAATGCTGTCAAAATCCTTCCTGCATAAATCTTCTATGTATTCCTTCCACCTCTTCTTTATCTGATCTACATCTGTTAAATCCCTACAATTTTTCTCTTTTATCACATCCACTTTAACATGAAAGGTTTCTTTGAGATCCCCAATTTTCTTGACGAAATCTCTTAACTTTCCAATTCCTTTATTTTCTTCTTTATATTCATCTGTCTCTTTACATCAATAATATCTCTGTCTCTTCTTACTATCCTCTGTAATTCTGCATTTGGTTGGACAAATCTTTTCCCTTCTCCACTACCATTTCACTTAACTACTTTCCTGGGCTACTTTCAAAGTCTCATTAGCCAGCCAGTTTGATTTCTTAGTTTTCTTTTGTTGCGACTGTGATTTTCTGGACAGTGTCACAAACTTCTGTCCAAAGTGCTTCAGGCATTCTATCTACCATGTCTAGTCCCTTAAATATATAATTTATCTCCACTGCATATTAGCAAGGAATATTATTTATTCTAGATCTGCTTGCACTGATGATTTTCCCTCTTTCCTTCAGTTTAATTCTTAACTTTGCAACAAGAAGCCCATTGTCTGAGCCGCAGTCAGCATCAGGTCTTGTTTTTTTGCTGACTGTATAGAGCTCCTCCACTATTGGCTACAAGGTATATAGTGAATCTGATTTCTATATTGTCCATCTGGTAATGTCCATGTAAAGTAATCTCTGAGGCTTTTGGGAGAGTTTGCTACTATAACTAGAGAATTATCTTGACCCATTTCCCTTTGTACTCAGAGGCCATACTTGCCTGATATTACAAGTATCTTTTGGTTCCCTATATTTGCATTACAATCATATATGATGAGAGTAACTTCTTCTTTTGCCGTTATATCTAGTAGTTGTTGAATGTCCTCATATATTTGTCTGTGCCATCCTCTTCAGCATCCTTGGTTGGGCCCTAGATTTGGATCACTGAGATGTTTAATGGCTTGCCTTGTATTTGAGTTGAAATCATTCTGTCATTTATTGGGTTGTAAGGGCTACTCTAATTCTTGATCAAACTTGTGCAGGATCCTTGATCAAAGTAGAAGATATGGTGATTATCTGACATGAAATGTTATATTCTAGTCAATTTGAGTTGACTAATTTCCAGGATATCAATGTTTAATCTTGTCATCTCACATTTGACCACATGTAGTTTGCCTTGGTTCCTATGCTGAATTGTTCTTTGTAGCAGTGGACTTTCCTTTCCCCTCCTTCCCTGCAGCAGGGCGTCCTCTAGACTTTGGCCCAATTATTTAATTACATCTGGTGCTACTCATACTCGCGATATGCTCTTCCCAAGTAATTAGATAGACACCTTCTGATCTGAAGGCTCATCTTCTGGTGCCATGTCTTTAGTTGTGCTTATTGCTATCATTTGTTAAAGATTGTGGCCAATATTATATTAGCTGCTTTCAAATGCCTCAAACCTCTGATTTTGGTTGTTGTGCTTTTTTAATAAATGTTTAGATGTATTCTATTGACTCAAGCCTAAAAATTCTGACCTGAAAGTTGACCTCATAAACCCTTCCAACTCTTTCAAGCATTTTGGCGGTGTGAATACATGCTGTTCGTATTGTAAAGCAAATCCCGCAATTTAAGTGTGCGCCACAGCCCTTGGAGCCAATAGTAAACGGCCTAAGGGATAAGTGATTGACATTGGAGAGATAATAAAGCTGTGAGCTTCATTCCAATACATTGACTGTGTTGTAGATTTTGACAAATTAGCATGCAGGTCCCAGAGCTGGAGGTTTTGGTCTTGGAGAGTGAGAGTAGGTTTATGCGGTTTTATTCTTTTTTCTATTTCTAAACAGCTTATTTTACACTTAATACATCAAATACACATATTAATTGCTAACACACACATATAGAGTAATAATACACATTGCTGCATCTATAGATACGTCACTACATCCACACACACCCATCTTACCTCATTCCCACCCTATACTCTTAACATATAAAAATACACTGTCACGGACCCCTTTCCTGGGCCTGCATCCTGATGCATTGAGACGCCCCATTGGAAAATGGGTAGGAGAATTATATTTCCACATGCAAAATGTGGGCAGGTGGTTGGTGGGGTTAATAGCCCCAAAACATAGGGCTATAGTGTACCACCATGCGTCATATGGTCTTATGGCATATGTCTCTACCTTATCCTGTATACTATATGTAATTTCCAATGTAATATTACTGTGCTCTGTGTTATGTTATTGTAACTAAATAGCCATGAAACACTTAAACAAAATAGGTCTACAATGAGACACTGTAGACAGACAGGAACCATTGATTGTATTGTAATCTGTTTTGTCCCATTGTTTGCCAGATAAGCTAATTACATCTGATTTGCTAGACAGCTAGAGACGACGTGTGTCTTGGAGGTTGGCCTATTGTTCCCCATGTTGAACCCCATGTGGAGTCAATCTCCTGTGTTTGTCTGACGATCCCTGTCATTGTTGTGTTGTATACACCCCCTGTATCTAACTATATGAATATTGTTGACTTTTCAAAAATAAAACAGTTCACTGCTGAGACATATAGAAATGGTATGTTTTCTTATTTGCTCCTAGTGGCTTCTATAAGGAGCCTATCTCCATCCTGCAAGTAACTTGTCCTGATCACTATCACAGGAAGGTTATTGAGACTGCTGGAAATGCTGATTCCTGAAGACTGATACAGAAGCCAGATATCAGGGCGCTGGTGCCGAGATTTCAAATGAACCCAACGGTCCTTGTGGGTAGTTAACCTGTAGTCTATAGCAGGTGGTCCTGGGCAGTAATAGCCCCTAACCCTGGATCGTCACAGACACATAAAACATACATTCTTAAATATATACATACACTGTACACTTATTTTCAGTTATCATTATATTATTTTTTGGATTATGATGGAGTGTGGAGAGAGGAGGGGAGAGGAGGGGAGAAGTGGGGAGAAGAAGTGGATAAGAGGAGTGGAGGAGAAAGAAACAAATCCCTCCTTTTCGTTTACCATTGCCTCTATCTTTCCTAAATAGGTTATAACCATCCAGATTAACAGTCCAGTCATGAGATTCATCCCACCACGTTTCAGTAATGCCTATTAAATCCCATTTTTCATTAATTGCTAATATTTCTAACTCTCCCGTTTTTCCTGGCAAGCTTCTGGCATTAGCAAGCATACACCTTATGTTATGAGTCTGTAGTTCTGAAGTGCCTGCCACTGTATTTGAATTACTTAGTACTACCTCCCTATTGACTATACTATCACTCCACCTTCTCCTCCCCTATGAGTTGTTAATTCATCCCTTATACCCTCTTCCCTTTCTACCCCATTACTTATATCTTTTTTAAAGTTTTGCGGGCCTTGTTGAGCGCCTTTGGTGCTCATTGCGCATGTGCAACCCGTAACTTGTAACATTGCGTTACCAGCAAACTCACAATTACTACAACTATATATGTGATGGTATTTTCTACAATGATTAGTCCCTTAGACATTGGGTTTATTGCCTTGAGTGAAGTTGCATGTCTAGTCTTTAGGTAAGCAACAGCAGTCTAGACAATGTAGCCACTGCCTCTGCGACTAATGATACTACAGCTTAAAAACAATCTGGTTATCATAGAGAAAACTATAATATTCACATCAAAATTAAATAAAACACCTATGATCCTCGAAAGGATATCTCCTCAACTGGAAGACTTAAAAATCACAAAAACTAGCTTTAGGCCCTGTCAGTAATGAACATTTAAGTGCCTAAGTAGTGAATGTGTATACTTTTAAAACTGGTTTTAGATACCGGTATAACAAATCTTGTTGTCTTACAAATGTACTAACAGTATATGCTCCAGTAATGTAATGCTGGATATTACACCATATTCTAGCAATATAAAAAATGATTGCTTAAAACCTATTAATACGTCACCAGGGCACATTGTATCATTCCTTGCATAAAAAAAGCAGGATATTCACTTTAGACTATTATAAACATCTGTTATCTGTTAATATCTGTTATCTGTTGTTCCCATGCATTCAAAAAAGGAACAGCTCTTTCCTCTGCTAATTGCAGAGTGAATAAATTGCAGAAAAACATAGAACCTGATTAAATTTGAAGCCCACATCTTGCGGTATACAGGACGAATGTCTGTGGGCTGGCTGTGGGCTCGCAGTCTGCTACAATTCTGGTACTAGTCAATTGAACAAGCCCGCAAGTTAGGGGCCGAAAAAGCCGAACCCGTAAACCATGCACTCGTATGTAGCATTTCAGGGCAGGAACATGATCAATTAAGCAAGGCAGTAACTACACATTTTAAAACAGACAATAGAAGATGAGACCGTCATCATTAGGTCAGTAAAACATGGAGATTACATGTCAATCAATTTGCGTTTGGGGGGCCGCTATGTGATCACACTCGCAAAACCACAAAATACAAAATAAGAAAAATGAATACTGATAGTGTTCTACTCCATATGGGTGGCCTGATATGTATTAACTAATTGATTCCTAAGATTGATATAACCCCGAAATGAAACATAAATGTATTTATTTTTATTGCCGATTTGTGAGCTTGAGACTGTTGTGCAATTAATTATAATGTCTTTTATCTATTTTCCTGTCATTTACAGTGCAGTATACATTTTTCATTTGCATTTACAGCGCTACGGACAGGGGTTAAACCCCCTTGCAAGTCCTATTTAGTATTTGAAGGATTTTCTCCTACATTTGCCATTTACTGGTGTGAAAACATTTGCGGCCTTGGGGAATTGTAGCAATTAAATAGTGATTTGCAATTTTAGAGCTCAGAATTCTTGCGGACTTGAAAGATCAAATGCTTAGATGGGCAGTATTTTCCAGTATTGACAACCGAAAGATTTCAAGGCCGTAACCCGTAACCCGTTTGTAGCTTACAAAAAGACGCCAAATGAATAGAAAAAAACTTACGGCTTCCATTAAGGGCTACTGTTAGTTACAATTGCTCAATTGAATCAGGCTCATAACTTGTAGACATGTCTGCAACAGTAAGCACTAGCTAGTGTCTATTCATAGTATGATATAGTGAGATGCCCTCTAAAAAGTTAATAAAATAATAAAAATGTTAAAACTAGAGTGGAAAAATGACCCTGAAAAGGACTGTTTTAGCCTGTGCCTGACATCCATTTCCCAATTCTGCTGAAGAGCAAAACAATCTTCAGGCACAGACCACATTTGTCTATGTCATGATCTTTTATAGCAACACATGTAAAATCAAGGTTATGTTCTGCTTCTCAAAGAAGAAAATATGAGATATAAAAATGATTAGCAATCCCTCTACAGTCACTAATTTCAAGGGGATATTTCTTGATAACTTCTCCAACCATGGATGCTGACATTCTCCAGTTTTACGAAGATATTCAACACATCATAGATAAAATGTCAAGAAATGTTACTCTCACCATAGGGGACTGGAATGCTAAACTAGGAAACCAAAAGACAACTGGAATAACTGACAGGTTTGGTTTTGGAGTACAAAATGAGGCAGGTCAGTGATTAGTAGAATTCTAGCAAGATAATTCTCTGGTCAAAACAAACACCATCTTTCAATAGCCTCAGAGACTACTCTACACATGGAGATCACCAATATAGATATCAGAATAATATCACCAATAATATCACAATATAGAAATAAGATTGACTATATAATTTGCAGCAAAAGATGGAGGAGATCTATACAGTCAGCAAAAAGAAGACCTGGAGCTGACGGCGGCTCAGACCATCAGTTTCTTATTGCAAAGTTCAGAATTAAATCGAAGAAAAGAGGGAAAATCTGTGAATGTGAATATGTAGTGGAAGTAAAGAATAGATTTAAGGGACTACACATGGAAAACAGAATGCTTCAAAAACTTTGGGCCGATTTTTGCAACATTATCCAGGAAACAGCAAAAAAGAATAGCCCCAAAAGAAAGAAAACTATGAAGGCAAAATGGCTGATGAGGGATTTAAAGTTGCCCAGGAAAGCAGCAAAGCGAAAGATAGGGGAGACAGGAAAAGGTTTGCCCAAGTGAATGCAGAATTCCAGAGGATAGCAAGAAGAGACAAGGATACCTTGTACAGTGAGCAATGTAAAGAAAAATATAAAAATGGGAAAGTCAAGAGATCTCTAAAAGAAAATTGGGGATCTCAATGGAACCTTTCATGCCACAGTGGTCGTGATAAAAGACAAAAATGGTAGGAACTTAACAGAAGAAGATAAGATAAAGGAGAGGTGGCAGGCATACACTGAAGAGCTATACAAGAAGGACCTTAACAGCAGTGATCACCTCAGGAGTTTGTCCAATGAGCTGGAGCCAGATATCTTGGAGAGCGAAGTGAGATGGGCCCTAGAATGCAGGAGTTGATGGAATCTCAAATGATGAAACAAACAAAGAATAATAGAATAATTTTAATTGCTAATAATTTAAGTAATAAACAAGCTGTAATTAAAAAATGCAACAAGAGCGTCCAAGTTGAAAAATGTGTATTATCTAATTAAATCCTGTCTATAAAGTACAGAACCATACCTGACCATAGCAACTTAAGCTGAAATGAGCAGGAATTAAAAATAAATGTCTTTGCTTTAAGTTACCAATCCCATAATAAAGTACAGGGACATTTATATGGTAAATATCATTTAAAGGTCCTGTGTGGGTGATATATTTAAAATATACTACTTTAAAAATATGCAAAATGTTTTTAGAATGGAAAATAAAATAAAATATCAAAGTATACACATTTGTACAGTAGATATACCATAAAATTTTTATAAAAAATGAAGATCATGGCAAACAGCAATGTCAGGTCTTGGCAATTAGATAAGGAAGAAGTGGAGGCAGTGACATCATTTATTTTCCTGGGATCCAAGATCTCTTCAGATGGTGACTGTAGACATGAAATTAAAAGATTTTTGCTTCTGGGGAGGAAGGCTATGGCAAGCTTGGACAAGCAAGTAAAAAGTAAAGATATATCACTATCAATAAAGGTCCACATTGTTAAATGTATGGTATTCCCAGTAGTAACATACAGATGTGAGAGCTAGACCATAAAGAGGGCTGAAAGCAGTAGAATTTACACATTTATATTGTAGTGTTGGCGAAAACTGCTTAGAGTCTCTTGGACTGCAAGAAGATCCAAAAAATCAGTACTTCAGGAAATCAAGACAAACTGTTCACAGAAAGGTATGATCATGAGGCTGAAGCGAAAATATTTTGGTCCTATCATGAGAAGACAGGATCCCCTAGAAAAGACTCTGATGCTGTGAAAGATTGAAGGCACACAAAGAAGTGGATGAGAGGTGGAGATGGTTAGATGAGTTAATTTAAGCAGTGACTGACAGATGTAGATAATGTGCTGTGGTCCATAGAGCCACAGAGAGTCGAACACAACTGAACGACTAAACAACATATATATATATATATATATATATATATATATATATATATAAACATAACTAGCTCATCTTGCTATGGCTTTTCAGTGGCCCTTTAATCAAATAATGTATGTCACAGGAGTTTTTTAAGCATAAAGTGGATTGTCCACCAAAAACTCTTAGCAGATTTAATTTATTCATAATACCAGAAATCAAAGATGCTTAATTTTTGTTACAAATTTTCATTTTATAAGTTTTGTGTTTCCAGCTTAGATGAAATACAAATGTTCTGTTTTCTACGGCTCACATTATTTTCTGGCAAGTTGCACAAGTCTGTACCATGCAGTCAGATAAGTGTGTAATGTCAGACAGTCAACAGTTTTTTTCATTAGCATAACATATATTATTTGCTTGCTGTATGTTACATCCATGTATTCATGTTTTTTATTTGTTTGGGAAATAAGGTTGACACATAAAACAAATAGTATCTGCACTTAAAGTACCATTTTACCTTAAATAAACACTGTTAAATTGAAAGTACATGCATATCTATTCTTGATTTATAATGCTTAAACACTGTAATATTATTAGTTAGAATTTCAAGCTCTTACCTATTTAGGTCCATGCACAGAGAACTGTGCAACTTAGCTCCACCTTTTTTGTATAACATGGAGTAGTAAAGATGTAGCACACTTTGTATTGTGCTCTGGTTTCTGATTAGTGTAGATCAGAGGTCTGATCGACACTAGTCAGACATCAGATCACACAGCAGTAAGGCTGCTACAGCTGGTTGCCTCTAATTATGCAAAAAAATAATTAGGGGTAGAGCACAGTGGCACAGCATGAGTGGCAGAAACCTATAAAGGTAAAAGCTTGAAATTATAACTACTAGTATTAAAATGTTTAAACATTATTAATCAAGTATATAAATGCATGTACCTTCATTTTAGCAACATCTTTCTTTAGAGTTCATTGGTCCTTTAAGGGTTTTACAAATCTATACTTTATTAGATAAAATGTGTTGACATTATATATATTGAAAATGTAGTAACCCCCCCCCCCCCTCCACGTGTTAACCACACCACAGGTCAGTTATTTAACATTAGTCATTCTAATGTATAGACCTTTCGTTCATTTCTAAGAATAGGAGAGAGTCTTATTGTGAAAACACATTTTACATACAGTATATGTCAGCTTAATTAACCTGTGGTTTTGGGAGGAGCATTTACCTTCCACAAGTATTTAAACTACCCTATATCACACCTCAATGTACCTGTCAATTACTTCCTGCTTTGGTCTAACTATCCCAACTCCTGATTGTGCTATTTGGTTGCCCATTATTTGTGTTGCTGCCTCGTTTATGTTCTCTTCTTGTCATCTGTTGCATGGTGAGGACTCCCTTCTTCGCTCTGTTGCAGCCTCCTCCTGTCTTTCCTCATCTGCTTGTTCGCTGGTTCCCCTCTGTCCCTCACAGACCCGCTTTCCCCTGGATACCAAACCACCTCAGGTCACTGACTGTGCATTCTGAGTTCCCCTGGTGACAACCATATCACACAGTTATAACGACACATGCCATCAATGCAAGAATAATTTTATAAACTCACACATGCCAGCAGGGCAACTCTACTCTCCTTTCTTTTGCTCCTACTCTCTTTTTCTGGCTTGCTCCTGGCCCTCTGATCTGCTGAGTCTCAACTGGGTCTCCTCTTTGCTCCTCACCAGGGGCCTCGTTCTATTAATGGGCGTAGGAGCTGCGTGTCCTTAAGGGATGGCCGCAAGCTACTCTCCTATTCTATTCCCTTGTGGGCGAGGGCTCCTGCCGCCTTGCGGACGACGCCCTGCTTTCCCTTACGGCCACCCCCGCTGCAGGGTGAGCCTTTGATCCCATGTGGCCGCAAGAGATTCGGCCGCATGGAACTGCCCAACCCTATTCAAATCCCTACACAAAGCCCGCAAAACGGCCCAAAAGGGCAGCAAGTTACTTCCACCCTGGAGCCGTTAAAAGGGCTGAGAAACCCTTGCGGCTGCTTTAATTTAGCCCCCCGCTGGCTGCAGGGGACCCTGCAGTGTCCGTACAGTGTCGCTACATCACCCCTATAATGCAGGGGTCCCAAATGGGACCGCTGCAATGTGCACATATTAACCCTTGCTGCATGGGTCCGATTGGGACCCCTGAAGGCTCCCCACATTAACCCCTTCCTGCACGGGTCCCAATAGGGACCCTGCAGGCTCCCTGCATTAACCCCTTCCCTTGCTGCAGAGGATCCCGATCATCACCGATCGCGACCCCCGCAGCATCTATGGGATTTCAAATTTCCCCCCATAAGTGATTGGGTTAAATAGGTCTAGAAGGGGTTAAATAGGCCAAGTTAGGGTTAGATAGGCCCAGTTAGGTTTAAATAGGGCTAGAGGGGTTAAATATGCCCAGTTCGGGTTAGATAGGTGCAGTTAGGGTTAAATAGGGTTTGGTATGGGTTAATGGAGTATAGTTAGGGTTAAGGGGTTAATGGAGTATAGTTGGGGTTAATAGTGTAGTGTAGTGCTTAAACTTTGTCATGAGGGTCCTGGAGGACCCTCATGACAAAGTACCCCGGCGACTTGGGGCAATCATTAGTGTGCCGCTGTCCCTTTAAGGAGCTGTGGCAGGAGATTTGAATGCAAGCCCGTACTCGGACGGGCTTGGATATCTTTAGGGGTTTATAGGTATTCAATGCAGCACTGTACAGCGCTGTAATTGATAGGGGACACATTGGGGGACATGAGGTTGACATGTAGTACATTGGCTAGCTGGCACATCGGCGCTAGCCAATACTGTCATTTGTGGCCACAAGTCCGCCGGGCTTGGAGAACGGGTTACTGCCTTGGGGATTATCCAATCCCGTAGTTCCGGACTTGGATGACCTCAAAGGCAGCAACTCGATGTGCCAGCTAGCCAATGTACTACATGTCATCCTCATGTTCCCCAATGTGTCCCCCATCAATTACAGCGCTGTACAGTGCTGCATTGAATTTATTTTCCACTTTTTAGTTTGGCGGGCTAACACTCTGATCTGCGGGCTAACGTCTGTGATCGGGTCCAAGCCCGCCAAAGCTAATGGCCAATTGCATAGCTTGCAATTGGCCGTAGGAAGAGGTGTGCTGCGGCCTCTTTCATTTGAATAGCAACGTAGACATAGGGCTATGAGGGGTCGCAGTACCCTCGCAGCGGATTGCAGCGTCGCTGCCATTTTACGGCCATTAATAGAATGAGGCCCTGGGTCTGCTATGGTTTTGTGTCTTCTATCACCCGTGTGTCCCTCCGCCTCCTCGCCAGGTCTTCTTTCATGCATTGTACATTCTGCCATAACCTCCACTTCAGCATCCTGCGCTTGATCTCTCCTGTGCTTTGGTGCATCTCTCGGCGGCCTCCTCACTACATACTTAACGCTTCTTCTTGACGAAAATGAAAAACTTTAAAAAATAACGATGCTTGTTAATAAAAATGGAGGTATTGTCAATTGATATCTCCTTAGAAACAAATTGATATTCTGTCTAAGGATACCAGACTGCTTATGTGTGAAGTAACTTTCAATAGATATCCTGAAAATGAGTAGTCAATTGAAGTAACTTTCTGTGTGAAGTAACTTTCAATAAATATCCTGGAAATTAATAGTCAATTGACAATTGCCTCCCTTTTATTAACTAGCAGATTTGTTTTTTAAAGTTTTTAATTTTCGTCAAGAATATGATTTAAGTATTACAGTCCCAGTTATAATAAATTGGGCTCTAATGAAGGAAATTTAAGATGTTTTCTCACTGGATTTGGTCAATACAGATTGCCATCAAATAATTGATTCAAAAAAATTCTATGTATCACTATATTGCCCTTCCATTTAATGAATGAAGTCTGCATAAGCACTAATTTCATCCAGTTTAATGATATGGTATATAAAAAATAATGTAACCCTTTGTATTGCTAAGTTCTGGGATAAGAATGTATATCCAAGTATCTCATAACTGATTATACATTTTTACATTTATCCCCCTTGTTTTCCTTTTAATGAGGTGGATGGTACACAAAAGCAAATACAAGTTAAGGTACTGAATGAGAAATGCATTTAGTTATATGCTAGGGTATTGTCCTCTGAAGAAATATAATAAAAACCAAAATATATAAATAATTGGAGACTGGAAATTATACATTATAGTTCTTTTACATTACAGTTCTTTTATTTTAATAGCGGCATATTTCTGAGACCACGTGTCAATAAAGTTTTTCCATTTTTAAAACAATTTAATTTCTGTGTTATATCAATCATGGCAATCAGTGGGTTAATAGATATTATCGAAATCGTATGGACTAGAATAGTAGATTTATTGTCTTTTTTAGATTGTAACATTTCAGGATTGCGAGTGTGATCGCAAATTGTAAGTCCAAACACAAATTGACTGTGTTTTACTGACGTCATGATGACATTTAATGTTGGCTGTTTCTAAATCGGTAGTTATGGCCTTGCTTAATTGATCATGATCATGCCCGAATTGCTTGCTTGTTCAATTTAATCTCTCTGTAACTGTCGCAAATTTAATAGGAATTTAATAGGGACCATCATGTCCTGCAATCTAACTCCCTCTCACTTATCCGATCTACCTAACCTAAAGGCGCTCTATACCTCAGTTGCTTGGCCTCCGTATTTATGACTCAATCAGAACACATACTTCTATCAATGATTGGCTTACATAGTCCTCAGAAGCCAAAAAACGTCACTCAACAAGAAGCTCACCATATATTCTCTCAATTAATGTCTAACTTATCTCTCACATTTTCGGATTTCACCCAATTACAGATGGCTGAACAAATGCTATCAGACGCAGAAAGTGTTGTATCTCAAGCAGCCTTATCCCCTGCTAGGGGGAAGTCAGTCCTTTATGGTCTTGGACCATATCTCGGCTCACCCAAGAGCTTACTGATACAGACTTTCCATTTCCAGCATCTGCAAGGAAGTTACTATATCACATATAGGGAGCAGATTTAGACTGCTATGTATAATAGCAGTCTAAATCTGCTCCCTATATGCAATATAGTAACATCCATTAATTCTCGGGAGACCAGAATGGCTTTATTGGGAAATCCTACAGGGCCTGATCCCGTACTATCTTCCCTGTCCTGCAACAAATCACAAGGCGAGCATCCAAACATCCAACCTACTCACATGCCTCATACCTTTTTACCGTCCTTCAGTGAGCAAGACACTCCCCCCGGGGCGTTGTCTCCATTGGACTGAAATCAAAGATCCTTGCTTGTACCAAAAACGTATTTTGACTGTAAGTATTGTAAGTTCCCCCGCGGCACCTAACATTAACACCCACAAATGCCCAGTGTCCCTACATTAACCCTTGCAGTGGGGGTCGATTGGGACTCCTGCTGCATTTAAAATTCAAATTCCCTTTAAGGACCTGCACTAAATAAAAAAATAACCCCTGCCGCAGGGGTACTGTAGGTACCCCCTGGCACCTAAACTTAACCCCATCACTCTTGGGGGTCTATATAGACTACCCAGTAAACCCCTATCCAATTAAACCCACTCTACCCTATCATATTAACCCCCCTACCATATTAACCCCTACACTACCCTACCCTATTAACCCCCACACTACCTACCTAACTCGTACCCTACACTATTAACCCCTACACTACATACCTAACCCCCTAATAAAATACCTAACACCCCCTAATTATAAAAAAAACACTAATTACAAAATAACCCCCCCACAAATTACAGAAAATAACAAACTACTTAGTACAGAAAATAACAAAAGCATTACAGAAAAAAAATCAAACTACACATAAAATAAAAAAGGATTACACATTTTTAAAAAATACACTAAAAAACTCACAACCTGTTAAAATTACCACTTACCTGGCCAAAAATCTCTTAAGTCTTCTGTCCCAGGAAGGCCGCTCCAAAAATGTCCAGAGGTCCTGTCACACCTAAAAAAAAATAAACATTACAGTACATACACAAATACTTACAACCTATAATAAAAGAAAGACTACTCACCTGTCCGAAATGCCCCTCCAACAAAGTCCCAACGTCCTGACACACCTGCAATAAAACATTACCGTAAATACACATTTACACAGAAACTGTGATAACAGAAAGAGTTAATAGTCTACTAACTTGGCCAAAATGCCCCTCCAGTCGTGTCCAGCAATGCCCTGGTCTTCACAGGCCCTCCCCCCAAAAAACGACGTTCTAAAAAAAATGAACTACAACCGGAGCTCCTCCCCTAAGGAGCTCCCCTACGCAAATGGAGGTTCCTGCAATATAAAATCAGGTTTCAGTCAATCAGAAGGCGCAAATGGTGTGATCCAATCATAATGGGATACACATTATATCCAATTCTGATTAACTGATGTAACTGCCAATGATTTTTAATCCAATCAGAAGGCGCTATGGCTTTCAGCCAATCAGAATGGAATACACAACACAGGGGTGTATCCCATTCTGATTGGCTCCAAGCATCTGCACCATCCGATTGTAGACTATTAACCCTTTCTTTTATTAAAGGTTGTATGTATATGAGTTTTTACTTTAGTATTATATTTTATTTCAGGTGTGCCAGGACGTCAGGACTTTGTTTGGGGGCAATTCGGACAGGTGAGAAGGCATTTATAGTGTTAATATAGGGTTTAATAGTGTCATATATGGGTCTATATAGGCCCCCGCTTCAAGGAACCCGATGGGGACCCTGCAGCATAGAGGGGTTAATGTTAGGTGCAGCACGGTTACTTACACTGCATTGGGTTAACCGATCGGGCCTGCTGCAGCAAGGGGTTGATCTGGGGACCTTGCAGGGGACCCTACTGGGACCTCTGCATCATGGGGTTCATGTGGGGACCCTGCAGCAGGGTTGTCACCTACATTTTTAGAAGTCCTACGGGCTTCAAATCTCTCTGTTTCCATTGGCTGTTTCGATCACAGAAGTTACGGGCTTGATGTTCAAGCCCGGAAATGCTACTTCCAACGGCATGGCTTCCGATTTTCGGTATCAGGCCATAACTTGGGCGCCTCATAATTGAATAGCATCGGAAGAGTAGAGCTAATGGAGCATGCAACTCGATCGCAGGGATTTGGCTGCCTGCAATCGAGTTGTGAGCCCCGAATTGAATGGGGCTTAAAGTGTGATAGATCATGCAAAACATGTAGTGAAAAGAACTGACTGGGCTGTCAAGTTTTTGTTTGGTTAGTATTTCTGTCAGTATTTGCATGTATAATTCTTTTAGTTTATGTTCTATGTATGTGTGAGTGTATCAAATTATATTCTTGGGTACTATGTATTTATTTTATATTAGAGTTTTATATTAAAGGGTCTCTATTATATTTACATATTTTTAACCAATTTTAATAGATATTTATAGTCTTCTCAATGGAACATTTGTAGATATTTATTATTAGTAGGAAGGTCAATATTTATTTTATTACCTGCCCCCCCCCCCTTCCATGAGTAATTCTGCTTTTTGTGTATTATTGTGTAAATTATTTAATACTATATTTTTAATTGGATTGGAATAACTTTTTGCACACAAGAAATTATATCATTGTAAATAAATCTTAATTATCAGTGTAAGCATAATTTTGTATTGTTCTACTTGGAAGCAATTTCATTTTATGATTGCTGTTAGCAAACTACATTCATATGGATCCTTTTCCATTAAATAAAATCCCCAAAAAACAAAACAATTTATGGCACCATTCCATTATATGCCATTAGTTTCATCTGTCCTTGTCTGATTATCCTGTTATTCTGCAGATCCTCGTTATCTTTTCTCAGTATTCAACATTCACTCAGCATGGTTTATTGATTTTGAACTATTTGATCATACTGTGCAATGCATTAGCAAACTGTGAATAATAATAAGACAAAAGGAGACTTAAGTCCTGTGATTTCACAGAAGTGGAAAGATTATTTCCATGTACAGAGCTAGATGTTAGTACCAGCTTAAAATTATTTGTAACAATATACACTGCAGGTGATAACGCTAAAAATATGAAACACCATGTGCAATGGCTATGCAAGTGAATTCTGTCATTGCTTCACTGGTCAATGTAATATGATATATTAATGTAGCTTGACCCATTTCTGCATTTAAACTCAGTAGAATAAACACTGAAGCACAGGGGCTGGCTGTAAAACGTATATTCTATTCCCTGAGCTAGGAGGCTTCTTAATAACTGCATTGCAGTACTGCACGGTACAAGAAATATTAATCATACTCATTAGAAAACTCTGCAAAATACAATTACATTGATTTCATTTTCTTGTATTCTTCAGCCAGACTCTGCTTTAGCCACTTTCCTTATTTTCCTGTACAGATATTCAATTTTAAAATATATTAAACTGTTGCAGTCCATTGTTATTTCAGTATCATTTGAGTAATCGCACTTCTTTGAAAAACAATAAAGCAAAGTCTAGCGTGGTGGTCTATTTTTCCTTATCAAGAATCTCCTTTTTAGTGTGGTAGATATTCCATTATATGAGAAGTTCAAATGATCCCAATACAAGATGTATTTCAAATACCAAAAGTACACATTTATCAGCAATGTATATTGTTTTTTAGTGGTAACAATAGAAAGAACCAGAATTGTAGTTATATTTGTTTTAGAAAAACAATAAAAAAGCATTAATTTTGTGAATCTTCAAAATATTCTTTTACTAAAAAATATTTAAAAAAAATTAAAGGAAGAGCATCTCTGTTGTTGTTAGGAAACAAACAACAGTATAAGCCTAAATGGAAATCACCCATCAACAAAGCAACATCCAATTTTTTACTTACCTTGGCCATAAAAAAAATCTGTGTTTTATCATATACTTTAGTCTGAGACTGTTGTAAAACATTTATAAAATTCTTCTTCAGAGAAGCATCTAGACTATTTTCTTTTTTTCTTTCCCTATCATATAGAAGCAATCAAGATGTGTTTACTACTTGTATCTGCCATACTACACAGAACTACTATTCTGTAATGTTCTGTGAATCCCAATATCAACATTCTAAATCTATTAATTTCTTTAAAGGACCATTTTATAAACTGATCTCTAAATAATAGGCATGACTTGAAACATTTTTACTGTTCATTTAACTGATTAATTACTATTTTAAAATCATGTCCCTGACTATACAAACTTGAGATCTCTCCAACTCCTGAATTAAGTATTGTGACTGGAGTGATGTCACCCAGGATGGAGGTCTATCTTATGTGGAATAGCATAACTGCAGTATGATAGGGGTTTGTGACTACAAAGTGTGTTTCAGAGAATGGTTTTCAATTTGGCCTTTCTATTAGCCCAGGGATCTCCAGGATTTCCATGCTGAAGGGAACCTTTGCGATTCCCTCCTCCAAATGCAGATTGGAACTCCTGAGGAACTGCTTCCCCACTAATTCTGATAACCATGAGGTCTATTTAGACCCCCATGGCATGTATCTATCAACCCTGTGCCACAGAGGTCCTTAAAAGACCACTGTGGCACCTAAATATTGACCCCTACACACAAGAATAACCCATATGCCACAGGTAACCACTGTGGCATTTATATACAAACCTAACTTGGGAGGTCCTGCAAGTGCCTCCATGGCACTATTATTATGCTCGTTTCCATGGAGGTCCCTACAGAAACTCCATTGCATCAAATATAAGACTATATGCCATAGAAGGCCCTCTATAGCACCTCTCATAACTATAAAAGGCACCTACAGAGCACCTATACTTAATCCTCTATGCCATTATATCCCCTATGCCATGGATAAAATTAACTCCTTTCTATGAAAAACATGTAAGCCAGTATCCCCACTAATCCCAATAACCATAGCACTCTGCTAAGTCCCCCATGGCACCTCAACGGATCACTGTGGAACCTAAATATTAACCCTTACCACAGGGTCTCTAATGGACCCCTGTGATAAACAAAAGTAACCTCTATACCACAGGGGTTCTATAAGGGCATCTACATACAAACCTAGCTAGGGAAGACTTGCAAGGACCTCTTTGGCATTATTACTATGTCCCTATATAGATCCCCTGGTATACTAAATTAAAGCACTATGTGCCATGGGGGTCGTTAAGTTTAAGTATATACAAAACTAACAAAACTTACAGTTATATAACTCAAGAGTATCACTTATATAGTTGTGAGCGTACGAGTTGTTGCTAACGCTGCGTGCTCGCGCAGCGAGCCGAGGCCCTTGCGAAGCGAGGGCACTGCCCGAGGGTCTCAGTTGCTGGCATGGAGCGCCGAAGGCGCTCCTTGCCAGCAACTGAGGACCCTCGCAAAGCGAGGGACTCAGTTGCTGGCATGGAGCGCCGTAGGCGCTCCATGCCAGCACCTGAGGACCTCGCAAAGCGAGGGCAGCAGTTGCTGGCATGGAGCGCCGAAGGCGCTCCATGCCAGCAACTGCGACCCTCGCAAACTTCACGTCGCAACCCAAACAGTACGACACACACATTACGACACTCGCAAACAACATACGACACACGTTCACACACATTACGGACTCGCAACACTCGGACGCAACTCGCGAACATTACAAAATTTAAAACACAATACATACACACACCACATACATAAAAAACTTACCTACACCAAGAGGGAGCACCCAGCACCTCAAAAATACAACTTACACCTCGATTTGACTCCAAATAAAACAGTTTAGAAACTAAAAAAAATTTGAAGCGAGAGAAAAAATGGCCGCCGAACAAAACGAAAACGAGGCTACAGCACTCTAAACTCGCAAAACACCACAAGAAACTCGCAAAACACCACAAAACACCTACGGATATTCCGATACAAACGTATACCACACATTACTCGCCATTTTACGCCAATGCGGAAGTACACGACAACGGTTTGGGCTCGCGCACGCACAGTGTTATACTGCACACATTCAGCACGCTTACACAGCAGATCCACACCACTAATGCTGCAGCAACATCAAAACACATTCACAGCTCTTCCACACAATGCTTTAAAATAGGTAAAGTATATTCATTTATTCATGTATTATATATTTCATTATTACACACTGAACAGCATTAGCTACCTTACAATTTCATTGCCGTCATTTTTTGACGGGCAATTCGCTAGTACAATAATAATAGTAATTAATTCTATCCAGTGCATGTGGAGTTGGGATAGCAGAACGAAAAATAGGACATGCAGTTTGAAGTGCAAATGTCTGCTTCTGATCATGTGTGATGACGGAAAAAAATATCAAATACAAAAAAGCTGATCTCAATCACCAATGAGATAATAAAGCAGGGTGTCCTAAAATTAAGATTGCACTTTTTTCCAAGCCATGTGTATAGTGGAACCTTTCTGTTTTAACCAAGATTGTAATGGGAAAATGATTACCTGTGACTAAACATATAGGTTTGACAGCTAACAATCAAAAATCACTGGTTTCGCATGTACAAGGGACAGGGCTTGATTAACCATTAAGCAAAATAAGCACTTGCTTAGGGCATCAAGCAAAGGGGAACACCACAGAAATGTTCCAATGCTGGATTTACCGTGGACTATATGGTGCAAAACTGCAAATGGTGCAGGTGAACCAGATTCCACAAAAAGGGGCTCCCACAATAAATGAAAAATTGCATACATATATATATACATTAATAAAAACAATAATAAAATAGTAATAATGGAGGTTAATTATATACATTGTAACGGTTTATTATTGTTTATATTTTGAATTATATACAGTATATATGGAGGCACCAAAATCTTTTAAGTGCTTAGGGCATCTACTTTTTATTTTGGTCCCGACAAAGTAGTATAACCTCAACCTCATCCTGTTGATTCAAATGAATAAGGATTTATTTATTTGTACATTAAGGTATAGAAAATCACTCTTTATACAAATATTTAGATTTCTTTTTTCACTGTTTTTTTGTAATACATAATCAAGAGTCTGTCCAGTGGCACCTTCGCCCAGTGTACATCCTGTCACCTGCATGCCCGGATCTATGATTAGACAACTTAGGCAGTCACCTACAGGCGCTCCACAGTGAGGGGCACCTCATCTTGGTTAAAAAAATACAAACAAATGCTAGGCAAAACAAAAAAGTGCCACATCCCCATGAGTAGCTCCGCCCCTTCCTCCCCTCATGTATCCTACTTCCTGTAGGAGGAACAAGAGCAGAGCGGCAGCATGTGGGAACCAGGGTACCAGGGTTTGGGAAAGTCCCTACCACAAGGATCTGTTCATCCAGGCAGGTGAGTATGTGTCACTGTATGTATGAGTGTATCAGTGTGCGTATCAGTGTGCGTCAGTGTGAGTGTCTTTATGTTTGTCTGTATGTGTCAGTGTGAGTGTGTGTGTCAGTGTGTGTGTCAGTGAGTGCATCAGTGAGTGTGTGTCAGTGTGTGGGCCTGTCACTGTTTTTGTGTGTGTGTGTGTGTCAGTGTGGACCTCTGTGTATGTCCGTGTGTGTGTGTCTGTGTCTATGTGTGTGTATTGTGTTTGTTTCTGTATGTCAGTGTCTATGATTGTGTATCTGTATTTGTATCTATGTCTGTGTCCGCCTGTGTGTGTGTGTAGAGTAAGTGATCACTCTGTGTGAATGTGTTTTGTCTGTCTGTGTATGATTATGATGTGTGTCTGGCTGACTGACCACCTTCAGAAATATACTACACACAAACTACAATCATTCGTATCTGTTATATTGTAAGGACAGACAGCTGGTGCGACATCCTGCTCACACACTCACTGACCGCTTATATCAGCAATGGTGTTCAGTTTTATCATTAAAGGACAGCTGCAGTTCAAGAAAAAAGACAATTGTTTGTCCAGTATGTGTAAGTTATCGACATAAACTTCATATTGGGAAATCCAAATGTTTTCAGTCTCTGTTTATGAGTATAGGAATCCATTTTGTGTTTGCTACATCACTTCATGAGAATTGAATCATGAGGGTGTGTTTTTTGGCTATCTTTGCAAGGAACGTTTAGGAAGGAGGGAACAGAAAGCATTCCTTAAATGTAGAAAATTTAAATTTGGCACCATACCTCACTGGCCAGAAGCTAACTTCTTACTTCAGGAAATACAACCATATCTCTCTTGAGATGTAATCACTCCTATCTCACACATAAACACAACTTCTACCTTTGTATCATAGATTTGCCCAAGTCCTAGCAGATGCATCAAAGTATTTTTTCTAATTAGCTGTATGACTTTTTATGCTTAGTTATGCTCTTAGTGAGACTCAACTTTTTCAAAAATTTCTGTTTTCATTGTGCAGTGTCCCTAAAACTCTCATAATTACTACATTTTTATTTGCTATACAAGTGATCATGATATGTGTTTGTGCAAGATATGATCGCTGCCTTAACATAAAAAAATATAAATAATATGGCCCACCATCAAATGCATTTAATAAACAAGTAATAGCTTGGGGTGTGTATGGGTGGTTATGTTGTAATAAAGGCTGCTATGGGGAAATGTCTGCGATTTACTCACACACCAAGAGAGTGATACACATGCACAGAAAAGGGAAATGGGTGCGTGCACACCTTGAGCACGCACCCGCAAGGGGCTCCTCCTTTTTACTACCCAGGGGCTCCTGGCCTGCTAACCTGCATGCACTTCGGGAGCAGCTGATCCAGGGTCCATATCTCTGTGACAGGTGTGAGCATGTTGCCTCTCTTGAAGCTCAAATTGGAGAACTGGAGAGCAGAATTGCTACACAGTATGGAGTTGAGGCTAGTGAGGATGTCCAGGGAGGTAGATGGGTTATAGTTACAAGGAGAAGCAGAGGGAACAGGAGGAGTAGGCAGGCCAGTTCTGAGCAGGTAAGCACCAACAGATTTGTCAGGTTGAATGAAACAGTTGGGGATATCCATTGCCATAACATTTTTTTAAAATAAATTAATGGGAAGAAGGCCAGGAATGAAGCTATAGGAATATTACAATGTGAAACAGGCTGACAGATGAATAGTGATCAGGAAAAGGCAGATGAGCTGAATACATGCTTTTCTTCTGTATACACAAGGGAACTACCAGTGGTTGGGACACCATCTTCACCAAATTGGTTAACACTGGAAGACATCCAAAAGATTTGGGAACAAATAAATGTTTATAAAGCATCAGATCCTAATGGAATACATCCACAAGTACTGAAGAAATTGGGTTCTGTAAAAGCCAAACCTATCTATCTGATTTTTCAAGACTCATTCACCACAGGGTCGCTACCAGTTGACTATAGAAAAACAGGTGTTATACCTATATTTAAGATAGCGGAGAAGACTCCACCTAAAAGAAAGAAATGAGTCTTCACTGTAAGGGTGGTTGACAAACTAAACCATCAATCAATACTTAACTATGTAACTGCTTTATTTGTGAAATACAACAATTTGTACTCACACAGGGCCTCATTCTATTACCGGCCGTAAATCGGCCGTAAGGCTGCGATTCCTTGCGGGGGTTCTGTTAACTCGCGATTCTATTATACGGCCCCGCAAGGATCTCCTCTTACGGCCGGCCGCATATCTTGGAACCGGCCGTAAGCTCAGAAATCTAAAAACGCAAAAATAAATTCAAGCCTGCACTGTACAGCTCTGTAAATGCTAGGGATCATATTGGGGGACATGAGGATTAAAAGGAACCCACTCTCAAGCTTGCACATCAGCCCAAACCCGAGTTCAAATTAACTGTTTATTTTCCGGCTGCGGTGTGGGCAGGTCTGAGGTGCTCCAAGCCCTCTGGACTTTTTACATGGATATTTTACGGATATAAAAAAAATATATATTTTACGGATTTGAGTATAGGGTAATTATGTGCTATTTTTGCTAACACCGAATATCACTTTATAGTCTTCTCAAAGTGCAGGATGGCTTTATTTGGGCTATTTTATGTGCTTAATTGGTGCTAGCGGGACCTCTTTCCTGCAAGTAAGCTGCGGCTCGCTTTTAGCCTTGCAGAGAGGGTTCCCGGATTAATTAAATTGCAAATAGGAATTTCTTACGGCCGATTTCCTTGCGGCCGTTTAAGATCAAAGGATTTCTTTCGGCGCGAGCGGCCGCAAGAGATAGCAAGGCACCGGCCGCAAGCCTGCCGGAGTCCCCGGCCGGAGGGGAATAGAATAGCCGAATAGCTTGCGGCGGGTCCTTGCGGCCCTGCAACGGCTGCGGCCGCTAATAGAATGAGGCCCACAGTATATATATATATATATATATATATATATATATATATATGCAAGCTATGAAGTATAGACATGCTGTTCTTGATTGCCAATAAGGAGATTTGGATGAGACATATAAAAGCAATGACATTGAGTGGCATTGAAATGCCTTGCTTCCAAAGGAAATCATTCAAGTATTTTTAAGGACCTTCTCCAAATATAAATACTTGTTAAAGGTGAAGAAAAACAAATCAGAAATCTATCTATGCAGTTCTTAGCGTCTCTAAAATAAAAACACAAGGTGAAAGATGAGGCGTCTCATGGAGATGGGGGGAGGTGTCTTAAAGCACAACCCCATGCACTGTACTCTTCATTCAATTTTTTTCCCCATGGGTATAAGGTTCACTGCCATTCCCAGTGAATATAGGGAGTCCTACTTATGGTCTGAGGAACATGCCCCGTGGATCCTGATGCCAAGACCACTCCCAATTAATTGATTTTGTTTCTGCCATACCATAACATGCGCTGTTCTGAACGACCATAGAAATGCATTGAGACCCTTTAAAACATTCACAAACACTGAGGGTATGATACAAAACACAACGTGTGTCCTGATACCAACACTCAGAAGCAATGGCTTTTTTTCTGTATGTTTGTAATATTCAGTACTATTCCAAATGGCTATATAAATTCATAAAGCAGATATAAAGTGCCATAAGGAAAAGAGAGGGAGACTCACTAGCGCTTTCATTTCCACTGATGGCTTGCCATAAAACATCTCACATGTTTCGATACTGCCACTACTCCAAATAAATCAGCTTTCTTCCCATGGGGGACACTTACTGCTATACCAATTGGTCATATAAATGGAGTGAACAGGTACAGATTGCCATACGTAAATGAATGGTTATTATATTAGTCGGGCTCCCCGTTTTTCTTATGGCATTTCACATCTATTCAATGTATTTCTTTGGACATACAGAATAACACAGAATTTTACACTGATATGTTAAAAAAAGCCTCCACATTTGAGTGATGATTGCATTAGGACATATTGGTTGTTTTATGGCACACATTCAGTCAGTTGATTTCTCACTATTTTCCTAATTATTCTCAAAGCCATTATATGACAGTTTACAATAGTAGTAAATGTTATAGCCTTGTAGAAAGAACAATCATCATTTTTGAGTAATGATGGTCATGGAATGATAGGGGTGTTCTACTGAGCACCATCAGTGTGCAGAAGACCATCAGCCCCATTAAATTCAAAGCTCATAGCGGCATTGGCATACCTGCAATGGCTGCGGGCTTGAAATTTGGCGGCATTACAGAGCTATCAAATTGAACCATGCTGCGAGTTACAGGTCGGAGACGCAAACCCGTAAACCATTCTTGCACACGTTGGATGTTCGGCCGTGAACATGATCAATTAGTCAAACCTGTAGTTACTGGTTTAGACGGAGCCAATGACAAATTATATCATCACCATTAGGTCACTGAAAAAAATGGAGGTTAGATTTCAAAGCCTTACGGGTCTCAATTATGAGTTTCGATCGGACCCGCATTCCAGAAATAATGCAGTATTAATAAATTAGTAAATATTATATTCAAGTCCATGCGAGTTCCATTATATGTATTAACACATTGATAGCTGGGAAACTAAGCATAAAATAATGTATTTTATATTGCAGATTTGCAAGCAGGTTTGCGAGCTTGAGATTGTTGTGCTATTCATTTTAATACCTAACATCACTTTCCCTTTAATTCTAAGTACAGTAGTGTGTATATATTTGCATCAGTGCTATGGATAGGACTTTAACCCCCTTGCGGGTCCTCTCTAGTACTCGTTGGCTTTTTGCCTCAATTTGCGGGTTATGAGGTTGAACGCCAGTGGATTCATAGCAATTTAATAGCGATTATTGAATGTCATGATTTAATTGTTTAAGGACTCATATTGCCAGTAATTTATTAATATGGTCAAGAGGGCATGACATTGTTGCATTGGGATTATGTGTTATTGTGTGGTTATATGTGGCCTGTACATGATTATTATGTATCCTAGTTATAATATATTATACGAGGGAAAATGTTATATAGAACATATGTGGAATTGGTAGAAATGCTCTGCATAGAAGTTAGCTGCAGATCATTGCACACTCACACATACAGACCTTGGGTCAAGACAGATGGATGTACTTCATGTAGTCCTAAGCAAACACTTGAGTTTAACATAAAGCTTTGGTCACTAGCCAGCTATAGATATCTGGTAGATTTGATCTCAAGAGCTTTGATAGCCCAAGAGTTGCAAGCCAGATGGGCTGACATCACACATACACAAATGTACACAAGGGTGTGATATTGGAGAGTATAAATATTTTGTTTTTATCATTAAATAAAGGTTGAGAGATAGCTTTCACATATACAAGGTGTGAGACTATTTCTGTGTGTTGTATCCTGACTTGGGGAATGGTCTTGCCATGGGCCACTAGTAACCTGTATGCAGTATTCCCTGCCTGTACTTTTGGGCCTTGCCCTCTTCAGAAGCCATCTTTTGTGCCACAGAGAACAGGAACCACACTTTCTGCTGGGGTAGGTTTGAACTAGGTTCATATCAAGTCCCCTTGAAGAAGCAGATCGTAACATCGAACTTAGCAGTTATGGGCTTGACAGATCAAAGGATTTGCAGCAGCAGCGTTCAGATTTCGACATCCCATAGGGTTATTTCACCCTTAACCCGCAAGTCATTAGCGGGTTGCTTTACAAGGCCAATTTAATAGCCGTAAGACTTGCGGGCCACGTTACGGGCTACGTTTTTTCACGTTGAGGGAATTTAATAGGGCTGCATATATAGAGCTCTATATGGCTATTCAGAATGGTATATATGTTGTTGGCTTTCAGACATGAAAGTTATTGTTTTGCATTAATGGTGGATCAGGAAACATTAGATGTGACATAGCACAGCCTCAGTGTGTCAGATGGCATTAGTAAGGCTGACACTGTTTTCATTATGACAGTGTGTCTGTGCTCAATGCATTACTCTGGCCATACTTAATAACAATGAATGTTACATCTGTGATTGAAATAAAGCCATTGTATTGCATTGTTGGTGACATCAGGACACATGAAGACACATTTTTTTTTTAATAGAATGCTCTCATTGTGTCTAATAGCATTAATAAGACGCTCAGTCTTTTCATAATGGCACTTTGTATCTGCACAATGCATTTCGATGCATTGTCGTGAGAGAAGTTATGTAAAAGTGGAGAGATGACTGGGAGTACAGATAAAGCAGTTATCTGAGATGAACCAAGATGTGTAAAGAAGGCAAACAGCACTGACATGTCTAGATACCATACAGTATGTGAAAGAAGCCCTGACATTAATTTATTTTTCTCTCACAAAGGTATATGAATTTTCCCACATTACAGATATTATATTGGTGTGATTTAAATATATCTACCTATATATATTACCTATCTTGTAAGTGTATTCCCTAATCATATTTTATTGCTTGAGACATCAGATCGATTAGATTTTTCAGAATAGCAAATGAGAATTTACTGGGTATTTCAATTTACTCTATATCAAATTATACCTGACTTTATTTTGTTATAATAATATATAGGGTAATATTTAATTAAAAGTTCACAAAAATGGGCTGTCCTGTCCACCTCCCCCCTCCAGATATCCCACCATTTATAAGGAAAGTTAAGATGAGGCACACCAAATATTTTTGAAGTATGTTAATACAAATATACTGATATTTTCAGCCCAGAAAAAGACCAATCAATGAAAGAGGTATAGAAATATATTGATATTATATCCACACACCAAGATCTAGAGAAGAAAATGTACAGTTGTTAAAAAACATAAAACTATGGATGGAACTGATTATTTTGCAGTTAAGATGGTATTTTCATTCTGCTTCTTTCTGTCTTAGAGCAATAACTTTATCCCATGAATGGGTATTGAACATGATCTATAAGTATATATTTATCTTAGACAAAGAACAATATATATCCACAAACCACTGTGCTATTTATTCATATATGCAACTTGTCATACCCATGCAAACGTTCGTAAAATAATGCGACCACATGAATCATAAAGTTTCTATTCCATATCAAATTGTGGTTTTGTTTTAATAACAAGATGAATCACTGAATTTACACATTTATTTGTATTATATGCAAATGTGCCTATTTACATTCCACAGAACTAAGGTTTAAAGCACAGACAAAAAGCATGTGTTATATTAGATTCTGAATATGTGCTTAATAGCAAGGTTTGTATGATTCTGAAAGATATTTAAGGTATTATATCTATATGGGAGGTTGGGCTGTAATAACCAGCCAAACTTCCTAAATAACTTTTAAAAAAGTGACAGAAAATGTGAAGAGAGTTGTGGATTCAAAAGAACCTATCATTTCGTTGAGACATGCTCTAGCAAGCGAAACAATTGATAATGAACTGAGATGAGTACCCTCACTTTATAAAACAAAACAATCAAACATGTTGTGGTAGCTAGTAGTTAATGGTTTCTCCGTAGATGTCAAACCTTTTTCCTGCATAAGGAATAACCTTTTCTAAAGCAATACAATATATATGTGCAAACATGTAAAATTGTATTTTTAATCTGTAGTTTTACAATATATTGATATGGGCATCTAGCAACATTTCTTTTTCTCTTTTGTTTTACAGTACTCAGTAGATACATACTAATTTTATTGTACACATATTTGCCCTTAAGGCTGTTCTGAACACTTGCAAACTAAAGAGCATCTAAAAAAAAAACTGTTAAGATAAAGCTCAACACTTCCAGTAGGATGTTCACATGAGGCTCTTCATTTCCAGCAGCGCATTAATGTACTAAAAAACATCATATATAAAGAAATGTGATGTCCACGATCCCCATATCATTTAGCAGTACAAGGAAATCCTTAGTATTCTATTTCTCTCTCTCTCTTAACTATAATATTTGTGGTATGTCTGTAACGCTCCATACCACTTCTTCAGTCCGTACAGAGCTGTGTGCATGCAAGCTGAAGAAAAGGTGGAAGTGGGAAGAAGACACAAGGGAAAGGGGTGAGGAAGACACAAGGGAAAGGGGTGAGGAAGACACAGGGGAAAAGGGGAGGAAGACACAGGGGAGAAGGGGGAAGAAGTCACAGGGCATAAGGGGAGTAAGACACAGAGGAGGGGAGAGGGGGGAAAAGACACGGGGGGAGACACAGGGGAGAGGTGGGAGAGACACAAGGGAGGGGAGAGGTGGGGGAAAAGACATGGGAGAGGGGGGAAGAGACACAGGGGAGGGAGGTAGAGACAAAGGGGAGAGTGGAGAGACAGGGGAGAGGGGGAAGGGACACAGGGGAGAGGGGGTGGGAGACACAGGGGAGGATGGAAAGAGACAGAGGGAGGGGAGGGGGAAGAGACACAGGGGAGGGGGAGAAAGACTTAGGGAAGGGGAGAGGGGGAGGAAGACTCAGGGGAGAGGGGGGAGGAAACACCGGAGGGGGGAAGAAACAGGATTGGGGGAGGAAGACACAGGGAGGGGAGAGGGGGGAAAGACACAAGGGAGGGGGGAAGTGACACAGGGGAGAGGGGCAGGAAGAGACACATGGGAGAGGGGGAGAGACACAGGGGGAGGAAGAGACACGGGAGGGGGGAGAGGGGAAAGATACACAGGGGATGGGAGAGTGGTAAAGTGACACATGGGGAAGAGACACAAAAGAGGTGAAAGAGGAAGAGACACATGGGAGGGGAAGAGACGCAACACAGGGGGGAGACACGGGGGAGGGGAAAGGGATAAAAAGGCACAGGGGAGGGGAGAGGGCAAAAGAGACATGGGGAGGGGAGGGGGGAGACACAGGGGAGTAAGACACAGGTGAGGGAAGGGGGGAAGAGGCACAGGGGAGAGGAGGAAGAGACACAGGGGAGGGGAGAGGTGGAAGAGACACAGGGGGGAAGAGACACAGGGGAGAGGGGCAGGAAGAGACACCATGAATAGGGGGGAGAGACACAGGGGAGGGGAGGAAGAGACACAGTGGAGGAGGAAGAGGGGAAAGAGACACAGGGGGGGAAGAGACACAGGGGAGAGGGAAGGGAGAAAGAGACACAAGGGAGGGAAGGGGGAAAGAGACACCGGGAGGGGGAGACACAGGGAAGGGAAGTGGGGGAGAGACACTGAGAAGGGGTGGGGGAGACACAAGGGAGGGAGAGGGGGAGGGAGAAATGTTTTTAAAATTATACTGTCATTTTTGATGGGCAATTTACTAGTATATATAGCTGTAATTCAGTTGTGTCCGACCCTCTGTGTCCCTATCCATAAGGTTTTACTTGGCAATGATACTGGAGTGGATCTGATATAACCTGCCCATCTTAGGTGACCCTACAAGGTTTAGCTCACAGCTTCATTGAAGTACACAAGCCCCTTCACCACGACAAGGTAGCAATCCAGAAGAGGGTATATGTTAAGCATCAAATGAATCCAGCATAATTCAGTACATTATGCTGGATTTATTTCCTTCTTATCATTTTCCTTCTTATAATTTGTATATATGTCTTGAAAAAGTCTTAATGATTAAACACATTGACCATTTTGTGGGTTAAAAAGTGGTTATTAGGACCCCCATTCCATGGTCATCCAGCCATTATACCCTGCTATTCCTTTTTTGGCCTAAGAATCAGTGGTGGGTCTAATAACACAGTGTGGATAATTTGCTAATGGATCGCAGGTGCTAATTTGTCTACTATAGCTATAGTGTTAATCCGTGACCCAGCTTCTCAGCTCATTGTGCGATATCCTTTTAATATTTAGCTGATCGTGGCTCATTGTTAGTTATCTTGAATGTGTAATGGATGTGATATGAGAGTGCTATGGGAGTGTATTCAGCATTGAATGCTTCAAACCCCACAATAGCAGTGTATTTTTTATTTAAGTAAAATTATATTACCAATATTCATCTATTACCATACAATGCTAGATGTTGTATTTTGCATTGTGTGTTGTATATCAATAGGTGAATATTAGTTTGATCATTTTATTGAAATATAAAATATACTGTTATACAGGGGTTGAAACCAGCAAAGCTGAATATCAACATTGTGGGTTGTAAAATCATTTAGACTTGTATCATTAACTCATTACCATGGGGTGACCATGCAGTACTTTTTTTTATTTCTAGTAAATTTTATTTTTATTTTATGTAAATCTTTTTTTTTAAATGTTATATATTTAATTAATTTAATTAATTTAATTAGGGGGTTGGTGACAGGGACAGTGGGAGTTGGTATGGACTCCCATGGTGGAATGGAGGGTAGAGCGTCCATGAGGGTCCATTAGGATTTGATGTGGGTCCAAAGCGACCACCATTGTAGGGGCTATGTTTAGGTACCATGGGGACTCCCATGCCATTGGGGTCCATAGGGACCTCTATGGTTATTATTTAGATTATCACAAGGTCCATAGGGACCACCATGGTAAAGAGTTAATGTTAGGTGCTATGCGGTTCTGTATAATTTAGATTACCATGATAGGTACAAAATCATAGACAAAGAAACATTAAACATTGTTTTTTTTTATTTATTTTTTAATCTATTTATATTTTTGTGTATAATTAGCACTGACGAAACATTTTTACTTTGGTTTTGTGGCGTGATCATTGTATTGGTATTGTTCAGTTTAATTTCTAGCTGCAGCATGTTTTATATATTACTTTCATTAATGTGAAGTATTATTCATACAATAAAGCTTTCTTGCATGTTAATGAAAGGGACACTGAAAGCATTTTTCTTTGTTGCATGTGAAAGAGGTATTTTGATAATATATGTCTATGTGATTTTATTTTTCCAAATGATGCTCTCAAAGCAGAAAAAAATATTCAAATGTTTACCAGGTCAGCCAGTCCGAAGTGATATAGTCATACTTGTCAGCCAATTAAATCTATAGACATATATGCTATGTGCACTTCTTGTTAGTTTTAATGATGTTTAAACAGGTTTTAGTTATTCTTTTTTCATGTAAAACAAAACTTTGGAAATGTCGAAAGCATGCTATTTTAAATGCATAAAAAAAAAATTGTATTCAATGTTCCTTCAAGTTAAAAATGTTTAGGTAGATAGAACAGTCTGGCTTGATTGGTCTATTAGTTCCTTGCTGGCATTATAATTTGCATTGTGGGACGTTCCACTGCTGAGACAAGGAAAGGAATACTTGCCTGTAGCTTTTTTTTGTTGTGGTTGTATTAGGAAAACTCTACAGATACAGGTCGCATTGCTGGATCATTGCAATATATGGAATCCATTCCGGTTGTTGATTAGCCTTGGGATATAACAAGCCTCTGTTGCTTCTGTATAGTAGTTGTCTTTTGTTGTTTAAAATATCACATTGATTCATGATGCTTGTTGTGCGCTGGACTGAATAAACAGCCACCTAAAAACTTTTCTTATTTTGTTGTCCATTCACAAATGTAGTTTATATTTATGAGAAAAGGAATAGCTGTCAAAGAGGCTGTAAACCACAGCAAATGAATTCACATAGGACTGTCTGGGGCTCAGCTGATGACAGAACTGAAAAGAGTTATGTGCAAGAGCTGGCATAGAACAAGGACACAATTTAAAAAGGAAAGACATACTATATATAGCAGTGAAATATTAAATAACCGTTCCCCACAAAATAAATAAGACTATTTGTAGTTATTTTTAAAAGAGATAAAATAACATAGAATGTCCATATTTTTTACCATGACTTTAAAAAAAAAAAAAATTTTTTTAAAGGACCACTCTGGACAACTTTTATCTGAATAATTAACTAAGCTTAATAATAGGCAGAATGATTGTAGAAAATACATGTAAAATATATAAATAAATACCATGTATATGTAACATTCGCTTGGTATTTTTCATTGATAGGTACCTTTTTATTTTTTCAAAAAATAAGTACTATTAACCAATAGACATAGCACTTTATTATTGATATGCCGGAAAATAAATATTAATAATTATTCTTGGGAATTTTCTATTAGAAATGATATTATCACTGTCATGCCCAGAAGGGCCCACCACTGAACTTTTTGGACTATGGATTATTGTGGGCCCTGATGCGAACCTGGTACCTGAATCATGGACTCTGTTATTTGTAACCTCAGCCTGTGTGGTTGCTAAATATTTCAATGGCCATGGGACTTGCTAAGGAATATGACATGATGTTTCCATGTGTAATGTAATGTGTACCACAATAATTAATGTTGGGGTTACTATCTGATGATATTTGCACAAGGCAGAGTGTCTGTATTATACAGGGCAGTGTGTGTCTTACGCACAGAGCATTTTTTATGTGTGTGTGGCCTTAACCAGCAGGGCTTATTATTGTATTGATTTATTGATGCAAAGGGGGTACACAGGCATATTTGGGGACTACATGTTGCATTTTCCTCAGAGAGTTTAGTGTGGTGTATTGCCAGGGTCCCTGGGCAGAGGGGCCATCAGTTGTGAGGTGCTTGGTTATAGGGGATCGAGTACAGTAGGGAAAGAGGCGTCCATATTGTCATGTTCCTGCCATAAAATTTATTTAGCCATCCTCTCCTTAGACATTAAGGTGTCACAAGCCATGTGTCACCTGCTAGGATGGGCCAGTCCCTGAATTTGTAGATCAAAAGAAGACAGATACTAAAAAGGGAAAACAATGGCGCTCTAATTACAGCAAATGGTTAAATCCAAATCGTTCAGACTCTTAAGCCCCGAGAGGTAATCAATAACCCTGACATCATAGTAAAACTGGTACACGTAATACATTTTTGTTTTGAACAAATGCTGATTGCTGAAGAAAGGGGAGTGTCACAAGGGGTAGTGAATAGGACCCCTATTGAGTTAAAAGACAAGAAGTAAAACATCTGATTAACTCTCAAGGGTAATTAATAATCCTGACATGATAGTAAGTAACCAGGTGGGAAGATTAGTAAACCTTTTGTGATTGGTGTTTGCTATAAATACTGGATTGTGGTTCAATAATGGTGGTCAGTCTAAACATACATAATTTGAGTTGTGTGTTTCATTCTGAGGGAATATAATAATTTTAACCATTGGAATTAGTATTACGGACTCTGCCTGCAACTCTGCTCCTAACCACTGGGGGTAGTATTGCTTTCCTGTGTTCCTGTTTCATGAGGACTGGTTGTTCCTAGGCTGACTATGCAGACTGGGCACTGAGAGTTAACACCAAATTCACAACCTAGAGGAATTCCTGTTTGCTTAAAGCCGGTGGTGTGGGGTGGCACATAGTCAATCTCTGTGTCGTGACAATCACCAAGCACCTTATTACTGGTAATTTACAAGCTACCATATAGTTATTTATTGTTTCATTGTAAAGAGTACAATAAGTTGCTATATTCTACATTCCAGGAGGGAGTATATGCATGGATCCTGTTCAATCAACAGGATATATTGTTTTTCTCTCCAGTAAATATATTTTTTTATGGGAAAATGTTGTGATCCTGCTGAAAGAAAATATCTCATCTTCTTGGACTACTCTGTAAATAAGTGGCTGTACTGTTCATATATTTTTGTGATATTTAAACACTGATTCTCACATTAATATTCATCATTGAACCTGGGTCCCTAATATATATAAAAATAATTTGAAATATAGGATTGCAGTATCTATGACATTTATTGTATATTTTAACATCTGAGCCAGGTAATTCATATTTAATTATTATTTTACAACTGCTTTAAGCTACATTCTTAACAGTTTAATAATCTTGTCTTTTACACACACTATACAATCATAACTTCTTCAAAAATTACTGATTGGGCGAAAAATATAAACTACTTTATTATAGTAGGGCTGCAGTAATGGAGTAGTTGATCTCCAATACACATCTAGTGATCTTGCCAACTAATGTAATCAAGCATTGATTGTTGCAATGGGCAACAATGCTCTTGTCTGTCTAGGATCTGAGTGTGTGAAAAACTCCCCATATTTGATGATACCATGATAGAATTTAAAGGAAAGAGAACAATATTGAATGGCTTTATAGAAGAACTCAAAAACCAGAGGACAAGCTAAAATCTCAAAAAATATCATGCTTTCATCAGCTGCAAGAAATAAGAAATCATGGCCTCAGAAAACAAACCAGCTCAGGTATTTCACATTGATAAAAGGATATGCAAGCCTAATATAACATTGTCTTAATCACAATGCAATGAGTTTGCCTAGTATTTCACAAACAAAAGTAATCTGTTGAAAATTGCATGTCAAGGTTTATGGCCTATGAAGGTCAAGAGCATGGTCATGGGAAAATGGACTCCTTGAAAATTTAGTCTGAATTTACTCAAGAAGACATCAAACACATGATGCAGATAATTATGCAGCTATGCTACCCCACCTGCAACTTCTATCGAAAGGTAGTACTGATCTAATTAACCTAGCATTCCCAAAAAATTGTGAACTTTTCACTGCACTGTGGCATTTTTCCTTATCAACTAAAGAAAGAAATCGTTATATAGGTTCTAAAAAAAGATCATTGGATCCAGACGTCATGGCAAACTACAGCTTCTTTCAAATGTTCCTATTTTAGGAAAAGTTATTTAAAAAAAAAAAAGCAAAGAAACTGATAGAGCTGACTGCTCCATCCGAATTCCCTATTACATCTATGCAGCATTTGACACACTGGACCATGGATATTAATAAAACAGCTAAGAACTACTGTGGACTGGTTAGTACTGTCCTCAGTTAATTGAAATAGTTTTTCGCTGGCAGGTCGCAGAAGATTTCTTCAGGTGAATACTCCTCACCTAAACACATGCACCTTTTATGTGGTGTTCCACATGCTCCAATGCTATTTGCTGTATACATGCTACCGCTGGGAGAGATCATCAAAACATATGGCCACGGTTATTCTGATGACACACAACTGTATCCATCCTTCATCACAGATGCAGATATAATAGAAGTATACAAGGGTTCCGAAATGAGCAGGAAATAGCTGAGGGTAAACCCATAAAGGACAGATGACAGCAGCTACCCCAGGTCAAACAGGACTGAACATTCAGCTATTGACATCTGATCTAATGTGCAACTTTGGGCTTGTTCTAGATTGTGGTCTGACACTGAATGATCAAGTGGCAGTTGTGACCAAATCCTCATTTTTCCATCTGAAGAAAACAGCCACCGTAAAGCACTTGATACCACCAGAATATCTCCATACTTCATGACTGGACTACTGCCTTTATCTAGGACTACCAAATAAGGAGCTACATCACTTACAGTTTGTGCAGAATGCTGCCAGTTGGTTATTAATAAACCAATCTTGTTCCTGACACATACTGTATCATGTGTCCTTCATGTCCTACCATTAGCTCCTTGTGAAAGTTAGGAATATATTTGAAGTGTGGCCTATTTACATACAATGTCAAGTACAAGATGAGAGAAGGTCCCAGCTACTTGAAGGAACTTTTCACTTATGTACCAACTTGTGATCTGCAGGTGAAATATGTTAACCATTCTCAGTATTGTCTTCATATACTGCTGATTGCATGTATACAGCTCTCTACCATTCTCAATCAGAGGTGGCTCCTGATTTGGACAATTTCAAACAGAGACTGAAGACCATCCTCTTAATCTTGGCCTTCCAATAATTATAACTTTCTCTCTCTTTTGTCTATTTTCTCTCTTCTTCTAAGAGTTTTCAGTCCCTTCTAGGAGAAAAGCAGTGCATATTTTTTCTTTCATGAAAAAACCTGATCAAGGCATGATCTAATGGAGACAGACAACACAACACGACCATCACAACGACAAAATAAGACATCTACAACAAGATGATGATGTACAGGCCACAGCATTTGGTGGCAAACATAACTTAAACAAGCAGGTGAGAAAAAAAACAGGGAAAGGGGGAAGCTTGGTTGGCACCTAAAAAAAACACCCACTTCTCTGAACACTCATTCTAAATCCAGTCGGGTCAGCCATCCTAAATGCAGGGAGGTCAAAGCCTATTCCTTTCCTGTCAGACAAGACACTCCACTACCCTTACTACCACTGTAACAAACTAAGAGTTTTTAGTTCTCTTTCTATATAACAAAAAAACAACACTCCTACCTAAAGCCTAAAAATATATTCATTACTTTTATATAAGCAAAAGAGGGAGGACGGGAGCTGCTCAAACAAAGGCTAGATATTTCTTGTCTCTTTTCAGCCAATTATCATGTCACATCCACTTACACAACAGCTAGTTCCCAGTTCATCCAGGAGCCCCTCGTACAAGACAAACCCAGCTTTTGCACCATCCATGGCATTATATTTTTTTAAACATGAGCTTTAATTGCATGATAGAGCAAATAAGAGATCACTGTCTATCTCTAATATTGTCTAATGCATATCGTGTACAAGCCCAGATCTTTTAAATTGAATTGAAAATTTCAAACACATAGGGTATGGTTAGTCAATATAGCACTGCACATAGGTATTGTGAGTTACTATTGATCCACATTGCCATGTGGTGCACTACAAGCTGCAGAACATGCCTGTATGGATTATTAGAAGCACTGGTTGTATGTAATATGTAGATAAGGTCTTTCTGCCCACTCACTTCACACAATGATATTTCACAAAGCTCTGAGGGAGACAGCGGCAATAGACAATCATGACTACTTGATAGGCCCCTAGCGGCAAGCAGAAGAAAGTTAAAAAAACAATATTCTTAATTTTCTGTAACTTGGCTAATAGGATTTTCATTATGCTACATGCAAACGTATACTGGTTTTACCACTGCAGTGTTACTTGTAATTTCTCAATTGTCATTCAATTGAAAAAAAAATATTAATATTAGGAAGAATTAAATTAAATAAATAATAACTATTTCACCACTCAGTCCCTATTTCCCATTGTGTTATTGTGTGGGATGTTCAAAAGGTTATTGTGAGGAATAATTAAGCTTAACATTCCTTTATGCAGATCTGCACATTTTAAAACTATAGATGTAGTTCTTTAATTTGTAACTGTTTAATCATTACAGAATAATAATATTATTTTGCCTGAGAAGATTATGATTATAAGTTTAATGAATAACAATTTATCTCCCACTAGCTTAGCGTTATCTTTGTTTGTTTTCAGGAATCTCTGAAAGTCTATGAGTATCTTATTAACTGATTAAAGTAATGTAATATAAAAATATATTGTAGTTCTACTCTTAGCTCAGTGCAGCAATCTCAAAATAAGGAATACAATCATGCTTGCATGCAAACACTGTTACTTGATGCCCCTATTTTTATCAGTACGTGTTAGATATATTAGGCTTGATTCAACTGAGCTTTCGCATGTTACTGGAGCCCGTAAGTGAAGTTGCAACTTAATTTGCTATTCAATTGGCGTATTTTTGAGGGCTCCAAACGGGTTATGAGTTATGGCCTTGAAAAAATTGTGAAGGTTAAACCTATAAATTATAGCCTCCCGAAGCCTTTGATCTTTTACTTTTATATATATATATATATAGCTATAGTTCCGATGGCTAAAATCGCAAATCGCTAATCAATTGGTCAATTTCACACCGTAAATGGCAAAAGGAGAAAATCCTATGAGTGCTGGGGGCTTAAATACCTATTTGTAGCACTGTAAATGCATATAAAAAAATCAATACTGCACTGTAAATAACAGGGAAAGCGATGATAAACATTAGAATGAATTGCACAACAGTCTCAAGCTCGCAAATCGGCAGGAAATTAAATTAGTTTTTATGTTTTATTACGGTCAATAGAATTTTTAATACTGGGAAAACTGTTTGCCACACAATATTGGTCTCTGACATTCTTAACCTTTTATTTTATTAAGTACCAATAAATGAAAAATTTTGAATAAAACTTTTTTATAACTTTCAACTTGTATTTAATCAACAGGTATATATACATTTTTTATACATCTGAACTGTTTTCTTTGTCATACATGTAATAACAATATAACAATTTTGTTAACTTTTCATGAATAAATATTGTAAACCATAACAAACTTTTTAACATACAACTTCTATTTTAAGCAATAATAAAAATTTTCAATAATATTAACAATTTTCCCAAACAAAGTATTTTGTACACTAACATGCTTTGTAACCTTTTTTTTAAAATTCATGTTAAATTAAATTAGCATTGAATCCAGAGGAAGGCAAACAATAAAAAACCCCATTGAAACTTGGCCAATTGTATCAAAGGGGAAAAAAAAAAAAATCCTTCCTGACCCCATTAACTGGCGATCGGGTTGCTCCCTGAATCAATACTACATCTTAAAATTATACAGTTGAATGTATTAACAAATGCTTAAACTTGTGTTAACATACATTTTTTACTATATTCAAGATCGCTTGAAGTAAGTTTTCACAACTTTGAAAAGACAATGTTATACAATATAGCTTTAAATAACTTTCCATAACTTTTAACAAACAATGTTAACATGTTAAATACTACTTTAAAACATTTAACTATAAGCATACAATTAAAGTAAATGTCACTTAATTGTTTTGTGGGACCAATCATCTGAAAAGGTAACTTCTAAAACCTTCCAATCTGTGTAACCACAGTTTTGTGTTGTTTTTCATACTTTTTTGTTTCTTCTTGTACTTCGTTGAAATGGCACATCGAGTTTCCAATTGGTAATAGTGGTCCTCTATTCAAAGAGTCCCAAAGACCTTTTGTCCAGGAAGTAAAACCACTGTTCTCTCTGTTTTTTTGCCATTGTATTAAGTTTCTTCTTAAAATATTGCTACTTTAAAATCAGTTGGAGTAACATCAATTTTTTTTGTCAAAATAAAAGCACTGTACTGTATATTTACAGCACCTCATAGTACACAATGTTTTTAGTAAAAACACATCCATCTTTCAAAAAAATCACCCTGGCTTGTGTTTTCTTCAACATGTACTTTAATTTCCTCTGGATTATTGCATCTTGAAAATGCAACATATAGTTGTCCATGTGCAAACACAGGTTCCTTCAAAAAAATACCAACAGACTTAAAAGTTTGTCCTTGGGATTTATTGATGGTCATGGCAAATGCCATGATAATGGGAAATTGTCTCATTTGAAGGACAAAAGGCAAACCACTCTCACTTGGAGCCAAATCAATTCTCAGTATAAGAACTGGTTCGCCTTTATGGGTACCACTCATAATTTCTGCATGTATAAAATGATCCTTTAATTCCTTCACAATTAATCTGGTCCCATTACAAAGTCCTTTTTTTGGATTCATGTTTCTCAATAGCATGATAATTGCCCCTTTTTTAAGTTGCAAACCATGTGGTGGCATTCCAGAGGGAGTTAAAGAATTAATGAATTCCATACTAAAGTTTGCTTCACTCTCTTTGTCGACAGCCAGAACAGAATCTGCACTGTAATAGTTTTTTTGGGGAGCATTGATTAATTTTAATATTTCGTTGTTTAAATTTAAGGCATCGTAATTTTTTGATGTCAATATGACTTTGCTTGCAATGTCAGAGTAATCCTCATTATTGATGGTATTGAGGAAGATTGTTGAAATCAGTGGTTCTTTTGAAATCATTTCTGGTGGAGTTTGCACTGCATCAGCAGGTAAATTAGTTATTTTTGGCTGTTTTTCTTCTCCAATGTTAATGAGCCAATCATTGAATTAATTTCGCCCTTCAGATCTCATATTTACTTCTAATTTGAGGTGTGTAAATACTTTCCAAAGCTTACTTCTTTTAATACACATTTCAACTATGTCAGTACGATTGCCATGTGGCACCACAGGTAATGTTTGCCTGAAATCTCCTCCTAACAACATCACCTTTCCACCAAATGGCAAATCATTAGCCATAACTTCTTTTAATAATCGATCAATACATTGGAGGGCATGACATGACATCATAGTTGCCTCATCTAGTATAATTAATTTACTCTTGTGCAATTTTTTGGCTTGTAATGAATTCATTCGAATATCCGACACTGATGTTTCCAGAATGGGAACTGGCAGTTTAAATCCACTATGCACAGTTCTGCCACCTTCTAACAAAAGTGCGGCAATTCCAGTGTTTGCAAATGGCAGTGCTATTTGACCCTGTGCTCGAATGCAACTCATCAACAAATTATATAGGTACGTTTTTCCTGATCCACCGGACCATCCAGATAGAAATAACGCTCTTTAAACATTTCATCTTCTATTGCATTTGTTATGACGTTAAATGCTTCCAATTGCAATACATTTAAAGTTCCAATGTTTTCTTGTGTTTTTTGGTATTCAATATCAGTGTCATACTCATCAAAGTTAATTTCATCTATAAATCCTGGATCAGGCAGATTAAAGTTAGCACAATTTAATCCATGACAAAGAAAGATTTCCTGTATTTCTATTAATGCTTTAAATTGTGCAATGGTCTTATTATAACGTAGCAAGAAATCTTCACACATAAGTAATTTACATTTTCCCCACAAAGTTAAGGCATCTGGTACATTGAAGAATATACAAATAAAAGCAAATTGTTCTCTCATTTGCTTTGGCATTTGACATAGTGCTGCTTCCTCGAGACATCTTTCCCATTCTGTATTATCTGCCAGAAAGTTTTGATGTCTTGCAGCTAACTGGAAAGTGTCATAAACTATGTCATTGACTGTACGTAAATGTTCATAACTTTGTGCTCCGGGAACATGTAAAAGAAGTAATCTTAAACTGAAACGTTCAATGTCTCGTGGACTGACGGTATATATTCTTAGGATAATTTTATAATTATGTTTCTTTCGTTGTCTCCATTCACCATTTACGAATACATAGTGATTTGGAATGTCAATGTATAAAAATGACAATTTAATTGAAACCAAGCAGTAAGCGTTGTTGCTCTATGTTCACTTTGTGCTAAAGCATTTGTTTCATTGCCGGCCGTGAAGCAAACAAATTGACTTTGTGGCAGATGGACAGCTAATTGATACACAGCATGTGACCAATCATGCATCTCAAATTTTAGAAGACGTCTCATAAAACAATAAGGACCATGTCCTGGTACATTTTCAGCTAATGTTGCACCCATTGAAGCAAATGAAATTGCACTGTTATAAGAGCGAATATTTTTCTTAAAATTGGTGTAATTGGGAAATGTAGAATCACTCATGATACTTTTTAAATATTCTGGGAATGTCTGTCTTTCTGGAAGTCTTACCTTTCCTTTCTGACAGCAACTAATAAACTCTCCATCAGTTGGCCGTTCTTTCTGAAAATGATAAGCCCCACAAAACTGACAAACCACATTCATTAATCCACAATAATGAGTGTCTACTGTTAGTGCTCTAAAGAAAGGACTATCATGACCTTCATCAATATAAATTTCATTTGAAAATTTCATCTCTGCTTCCTTTCCCTTGCCATTCTTCTTTTATATTCTTTGTTATCTTCTGCATTGTCCGCCATTGTAATCTATCATTATAAATAGACTATTAAGAATGACCTTAATTTTATTACACATATTTTTTACCTTGTCATATATTTCTAAAAATGATGTCTGTCTGCGTCTCTATGGCTGTCTGCGTCTCTATGGCTGTCTGCGTCTCTTTGGCTGTCTGCGTCTGCTTCTGTGTCTCTGGCTGTCTGCGTCTGTGTCTCTGGCTGTCTGCGTCTGTGTCTCTGGCTGTCTCTCTGCGTATCTGTGGGTGTGTTTCTGTATATCTGTGGGTTTATGTCTCTCTGGGTTTCTCCCTGTATGTCTGGGTGTGTATCTGTCTGGGTGTGTGTTTCTATGTGTATCTCTCTGTGTGTGTTTGTATGTCTGTGTATCTCTCTGGGTGTCTGTGTGGGCTTCTGTATTTCTGTGTCTGTGTGTCTTGGTGTGTGTATAGGATTCTATTTCTCTGGTAGTTTGCAGGTGGGTGTCTTTGTGTCTGTATAGGATTCTATTTGTTGGGTTGTTTGCAGGTGCAGGTGGGTGTCTCTGCGTGCAGGTGGGTGTCTCTGCGTGTCTCTGCTTGTCTCTGCGTGTCTGTGTGTCTCTGCGTGTCTCTGCGTGTCTCTGCGTGTCTGTGTCTCTCTGGGTGTCTCTGCGTATCTGCATCTCTGCGTGTCTGCGTGTCTGCGTGTCTGCGTGTCTGCGTGTCTGCGTCTCTGCGTCTCTGCGTCTCTGCGTGTCTGTGTCTCTGCGTGTCTGTGTATCATGAATGGAAAAACAGAAACAGTTATCATGTTCCTAAAGAAGAGCTACACAAAAGAGCAATTGACCCAATATAATACATGAAATAAACAGCCTTATTAAATTGCGATTCGGCCAATTAAATAGGACGCTATATAAGCACACAGCATATTTTTTTTACAAAAGATTTTAGTTAGTGAACTTATATTTAAAAGCAAGGTCTTCACTAACTAAAAACTTCTGTAAAAAAAATATGCTCTGTGCTTATATAGAGCCCTATTCAATTTGCTGAATCGCAATTTAATAAGGCTGTTAATATTTAACTGCTTCTAAGGTGCTATCCCTGTCAATGAGCAGTAACATAATGATGAATGAATACAGGAATACACAAAAAATCTTTTATTTCTTTTTTTTTTTCTTCTGATATACCTGTAAATCAGCCTTTCTCTAATGGAAAATGCTCCTGTTTTGAAGCAGGTGTAGACGTAAGAAATCTGTAAAAAGATGTAAAAATCATAATAAATTTTTTTTATTGAATGAATGTATGAAATACATTACTCAACGCAAATCAGTAGTTCATATTATATTGTGTTAACAAATGTCATCACAAAATCATTTACCTGTCACTTTAATATTCTGGAAGGTCAATTGTTGCAGAGGAGACTTCAGGCAGGTGGCGATGTCACAAATCTGTGAAAAGAAGTAAAAATCATGTTATTTTTTTTTTTCATAAATGCATGAATCATTGATATTACTTAAAGTACTTGTTGTCCTTTTCATACATGCATGCAATAAAGTAAATATAAATATTTTAAAATTAGATACCTGTGAAGGTGATGTGATTGCAGATAAAATGCTGCAAACAGCACTCTGTGTAGTCACGTGTGCAGATAATCAAAACTATGAGAAAAGAAATAGAAAAAAGGGCTTGTTAATGTATGCTATGTTTTAATTAGCATAACTGCAAAATAGAAGTAAATGCACTATAAAATGTAAGAAAGTTATCTAAATATGTAAACAGTTTGAGGATCCTATACCTTTAATACAATGAGCTTAAAGAATCAACAACAGTACAAAAGGGAGATATATTTGTATGAATTTTTTTTACTTTAAATAGAAATATTTTAAAATGATATACCTGTGAAGGTGATGTGATTGCAGATAAAATGCTGCAAACAGCCCTCTGTGTAATCACGTGGGCAGATAATCAAACTGTCAGAAAAGAAATTGAAAAAAGGGCTTATTAATGTTTAATTAGCATAGCTGCAAAATAGAATTCAATGCACTGTAAAAGTGATATAAATATGTAAACGGTTTGAGGATCCTATACCCTTAATACAATGAGCTTAAAGAATCATCAACAACAGTAATATCTAAATTCAGTGCAAAAGTGAAATAATGAACATTAATAGTTGAGTAGCAAGCACAAAATTTAAAACAACTATACATGTTTTTTTCTTGTACTGAATGTGTTATTATGACTAATTATTAATTAATTAACATTATTATTAATAATTGTAATGATGAATAAAATAATAAATGAACATTAATAGTTGAGCATCAATGTCAAAATCTAATTCCAGTGACATATTTATTTTTGTTATAAACTTTAAAATTAATTTCCATTAAAAATTAATTAATTAGTGAATCAACATATTTGAAATGGTTAATGATTAATACCGTGGTAAAGTACAGGTATTGCAAAATGCAGGAATTTATATAATTTTTTTAAATAATAATTATTAATTAATAAAATTAATGTCCATTCAAAATTAATTAATCAATAAGTAAACATATTTCAAATGGTTAATGATTAATACCGTGCTAAAATACAGATATTGCAAAATGCAGTAATGTTTTTTTTTTCTTTGCTTTTTTTTTTTTCATATATATACTTTACTAATAAATTATTAATATACTTTACCTATCAATAAGATATATCCAGCAATCAATATCCTGAAGAGCTAACAATCTCTTTGGATTTTCCGGCAGCCGAAAACGTCCAGTCAGACTGTCATCACCTGAGGAGAAAGTGTGAGCTCTGTGGCAATTAGGCCCTATATATAGGCTTTGTGTGCGAGGCAAAACCGTTATTTGCGGCCAAACACATACGACATAGGAGACTTCACCTTCCATAAATGCGGCCCCTCGCTACGTCTCGCAGTTTGACAACTATTATATGTGATAAGTAGTACAAATCAGTATAAAAAAATATATTCAAATTATTGTGACTGAAAAAAAAATCTTTTGTGAGAAAATGTTTAAATTGATTGAAAAGTGGCACTTGTCTGGAGAGAGATAGAATCAAAGTACAGAAAAACTCCAAATGGATGTAAAATACAATGCAAGGAATATTAAATATTAATACTAAATCACCTGTAGAATAGTACACTTCTGTCACAATTCTAAACCAGTGGCCCTTATCTTCTCCTTTGTACTGCATCATTGGGGGAGTAGCTAGAGTTTTTGCCGCCTGGGGGCAGTCTCTAAATCCGCCCCTCTCAATACACCCAAAAAAAATATATTTATAATAAGGGGTGTGGCCATTTTTTTTTGTGTTGGGCCCATCATTATTCATATATATATATATATATATGTATATAATACTCAGCAAGTTATAGATTGGCCTGAATGGTTTGGAAATATGTACTCCCCCACTCCCCCGCCTCCCCAGCCCAGTTCCCTGGCCCAGCCTCCCGAGCGCAGTGTAGCCTCCCCAGCTCAGCTTACCCAGCCCAGCTTCTTGAGTGCAGCCCAGCCTCTACCGGCCAGACTAGTCTCCCCAGCCCAGCTTCTCCAGCCTAGCCTCCCCAGCCCAGGCAGCCAGCCTCTCTGGCCTAGCCTCCCCAGCTCAACTTTCCCAGCCCAGCTTCCACAGTCCAGACTAGCCTCTCCAGCCTCTCCAGCCCAGCCTTCCCAGTCCAGCCAACATAGCTTTGCTTCCCAGTGTCTGTAGCTTGGGTGTTTTTGATGCAGCTCAAAGTGAAGATGCTAAGTTATAAGTTTTTCCATGAATGCATCTGTTTCTCAACCTGCTTGGTTCCTTCGTTCCTGCTATGCTTCGTAGGTGGACATGCCAGAGTCAAAAGAGACACTTGCAGGTTTTTGCCTGGGTAGCATGTTGTGTGTACTAATTTTTTTGCACTAAAACAAACCATCAATGTACAGTTGTTACTTGTTACTTGGTGCTACTTATAAGCATTATCCTAGTGATATCTCTGCTTCTGATTTACATTTTGTAACCTTGGCTTCATTTGACCTCTTTTCTTTCTAAGACCCAGCCTTAAACTTTAAAATGATTTTACTTTCTAGCTTGTTTTACCACTTTACATTCTGGAACACTATAGTTAGCTTTATATTTTGTATTTCCCCTGACCTCTGACTCCCTGACCATGGCTACTGTGTAGTGTCTTCCCCTTGCTTGCTATCTGTCTCGGCCATTGGACTTTACCTTGACCTGGATTCTACCTCTGTACCACACTCTTGAGTATTCACTCATGCTGGTTGCCTCCGTCCTAGTGTCCTCTAGTTCAGGTAGTGACAACTTCATATGTAACATGTAGAATAAGTTCAGTTCCTCTATTACAATATTATTTTAGAGGGTTTAACCTAAAAAATATATGCTATATCTTTCTTTGTTCACTTAAGCAGCTATCTTCTAATTAATAAAACCCAATGCTGAATTCTAGCTTCTCTCAGGATGCTGCTGCTTATATTATAATGAGAGAGCTCAACCCCAACTACTAATGTAAAAAAGGAAAGTTACAAGGGCAACATTAGTCTAAATGCCCTGCAGATAAAACTAAAATTATAAAACCCAGTTGAATACCCACAAGATAGTTAAGATAATAAACCTCTAAGAATACAATTCACCATACTAGCAGGTACAAATTACTTTTCTCCTTAGAGTTGGTCACAAGGAATATGGAGTTGTAACTAACCATTATCTTATTCAAACTGAAAATAGACTTTTGATAAAAAGGGTTTTGGTAGATACTGTAGCACTTAAGAATTAAACAAATATGGTATTTACTATTTAAAGGACCATTGTAATGCATATAAAAGCTAAGCATATATGTTTGCTTGCTGTGCATAGACTTTTGAAAACTACATGCAGCTTAAAAAAAAAAGTTATTTTTTAAATTGTCTGTTTTCTCCTCAAGCAGAACTGATTTTCTTCTCCTCCCTCTGCCTTGGCCTGGACCACCATGAAGCAGGAAAAACAAAGCTTGATGTCACTGGTTCACCAAGACATCATCAGCTCCCTGTCTAATATGGATAATAGCTATATTGTAACCTGCCTGCACATGCCCTTTAGGCCCTGCCCAGGGAAATAGCATGAGCCATTATAGCCCTGCCACCTTTTACTGAGCATGCTTTGTCCAAACTAGAGCCTAACTGGTCAGGCTATTTTTAGTCCAACTTGCAGGCAGAGCTGGTATTGCCCCCGAATAGACACAGATATGTGGAGATAAGCAGGTCTACTTGAGGAAAAACTCACACATTGAAAAGTAAGAAAATATATTAACTTTTAGGAATTTTAAGCTGCATACTGTTTTAATAGCTAATGCACAACAAACAAACATTTGAGCTGTACTTGTAAATGCACTACAGTGGTCCTTTAAAAATTATGAAAGCTGGACAATTACCATAGCCTTTACATTAACCAACAACTGAACAGGATACATATTTGCAAAAGGAGCAGCTTTCACCCTGCTGGAAAACAACGATAACACTCACTGTATTGTTCCTTATGATTTCAAATATGCACCCACTTGATTAATTGTGTCTGTGTTCTGTGCACCAATATTTTAAGTAGTGTGCCAGTTAAATTTCCCTAAAAGTAACCATCAGATTTTGGGCAACTAAATTTAAAGGATGTGCTATTATTATACACAAGTCAATATATCAAGGATCAAGGATCAGAGGAGGTCTAAAAAGGTTGAACTTGATGGATTAAAAGTATTTTTTCAACCTCAATAACAATGCAGATATGTAACTATATTAAGTTATACTGTTTCAGTAGATGATTTTGTTCTAAATTCTAACATAATCGTCTCTTTAATAATAAAATGTGGCAGTCCCATGGCTTACTGTAATAGATGTACACATATCATCTAGTTCTTTTTATGTTTATGGGAAATGCCCAGAGAATGCAAAACAAATACCCTTGTAATATGTTCACACACTAATTCTTCTCTATACAGAATTCCCATTATACATGAATCTATAAAAGTACTAGTCCATGTGTATTTATTTATTGCTGTTCTGTGTACAAGTGGAAATGCTGATTTATCAGTTGGTCTATTAACCATGACAAACCTCACAATTCCAGTCAATATTTACATCTTCATTGATTGCCCCATCAATATGTGAGGTAGCAGTTTGATTACATCTGCTACACAACATTTTTCTAATGCATGTAAGTTGTCATTACTTGACATTATTAACAGTGGAATCATATAAGGTTTAATTGGCAGCCAATCAGTTTTATGACCCATGATATTACAGATATGGATCTTTGTACATTCCATATGAAACAATGCAGTCAGCAACTTTAAATGATACTAATACTGAGAAACAAAAAGATGAGTTTTGTGTCTTTGCAAACAAAATATTTTCTTATTGTTTTTCTCATGATACTGATCTGGTTTAGTAACTTTTATCTTTTCCTCACTCGACTGTTTCAAAGATTGCTTTTGGTGTTTCATCTCTTTTTAAACAATTAAAGGTGTATTTTAATTTATGTCCTGGTTACTGTTCACTTATATTTATCTATAAACTGCAGGACTACTTGTTGCAAACAACCTGCAATGTATATATGATTGGAATATTGATTGAGTATCTCCTGCAGTAGTGATTCCAAAACATTCTTTGGAATAACATACTCAGAATGGAATGGCCACAACTGATCTGCTTAAACTGATACTGAATTCATGCCTTTCACTTATATAGTAGGTTTATGAACTGATTTTGTCTCTTATATCCATATTTTAAAATGTCTGCTTATGGACCCGAAGATAATATCCCCTTTGTAACTAAAGCCTCAACTTACTCTAAAAACTTACCTTTTCTTTGTCAAGTGAATCTTTCTTGCCTCTAATACTTACAGTTGACAAGAGGTCACTGTTATGAACAGAAGGGCCCACTGGACTGTTTGGGATTCATCAGTTTTTATATGTGTGGTCAGAAGGTACTAACAACTTGCTTAACAGTCATATCTGGGATATTCAAAGGGATAAAGAATTCTAAAGAATTTATATGGCCCTGCAATTGGCCACGTGTGAAGGCTCTGGCTTTAGTCATGAAGTGGGGAGCTAGTTTTGTGGCTCTGTAAGAGGAGAAAAAATGTGTAATGGGAACAAGAAAGCTATGTGGGTGAGGGGGTAGCAACCTATTTGCTTAGGAGGATGGGTTAGAACTGGTAGGAAGTCTTTGGTGTTTTGTGTCATCTTTCTGTTTTTTTATATATCTCTGTAACAATAAAGAAGTGGCCAGTCTGATTTTCGACACACTAAGGTAGTGTTGGAGTCTGCTTGTACTAATCTAAAGGTACATGGTGTGTGATTCTTAGATCCTACGAATAGGGGTTTGATGGTGCCTGCCTCTTCAGAAATGATGCTGAAGAGTCTTCAGGTGTCGAGATCTGAACAAACAGTTGCAACCTGTAGATAGAGAGAGAATTGGGGTGAGCGTAGTCGCCCAAACTGGCGGGCGTAACAGTCACCCCATGAGATTATAAGAAAAAAACATTTCACCTTAAAGAAAGGAAAGGGTTCGCAGTAAGGACAGACTGTGAAACTCTCTACAACAGATTCAATTGAAAATCTAAAAAAGGGGTTGGATGAATTTATATTAAAAATGGTCATGCATGTTAACTAGGATAGGTAGGATATTGATCCAGAGTACAATCTGATTGCAGGCTTTTGGAATCAGGAAGGATTTTGTCGACAGGGTTTCAAATGTGTATTTTTTGTTTGCTTTCTTCTCAATCAATTGACAGTTCACAAAATATAATCCAATCTGAGGATATCTAAAATGCTTGCACTTTATTGACTAAGGCCTCAGTTCTATAGCTCCTATACACTCGCAAATCAGAACCAATATACATCACTCCAACCGTCCCTTATGTTGTAAGAAGTTAATACCTGCTACACTCCATGAGTCTGGGGATCCACTGGGTTTCCCCCTACTTGTCTGCTGCCTTCTATGAGCACAGGGGTGCTCCAGGTGCATGCCATAGGTGGATGGGTAATAAACCTCTTGCTTTAATGTTTATTATTATAAGGAAGGATGATAGGGCTAAAGTAGTGTGTTTAAGTTAGTGGGTACAAGTTAGTGGGTACGAGTTTGTAGCATTGTTGTGGGTGGAGATTCAAACTCTGAGTCTCATGTGAGCAGTCTGCAAGCACACATTAAAGATAAAGAGCTCTGGTTAACAGCCCCTCAGTGCAAGTCAGTTTTACAGGCTTCTTTTTTCAGGAGTCATAGAATAGCTCCAGGGGCTTCTCAAAACTTCCGTAGTTGCAAAACAGCCTTCCAAGAAGTTTTATGAGAACCACAGACAGGAATATGCTGCATTCTCTGGAATAGGAAGCGTCTTTCAGTATAAGACAAAAAGATATCTGTACAGAATATTCAACGGAGCCACTAACAGTTATGTCCAGATGGCTAGCTTTCTTCATAAACATATAGAAAGGGTAGCCCTCACTGCAGTGCCACTAATGATAAATAAATGCTGTTAATTTAGAAAAACTATGGTTGCGTGTGGAAATCATATTTCCAGACAAGATAGCTAAAAGGACAACTGTAAAGCGTGGTTCCTTATATGCAGGTAGATGAAGTGGTGTTACAGCATAAGCAAGCAAAATATTATTTATATAAAATAAACATGTACAAATATATATGTGTCTCTTATATATATATATATATATATATATATATATATATATATATATATATATATATATATATATAGCAATCTTTTCACATATGGTGGACTAAGAGTGATAGAAGCCCTCCAACATACAAAGTACAGTAATACAAACAATTAATAGTTCATTAGTATATATATAATTTTGACTACTATATACTGTATGCTCATTCCTTATTAGAAGTCTTGAGTGTAACTGCTTATCTGTTTCCCAAGAGATATCCATGGATCTAAAATTACTCAGAATGAAAGGGACACAGTGGAGGCTCCATTTGTGGTAAAGTACCAATGAAATATGAATGTTTGCAATTGGAAGTTTATTAAAAAATAAATGGCAAGTGGCTTTGAATTTAGTAAATTTTGACTGTCACTCAGCTCTAGAGATCCAGCCATAACACTGGCCTTCATTAATTACTCATTACTCATTACTCATTATCAATGAATGTAGCTAATTTATCAGGTGTCAATCAGTGAATAGTCAGTTGCCACAGTTATTGCCTGTGACAGTAAAAAATGAGTCCACTAATGGGTTAATTAGATTATGTAAACAAAACCACTGGTGGGAAGCTGTCTTGAACTGAGTAATAGTCAATATTAAGTAAATTCAAGGCTGTTGTTCTATTACTTTATGACATTTTTAAATATAATTTCCAATTGCAAATTTTATTTTTTTATTGATACTTTACTATCCTACTATAGTTGGGGCATCTGCTGTGGCCCTTTAATACCATTAACAATGATTCTCCCAAACCTATTTGTTTTCTTGTTTTCTTGTGTTGAATTTACTGAATGGCGCCAAAATTTTAATAGATCATTTATAGAACCAGGGTCAATAATCTCCACTCCTGGAAGAGGAAATGGAGGTCACACACATATTATTGATAAAGTCTCTGATGTCTCTGTCAAGGAGCCAAAAGCTGATTTATCTTGAAAGATGGCAGTGCCAGACTAAGTATTTGAAATCCAGGCCTCCATTATAAATGCTTCTGACCTATACTCAGTATATTTGCTTTGACTGTCTTACTTCATTTACTTTCTAGGCATGTTGTTATTTCGGTTTTGCAAGAATCCTTTCCTGTGGTTTATGTATTGTTCTTGGGGTGTTTATAATATCTTTTTTTTATTTGATAATAAAGTTTTGTTTGAAATAAACAAAATTAGAGCAACCTCCTTTAGACGGTCAAGGTTATGTCTTTAAATAATTACTACTAAGTGTTGTTTTGATTGAGGAGATATATAAATGCTTTAGGCAGATATTAGGCAAAACTGAAAGTTGTAGCAATTAACATATATACAGTGGATATAAAAAGTCTACACACCCCTGGTAAAATGTCAGGTTTCTGTGCTGTAAAAAAATGAGACAAAGATAAATAATTTCAGAACTTTTTCCACATTTAATGTGACCTATAAACTGTACAACTCAATTGAAAAACAAACCGAAATCTTTTAAATAGAGGGAAGAAAAAATATTAAAATAAAATAATATGGTTGCATAAGTATGCACACCCTTAAACTAATACTTTGTTGAAGCACCTTTTGATTTTATTACAGCACTAAGTCTTTTTGGGTATGAGTCTATCAGCATGCACATTTTGACTTGGCAAGATTTGCCCACTCTTCTTTGCAAAAACACTCCAAATCTGTCAGATTGCGAGGGCATCTCCTGTGCACAGCCCTCTTCAGATCACCCCCCAGATTTTCAATCGGATTCAGGTCTGGGCTCTGACTGGGCCATTCCAAAACTTTAATCTTCTTCTGGTGAAGCCATTCCTTTGTTGATTTGGATGTATGCTTTGGGTCGTTGTCATGCTGAAAGATGAAGTTCCTCTTCATGTTCAGCTTTCTAGCAGAAGCCTGGAAGTTTTGTGCCAATATTGACTGGTATTTGGAACTGTTCATAATTCCCTCTATCTTAACTAAGGCCCCAGTTCCAGCTGAAGAAAAAACAGCCCCAAAGCATGATGCTGCCACCACTATGCTTCACCGTGGGTATGGTGTTCTTTTGGTGATGTGCAGTGTTTTTTTTGCGCCAAACATATCTTTTGGAATTATGGCCAAAAAGTTAAACCTTGGTTTCATCAGACCATAAATGAAACAATGAAACAACACCTTTTCCCACATGCTTTTGGGAGAATTCCGATGTGTTTTTGCAAAATGTAGCCTGGCTTGGATGTTTTTCTTCGTAAGAAAAGGCTTTCGTCTTGCCACTCTACCCCAAAGCCCAGACATATGAAGAATACGGGAGATTGTTGTCACATGTACCACATGTACCACACAGCCAGTACTTGCCAGATATTCCTGCAGCTCCTTTAATGTTGCTGTAGGCCTCTTGGTAGCCTCCCAGAACAGTTTTCTTCTTGTCGTTTCATCAATTTTGGAGGGAGCTCCAGTTCTTGGTAATGTCATTGTTGTGCCATATTTTCTCCACTTGATGATGACTGTCTTCATTGTGTTCCATGGTATATCTAATGCCTTGGAGATTCTTTTGTACCCTTCTCCTGATTGATACCTTTTAACAATGAGATCCCTCTGATGCTTTGGAAGCGCAGCTGAACTTTATTTGAGGTTAATCAGAGGCACTTTAAATGATGGCAGGTGTATGCTGACTCCTATTTAACACGATTTGGAATGTGATTGCTTAATTCTGAACACAGCTACATCCCCAGTTATAAGAGGGTGTGCAGACTTATGCAACCACATTATTTTTAGTTATTTTTTTCTTCCATCCACCTAAAAGATTTCAGTTTGTTTTTCAATTGAGTTGTACAGTTTATAGGTCACATTAAAGGTGGAAAAAGTTCTGAAATGATTTATCTTTGTTTCATTTTTTTACAGCACAGAAACCGGACATTTTAACAGGGGTGTGTAGACTTTTTATATCCACTGTAGGTGCACATTAATACTGCAAGAAATTGCACTGATTTATATTGTGAACCTGTCATGACCTTTAGTGTTTTAACATTTCAGTCTTTGTCATGAACATTTCTAATAAGGTGGGCTCCAATTCATATTCAGGTTTATTTCTATACACCTTGACGTCCAACATTACTGCTATTTCAATTTTGTTTGAAATTCTAATTTTGCTGCGTATTATGTAATATGTATACTCGTAACTGTCATTTATCTGTCTCCAATTCGCAGTTTTAATCAATATAACCTAAAACATAATGGAAAATACATTGTACAGTAATCAAAATCAGTTTTAGTAATCAAAATGTTTGTATTTTATTTTAGCAATTTACATAACAAATGTGTATGCTTGAATGATACTACTCATTTAAAGAGAGAACGTAATATGCATTTTCATAGGTGTGATAGAGGAGAAGCCTTGTACTATCACTATTTGGATTTCATAAAATAGTTCTATTATTGTATTAGTATTGGAGATACTTAATAAATAGCTCCCATAAAAATACATAGGAACTGGAGATATGTTATATTTTATCTCCATTTATACTACTTATGGTTTCCCTGGTGGCTCAGTGGATAGGATGCAGGTGCTTTCACCACAGCATCCTGGCTTCAAATCCAGCCAGGGAGCCAAGAGGTCACACTGGTCCGTACTCAGGTAGGAGACCACCTAGGAGTACCAGGACCTGTGGCCCACTGGCAACCCACTCCAGTATCTCTTCCATGAAAACCAAGTGGAGCAGCATGGTGTGTTGTCCATGAGGTCACACAGTCACACACAAGTGAACATTTTTTACATCCTACTTATCCTAAATGTTCCCCTGCTTGATAAATAAAAACTAAAGTCTTTTAGAAATATTGCTCCTGTGTCTTATGTAACCTTTCAAATGGCTAGGATAATTCATCTGTCATAAAATCTATGGAAATTACATTGACAAGGTCATTAATAGACAGCATTATGCTTTTTTCGGAATAGAGACATTTTCCTAATGACATCCTTGCTAGGTTGCCTGATTACTTTGTGTCCCTTAACCACCAATCTTGATTATTCCATCAACATTATTCCCACATATTTGTAAAATTCTGTACTTCTAGTGCTCTTTTCACTGCTGCTTTAAATGTTAAAAAAAAGTTTGTGCATTTGGTGCCTAATTAAATATCAACTAAAATGCTTATTAAATAACGTAAACTGGTAAAGTAAAATTGTTATTTGAATTCAATACATTCTCAGTATCATTGCATTCAGGGGTGGATCTACCAGTGGTGCAGGTGGTGCAGTGCACCAGGGCCCTACTCTAGGGGGGCCCAGAGCTGAGTAAATTTGTTTTTAGTTTAATTTTATTTTACATAGAGCATTCTACTGAACCTTCAATAGATGAAAGTGTGGAGCACTTCAGAACCCTGGAGCTGGACAACAGCAATGAACAAGGGGGATAGGTTCTGTGAGGTGGGTGCTGAGTCGGATTGGGTGCTGTGTGAGGATGGATCCTGAGACTGGTGGGTGTTCTGTGGAGGTGGATGTTGAGAGGGACTGGGTGATATGTAGAGATAATATATGTATGTATGTGTTCACCCAGGTAGGAGGTAAGGGAAGAGGAGGAGCTATGAAAGTGGTCTTAGGGGGAGCTATGGGAAAAGGTCTCGGGAAGGATCTCTAAGTAAGTGGGTACCTGGAGGGACAGTGCAAAAATAACCTGCCTCACCCCCCCTTCCCTTGGGGGCTTTACTTTTTTTTGCGACAGGGCTCTCCATGCTCTAGCTCCGCCACTGGTTGCATTACTATACCAATTTCAACTTGGCATAACCAGGTGATTGTGCTAAAATGATAGAGTTCATATTCTTAGTTGACCACAGGAGTCTCTCCAAAGAAACATAATGCTAAATAAACAGATATATGCAAAATTATATATATACGAAAAAGCAGGACATGAGAGGAGAGAAAGTAAAAGCCAGAAACAGGAATTATGCAAATTCAATGAGACCGAAGGATTGAAAACTTGTGAATAACAGTTAAATGGTTTACAAAGTATGTCAGACTGATGTTTGCTTTATTAATAAGGTAGGAGGTATGAGAGTCACTACAGCTATGAATAAATAGGAAACATTAGCAGAGATCTGCAGATGTGTTACTGTACTGAATAACCCCTCACTTTATAGTAGGATCTGTTCTTGCATCTATTTTCAGTGTTTTAAGAATTTTACATGTAATATTTATTGTACTTATTTTCTTTATTCTCCACTTTATAAATACTATTTGGTACTTTATATATATATATTTACCTACTTATAGACATTCTGTATATATGATAACAAGTATATACAGGGTGGCCATAAAGGCCCTCATTCAATTGCGATTTGGCCAATCAAATAGGGCTCTAAATAAGCACATAGCATATTTTTTTTAAATAAGTTTTTAGTTAGTAAACATCTATCCAAAAGCAAGGTTTTAACTAACTAAAAACTTCTTTAAAATATATATGCTATGTGCTTATTTAGAGCCCAATTCAATTGGCCAAATCGCAATTGAATGAGGCCCAAAGTCTCTATACAATGTATTAGATTTATTACAAAAGCAATTGAAAAGATAAATCTGTGGTAATCATTACACAATAAGGAGTAGATATTGACTTTTTATTTCTTGCGTAGGACTTTGTGCACTGCTGAATGTGGTAGCTGTAACTGCCTGGCAGCAGTACGAATGACTTTGTAGGAGAAGTAGCAAAGTGTTCTTTAACACGATCATTTTTTTCCTCAGATAATTTTTGATCATCCACTTCTCCCTTTAATCCAACACTGTCCCTGTCTCCATAAATATCTTGTGCCATGCACGAATTGACGGACATGATGGTAGACTTCTTCCATACTTAATCCTGTAGCTTCGCTGAGACTGCGTATCAGATTTTGTTTCAATAAACCACGATACACATTGTGCCTTTTCTTGAGGAGTAGCTATTTTTTAGGGTTTCATTTAGAGGAACCTATTCCATCAACAGATTGCCTAAAAAACGCAAATGCAATGCGATTAAAAACTTTGATAACCACTGAGTGCATAGAACAAATCTGACAAACACATCCCATCAATTGCCTTTGTAATAACCTTTTTAAATTGTAAAGAGACTTTATGGACACCCTGTATGTTATATTGGTGTTTATGTTTTATCCATTATGGTTTGTTGCTATGTCATATAATGTATATGAACCTTATATATATTATATATAATGTTTTTTTTTTTACAATTAGATTAAAAAACTTTTTTTGTTCACCCATGTATTTGATTAAAATACATAACTCTTAATCCCCCTCTTCCCATATTCATTAACATATTTGCTTTCTTTTCCTTTACTATTTTTTTTTTTTTTTTTTTGGAACCAGCTTTTTGTATTTGTAAAGAGACCCTTTAGGGAGAAAAGTACTATAAAAATACTTAGTTGCCATAATTTTATAAGACTACTTAATTACACTATTATCTACATATATTTATATTATCAATAAATGTGGTCTCCATTGCCATATAAAGTCTGTCCCAATTCTTCAAAATGTAGTAATGGAAGTATATAATTGGTTAACAAGTTAATAATTTAAGAAGTTATAGAGTATAAACGATAGTCCTTGTACAAGGCAAAACGATTCCTCTTCTCAAAGAAATAATGAATATTGTTCTCTGTCTTTGAAACATCTGACCTTTTAAAAATACCATTGTGTACATTTAAAAAATTGATATAGCCACAAGATGTTGGAAGTACCAATGTCTGGTGTCATCTATGACCTTTTAATACACTGAAGGAAATTGATGGTTTTATTATTATGAAGAACAAACTAATGCTTTTTTCCCTCTTTGACTGTACTTTAAGTAAATCAAGAAGCATTGACCTAAACATTACGTGACCATAATTAAGTAAATTAAATTAATTAACAAATGATTTACTAAAATAGAATTAATGTAGCCTAATTTTACCAGTGTTTTACTTTTTTTGTAAAGAAATATGCTACTTTTAGGCTATAAATTCAATTAAGTGACATATAAAAATGTATGTTTACAAAAGTAATGTCAATAGAAAATAATTTCATGAAAAATGATCGATGGCACAGAATAAAGTGTCACTTCTGAGGCTATGTTGACAGTTGATTTGCATTAGGAATGTTCTTTGTCATCAAAATACAAGTTAATGTCACATCTAAGGTTCACATGCTGAGTGAAATCGGTCACTGATTTTATATTAACACCCCCCCTCTATCCCAACATTCACCTTTCAAGGAGAAAAGTTTGAATCTGAAAATATATATATATATATATATATATATATATATATACTATTATATATATTTATAAATGTGTTATGTAGATATAAGTAATTTCGTAAAAGTATTAAGAACACTGTGGAGCTATAAACTTTCTTGAGTCTTCCAGGTGACCATCTCTGATAAAGAGAGCAAACACTGAACTGGATTTATCCTTCATTTTCTGTTGTAATAACCCTTTCTTAAATGTGTTTTGTAACATATAGACTTTTAATTAAATGGATGCCAAAGTCTTTATCTATTGTACATTTCTAAAATATGTAAAGCTCATTTGAAAACATCAAAAGAACTATAACAAATATATCAGCATAACAATAGAAAGATATCTATTTATCTAGCTGTGTCTCTCTCTCTCTCCTAGCATGTGTAGTAGATTTTGTGGGGAGGTAGTTTATCTCAACAATCATTTAAGTTATGGTGAGAAAAAGAGCAATAGAAGCCCTCTACCATACAGTAGTATCGTAAATTAATAGTACACATTTGAACGTCTAAAACATGTTAAAGAAACTTGTGTCCTGTCCAGAATTCTGAGAAATACAGTTATTACTATATATATTTCAAAGAGAAAATTGAAAATGTAAAAGAGACAGTGTTAGTGTTTGGTGAGGTATAAGTAGGAATTCAGCTGATTATGGTAAAAGTCCTGTTAGCCTAACTATATAAAGTGACACATTATTAGTTTTTTTTTATGTGACTTTAGTACTCTGCCATGTTGGTTCTTCTCCCTCCAACCATCAATTACAGAATATTTCTGTGTGAAGCTGATGAGCAGCAATGTACTCCATAACACATTTTCTAATGCACAGAGCATGATCAATAATTTTCTATTGGTGTACATGCAGGGCCGGATCTACCTTTTTGGAGCCCCTGGGCAGTGAAGTGGAGAAGCCCTTGCAAGTGCGTGTGCACAAGGTAGGCACGCACCCATTCTACCCTTTTCTGTGCGCTCTCTCGCTGTGTGAGCAAATCACTGACATTCCAGCAACATTTTACAACATAGCTACTCATACACATGCTGAGCTATTACTTGTTTATTAAATACATTTGATGGTGGGCCATTTTATTTATATTTTTCTATGGGAGGGCATCAAGCATATGTTACACAAACACACATTTTCATCTATTGTATTACACAGAAAAGTTGAGTAATTATGAGTGTTAAAGGGCCAGCACAGGGGCCCCACCAGAGCAGGGCTCTAATGAATTGGCGGTAGCACCATCCATGCACACAGACACACAAAGTCACAGACACACACTGAGGTACAAACAGAGACACACACATAGAGACAAGCACACACAAGTACTCACAGACATACACACACATAGAAGTACACACAGAGGTACATAAAGACACATATATACATAGAGACACAGTAAGATACACAGTTATACACACATAGTTACACACATAGTCACACAGAGAGATACAGACAGAAGCACACATATAGAGTTACACACACAGAGGCACGCAGACAGACATATACAAACAGAGGTGCAAGCATACACACACATAAAGGCACACAGATACACATAGATGTACAGGCCTATATACATACAGAGGCACACATGCAGACATAGAGTCACACATACATACACACATATAGGCATACATACTCACATAGAGGCATGCATACAAACACTCATAGAGTCACACATACATACACACTGAGGCATACACACAGAGGCACACACACATACACACATAGAGGCACACAGACACATACAATTCCAATAGTTTATTTTCATAGTACATCATGAGAGATAAAGCACACAAGGGGCTTTATCTTCAGTAGCACCTTGTGGTAGGTGCTCTGCACAGGAGACAACATGGAGGAGGAAGGGAGAAGGAGTAGGGAGAAGGGAGGCAGGGCTATGGCTAGGTGCTTATCCCACAAGCTGCAGCATTGGAGGGAGGAAGGTGGGCTACCACCGGGGATAGGTCTATTTTTTTTTTTTTAAGTTTGTTTCTAACACTCAAAATAAGGTGCCTGTCGATGAGGCCTGCCCCTAGGCAAATGCCTAAGTTGCCTAACCAGTGATCTGGACAAGGGTACATACTTAAGAGGTGCACCTTCTAGATCGGGAGCCACCAGCATATTGCCAGGATGCCATCAGTCTCCAAAGTGTTGAAAATATACTTTTATCCATTCATTCAATAATGTTATAAAACATGAAATGGTGAGTTCAGTGATATGTGTTAACCAGAGAAGGTTATTGAAGGTGTTTGGTTCACTATTCACTGTCTTTACAATTTGTTACATGTGATTGATAATTATTTGTCGTGAAAGAACTGCTACATGGTATTTTTACATCAATAACAGCTATGACTCCGTGCTGTATATAGCATGCCATTACATGTTTGTGAATTAATTAATTATTTTGGTTGTTATATAAAATGTATAAGAGCCTTTCTAAATGATTTAATTCTCATTAGTTTACAAGAACATGTCCTGTTGAGACAAAGTATGCAAGAAGACAATGGAAGCATGCAGTAAAGATAATTAGCTATAAAATTGAAAAATCTAAAGATTGCGTTTAATTTTTTAAACTTTCTAAAAACATTTTGTCTATTATCAAGTCTGTTATTGGAAAAATATATAGAAATTATCATCACCACTGCAATGCTTTGAAATAAACCAATGAAAGCAGACACCAGTTAAAACCATTACTATGGAGACCATGGTTCTACACAGATTACATTTTTGCCCTATAAAAATGTATTAAAGAATAATCATGGATTCTATAAACTATAAGTAAAGTTAGAAAGACTTTAGGGAAACAAAAATAAATTGAAATGAAAGTTATTAAGCTGCAATACATAGTTACACACCTAACTGGGAACCATCGTACTGTGGCAAAGCATTAAGGAATGCAAAAATATAATCATATTCATTGCTTCACTGCATGTAATAATTAGCTTTTAATTTTTCTTTGTTTTGCTTATAAATATGATAAGGAAATATATTAATGTTAATAAGCTGTTATGGAAAGCTTTCTTATTTTGCTATGTCTAAGTGCTAATGAGGAAAGCTATTAAAGACATATGGCACAGTCTAATGTGATTCATTTACTGCAATCAATTATTATTATTAATAACATAGAAATCTGCAGTGAATAAAACATAAAGCAAAAAAATATATTTACAGTATAAAAAATGTTTATGCTTTGTTACTGTTATGCTTAAAACTGGAAAAGTTTTATGTTGTGAAACAGATTTAAATACAAAAATCTCTGGTTCACATAACAAAGGAGCATAAAAAGAATATTTGTAGATTAGATCAAGAAGTGTGGTCCATTGCTCAAGTTGTACTTAAAGTACTTGTGCTTTTTTTTATATTTTATGTATACCCTTTTTAAATAAGTATAACACATACAATACAGTCACTTTCAAAGATTTTATCTAATTATATTTGTATTTTGGTTTATGTTGAATTTGGTATCAATTATTATACTGATGATTGTTGCTAAGTATTTCATTTTTAGTGGATAAGACCAATTTATGACCAAAAACTTCACTCTGTACTTGATGTATAGTCCGTAAGATATAAATATATCTCTTTGGTTGAGTAAATCTTTATTTTATTTTTCAGTGTAATTTTTCTTACTAAACCTTTGTGCATGAGTTCTGGAAACCAAATTGCGGGGCCTTTATATACGTTCTGCAGCACATAATTAGGTATAAAAAGTATTAGCATAGTGGAGTTTAGATATTGACCTTATATTCAATAGCAGATAGTTTAAATGCTCTCAGAGGATTTGAATGTTCAGGTATATGGCACTGATGCTAGCTAAGCAAGCTGTCTCATATCATCTCATCAATCAGAAGAAAGAGATCTGGCAGGCAAACAGAGGTTATATACACAGGGGTCTTATACCAATCACAAGACATTTAACTCTATTTTATTTAAAACCATCAAAATCCTGCTGTGAAAGGTAATCCACATTGTATGATTTGAGTCACTTTTTTTGTACACCAGTACATAAGACTTTGTTAATGATCCAACTGTTTCCCTCAGATGAGCTGGTTATGGTTCTGTATAAAGAAAATGTGTACAGTGCAATATGAATGTTTATCTACAGTGTTATTAATAAAGCTGTTGATATTATCTCATGGGAGTTAGTATGATATTCGGAATTTATACAGAAGGTTATGATCCTTATAGGGACATGAAAATAAAGATTTCTTTGTTACATCAGAAAGAGGCGGTCACAATGTGTTTTCATTTTTTAAATAAAGGTCTCAGAGCACAAAAATGTATTCAGAAATGTAACTACTCTTGGGGGCATGCCCTCTACCACCCAATAAGATCAAAATAATAAAATATGCTCTCTAAATTTTCTGTTAGCGTCAATGAAATTTAAACAGGTTTTACTTGCAAAAACAACTTTTGTAATGCTTAACATGTATATTTGTATCTGTGAAGGTATGTTATCCTTTCTTTAAACTAGAAATATTGTTGTACCAATAAGGTAAGGTTGTTATGTACCATGTATATCAACCATACTAGTGAAATTTTTACATTTACTTAATAAAAAATATACTGTAAACAACAAGGTTTAAGAGAGAGAAAGTAAATTAGCTGCACCACTAGACAACAGTAGATGAATACTTCCAAGTCACAGTATATTAGTAGTTTATGTTATAGTCTCCAAGTCGTTAAAATATTGTTTAGAATAGTCAAATCTCCTCAAAAATTCCCCCAGTGGACAATCTCATACTGGTCTGGGTGTAATATACTCCCTATCCTTATTAGTATACTAGCGACTTGCCCGTCAAAAATGAAGGCAAGAACATTTTAAGGCTGGCTATGCTGTTTGCCATACAATGCGAGGCTCTGTCCCCTCTGAGCACCTTTAGCGCTCATTGCGAGCCTCTTCCCATCTAATTTGCTGCTTTACAATTTTCACCTTCAGTGCTCACTGTGAGCCTCTCTCCACCAGTGTAGTTTACAGGCCCTGCAATGAGCGCTCATTGCAGACGTCGTGCAACACACCACGACGCGCTGAGCACTCATCACAAAAGTCCTGCGTGCCTGGCGTTGTTCGGCTAAGGGTTACTGGTTTTGGCTAAGTGTTACTGGCTTTGGTTAAATGTTACTGGCTTGGGTTAAGTGTTACTGACTTAGATTAAGTTTTACTGGTTTGGGCTAAGTGTTACTGGCTTGGGCTAAGTGTTACTGGCTTCAGCCTCGTTTTGGTCCTGTTTGAGAAAATTTTGTTTTTTTCCGCCGCCGTTTTTTCCCCTCGCTTAGCTTATTTTCCATCTCTGAAAAACGGCAATTAGGACTTAAATTAGCTTGCACCCTCACTTACAGGCTCCCTTGCTGTCCCCCTGAGTTGTGTGTAAGGATTTTAATTTATGTTGTACATTATTTTTTGTTTTTTGGCAGTCTTTCGAGTAACGGGCTTCGGTTAAGTGTCACTGGCTTAGGTTAAGTGTTACTGGCTTCGGTTATGGGCGTTTTCAATCTCTTCCCATCCTCCATCGGTGGAGTGTAATAGGGTAAAGGACATCTCTGATGGGACAGAGGACCCTTTGAGGGACCCTGAAAAGGCACTATTGCGAGAGCTGCAATGAGTGTGTTCTGCGCTCATTGCAGCAAAGTGCTGCAAGCCTCGAGATGAACTCCTACGGTGCTCATCTTGGGGCCATCTTCAACCGTTTTTAAAGTCCTACCTAAGTCCTACGGGCCTCGCCTTTGGCACTCACTGCAGCCTAAGTCCTATGGGCCTCGCGATGAGCACCTGCGGCGCACATTGCATCCCAAAGTCCTTTGCGAGGAAAAGCAACTTGCAGGCCTCGCTTTGTGAGGCCTGCAATTATTTAACATTGCATAACCAACATCGCAAACGTGACCAATATTTCCCAAACCAACAACTATATATGTGATGTCCTCTCCACTGATTTCTCAGTCCCGTAAGGGTTTTTTGGTTAGTAGTCGTATAGTTAGTTGATAGTGATTGGTATCGTCCATCCCTCTACACTGGATTGTGATGCATATATGTTGTGCAGCTTCTTGATGGGCCACTGTTGACAAGTGTGCCTTAAAGCCACTTATTTCATTATGGTAAACATGACATGTACATAATACATAGGTCAACATATATTAAGCCTTCCAGGAGTGGTTTATAGCCTGCAAATTCTATATGTATAGACAAACGTTCAAAACAGGGCACTGATTGGATTGCTCCATGTGTGCAGTTTCCATGATAACCCTCTTATACACTATACCATGTAGATTAGAGAATTAATTAGCACAAGTTGGCCTGTGAGAGCACTGCAACATGCTTAGTACTGCCTGTGCCCAACGCTCACCAGATCTGAGTGAGATAATTGGATCTAGACGTTCCTATTGGTCCCTGGCGTCCCATAGCAATGGAGATGCTTTCAATTGGGGCATCCTCATTGGTTACTTACATCTTTAAGCAACAGAGACACTGTCCACGTCATATGTGAAACCCCCCGGTCCAGTACCACATGGGAGCATCCTACTTAGCTCAAATAGCATCTAAGGATGCTGGTATTTCAGGTATGCTAGAAGCAATACTGATTAGTCAATTATATAATGTAGAAAGCTGTGCAGGAATGGTGAAATTTGTCTGAATCTAACTTTATGATTCATACCATTTATACATATATACAAATGGTATTTTATGCTTTATCAGATTTTTATTTTATTTTTATTTTATATCAGTAAATATGTTTTTGGGATTTGCTCTACCCTAACCATGGTTGATAAAGTACCATTAAGTGTATAATTTGGAAGGAGTGGATCCTACTATACCATATTTTAGGATGTTAAAACCAATATATACACCTACCTGAGGTGATTTCCTTATATCCAGTATATCACACTGTCGGGGACAATCCTGATGAATCCAGAAAACCACCTGAAGAGGTATACACATGCCTCACATTTTTGGGATAGGGAAATGTCAGTACCTCATCTCTACTTAACTCCTGAAGGATTCTGATTAGCTCAGGTGAGCAGAGCTTTAAAAACACAGAAGCAGAGAGATGAATGTGGCCCTCACTGATTTACTGCTACAAGCCATAATCAGGCTGTGTTTGGTTCTGCAGTTTGCAAAGGGTGTGTGAATGCAAACTTGGGAACTTTTGGTTAAAGCAGGAATACATACTCATTGGAGTGTACGCTGCTTGTGAGAGATGCAAGAGAGAAACCGAGAACAGTGTTTACTAAACCTGGGACAAAGACAGAGATTAACCCAGAGAATAGTATTGAAGCTGTAAAGAGGGGCACCAGAGAAGCTGGAAAAATGTACCCAGAGAGAGTGACTTTTGTGTGGAAGCTGATGAACAAAGTTGCAGACCTATGAGTTTGGACCTATGAGAAATACAGGCCAGTGACTTCACACATTGTTCAGGTTTTTGCTACATCCAGATTTAACTGGATAAAAGCTTTGTTAGAGAGGGATCTAACTAAAAGTAATGTTAGTGCTTCAAATGAAGCTCTGTTCTTTTATTTCATTTGTTTTTGGTGCATTATTTATTGTTTAACTGGCTAAAGACACAGTACAGTTTGAAAAATCATTTAAAAAACTTCCTGGATTGGTGTTCCTCCATCAAATGTTTTGGAAACAACGGCACAGACCCCATAGGAGACATATACCTTGTCACAATACATTCTTTTTTGATCTGCACTAGGAGCTGGTTGTGCAATTCCACCCCCTTCCTTTTGTATCTTTGTTCACTCAAAAAAATAATAATCAATATCTACAAAACAATTGAGATTATAGTGTAATTCTATCACCTACAAACAACTATACATGTTTGGCTTATGTACTGTAATGATGTAAAATACATCAGAACGAGAAATTATATTACAGGGTAAGGTGACTGTTATATGCATCACTAAGGTGAGGAAATGTAAGACCAACCATTTTTCTGATTTTAAGAGAAATTCATGTACAGTATGCATTTGCTAATTCTGGTGCCCTTGTTTGTTTTGATAGAATACCAATAGTTCAACTCTCCACTATAAAGATTGTATGGGTACTAAAATAACATTACAGATTGTATGGGTACTAAAATAACATTACAGTAGTTTGTTGGCTCTTCACATTGTTGGAAATCTAAATCTTGTGGGTAGGATTGGTTAGGAAATTACAGATATGATAAATAAAAACAAAATGGAATATCTTTAGCAAATCTGTAGCATAAATGTTCAAAATGTACATATATGATACTGAAATCAAACTGAACTACACATTTTGAGGATATTTACATAATCTCAAAAGATTAAAAACTTTAAGTCAGATATGTTTGGCCAATGCAATTGCCATATCTTTCTTAATTTTTTTTTTGTACGAAATCTTGGTAAGATACAGAGTAAAAATATAAGCAAGACTTTAATATGCATATTTAACTTATTGAATTAATGTATGCATATTCTGTACATATCACAGACTCGTGTTATTTTACCAGTGTTTGCCACTTTTTTTAGAAACATTTCAAAGATAAAGATCAGGAAAAATAAATACTATAGAATTGGACAGGAATGGAATTGGAGATGTGGGCCTTCAGCATGTGTGGCTTTATGGACTAGAACCAGCAAATAGGATTTGCTACATTCAGGAGATGGCAGAGTAGATCCACACATATAGTAGGATATGAATGAAGAAAAAAAATGTATCTAGAGACCTATATATCAAAAATAGCTGCCCTCCTACTATAATTATTACCCAAATCTATTTGTGTCATTATGCTTATCTTTGAAATACTCAAAGGAAAAAACACAGGCCTAATTGTAGTTCCAGTGCTTAACACTAATTATTCTGTATCAGTAGCGAAAAAAATATATACAGGAATAAAACATTTAGCGCCGTAGATAGGTTCTCAGAATGTTAAGCGAAAGCTCTAAACAGGGTCACTTTAACATAGGAAAGATAGGAATAGGGGAATGCATTGAAAAAAAAGACACAAATCAAATATAATTTTTTGAAAGTTTCACTTTATATGAATTTCGCATGAACTGCAAACATAAGAACAAGATAAAGAAAAACTTCTCTTTCCAGAAAAATTGAAGGAACGGTACAAATAAAAATAAAAAACAGTCTACTTTACGCAGCAAAAGTTGACGCTTAAAGCTAATCCTCTGGCCTAGCCTTCTTGGTCATAAACTGGTCCAGTTACATCTGCCTTTGTTTTCTGCGGCCATCTAGAATTATGCATCTTGCATTTCTGCTCCTTGCAGCATCTAGTTTGCCAGTTATTTGGCAATTTAGCATGAAGACCCGGATCACCAGGGACATTTTCAAGGAGTGGTTCAGGGCCATTTCTGCCCTTCCATACAGCGCTATTGCAGGCACAATGGACTTGAGGAAAAAGGCAACTATCCACCAGAACTGGTGTTTAACATAGATGAGACCGGCATCTTCTGAAATCTGATGCCAAGCCGCAAATTTATTTCAAGGGAGCACTAGAGATCACAGGCTTTAAAGTAGCCAAAGACCGGCTAACCCTTCTTCTGGGTGGGATCGCCATTGCTGGTCTCTGTTTTCTCCTTTCTATCTCTCTGTCTCTTGCCCTGCCCCTCTTAACTCAGTGATGCTATTAAGAGCTTTAATAGTGGTCCCGAGAGTAAAAAACAGATTTATCACGAAGCAAAGCATCCAGAATGGAGAGCGGTGGCCAAAAAACAGAGCTATAGTGGGGTTTAACTCAAAGAGGAGAATTACAGCAAACAGAGCTTTAGCGAATCAGCGAATTAACAGAGCTTTAGCAGATCAGTGCTAAAAAGGAGTAAAGTTAAGCAGGGTATACCTGTATTTAAAAAATGGAACATTTATTATAAAATCAGAAAAGGCACTGCATTAAAACTCTGCAATATTAGTTAGTTTAATGGTTATATTTTTTGCCTAGTTGTTACTGTTCTCAGTGATTCATTTTGAATAAAATCTGTATCCAATTCCTGTCTAGCACCAGCTAGAAAATAATTATGACTGCTCACTGCTTTGGAAACAAAGCTGACCAACAAGTGAATGTAATTGGTGTGAAATAATGGAAATATGTATAGTAATAGTAGGTGGTTGATCCTAACAATATAAAAGGTTGCTCACACGCACAATATCCATGAGGCTTTCATATCATAATATATCACAACAGTAACACTATAAACTGATCTTAAAATATGGTCTAAGATTCGATGAACCAGATCATCAAAGACCCTATGTCCCACAGTGGAGACCTCCTATCTGGAGGTCCATGGTATGCCCCAAAAGCTGGCTAGAATTCCCTATTATATAAAAACAGCATATAATGCCCTTATGCATAATCAATACAAACAATAGGAGTTAGACTAGAATGAATTATAAATAATGACTCTAATCCCTGTGTCTCATTACAGAGACCTGTAATCTGAAAGGCTATGGTGTGCCCCACAATCTGACTAGAGTTATCTGTTACTAGCTACTTGTCCATCAAAAATGATGGGAATACAATTTAAGGCTCAGAATGCTGTATCTTCGGCGCGCATAGCGAGTCCCACGATAAGCGCCTGTGGCGCTCATCGAGTGGCTCACAATGAGCACCTTTGCCACTCATTGCGTGCCTCTCCCTCCGTCTACTGTACGGGCTTCGCGATGAGTGGCTTTGCAGCTCATTGCAAGGCTTTTCAAGCTACAGCTTTCGTGCTTCACAATTTTGGCGCTCATTGTGACCCTCCCCCGTGTAGTTTTGGGGCTTCGCGATGAGTGTTACTGCTTGCGTTAAGTGTTACTGCCTTGGTTTCAGTGTTACTGGATTTGGTTTAAGTGTTACTGCCTTCAGTGTCATTTTCGTCCTGTTATGTTTTTTCAACCACCATTTTTTTCTCACTTAGGCATTTTTCGATCTTGAAAAAACACAAAATATGCCGCAAATTCACTTGCAAGCTCACTCACAGGCTCCCTGGCTCTCCCCCTGTGATGTGTGTGAGTGTGTAAGGTAATTTGAGGCATATCTTTTTTTTTTTTTGCTGGGCTTCCGTGGTTTGGCTCTTAAAGTAGTATCTTCTTGCAGTGAAGAAGATACGATTTTAACTGTTAGGGAACCAGAACTGGAGGGCTAAACAACATAAGTGTTAGATTAATTCAACTGACAAACATAACCCCAATAAGGGCAGAAACTGGTCACACCCTAGCTAATGTAACACTCTATAAATGAAAGTTCAAAAGTCTGATGGCTCATTAAACAGTTTCGCCACAACCAGTAGCTTTATCAGAGGCTAGATTGCATACAATCTAGTCATTGATAAAGTCGCTGGTTGTGGAAAAGTGTAAGAAAATGGTTCGATTTTTATATTTTTGGCTTCTGATTATACTTATTTTCAAACTTTGATTATCCCTTTCCAGCATTTAGTTAAAACACACCTTGTTGCAAGACATATGTGCTTGGTCAACAATCAGTGATTCTATAACAATGCACAATTGGTTGCTAAACAAAGTCAAGGTGAACAGGGAGAACTATCAATGAAGAAAATAATGAAGGAACATCCAGAAGAGGAAGTGAATCAGTGGAACAGTGTCATTAACTGATGGTTATAACAGTGCAGCAATTCTTTTTCAACAGCATCATTTTTAATCTGATGTAAATGTGAATTATTCACATGTTCGTCACAGTTTGTTCACTGCTAGACCTATGTAAAGAATGATATGGTTTATTTTGTTCTTTATTTTTTTTTTTTAAATGCCAACCGCAAATAACACTCATTGACAACATCCAGCTGTGTAACAATTTTCTTTCAAGTCAATTCAAATTGGCCTCGAAGAATATGATAAGGTATTTCAAGCCCTTGAAGCCTTTGATTTAATGCCATATGATTTTCATTATTATGTTCATACAATACTTTTATGTGCATTTGAGATAAAGAACAATGTTGGCATGGCTGGAAATATATAGCTATTGATCACAGCTGCTCTTATTGTGATAACATTGGCGGCTTACTGTCAATCATTCTTTGATTTATAAGCAAAATAGCTTACTACAGCAATTGATTATGAATGTTTACAGTCAAAAGATATCCATGATTTGGACTGATTATTCTTTAACAGAAATTGGTAAAACTTCCTTTGATCGGCTAACAGAGACTTGTCTCATACCTAGGAATTTTATAAACAATTCAATTTAGAGCAAGAAATACAGAAATTTAGACACAGATTTGCATGACAATTTTGAATTAGTTGGTCTATTTCAGAGTTTAGTGACAGGGAATCTACTAAACTGCTGTGATCAAAATCTATTAATTTACCAGCACAGTGTGAAGTGACCCTTACAGTCAAATTCTAAACATATGCCCCCCCTCCCTTATCTCCACTAGGAATTCATAGCCAGTAGGTGCTACTGTCAATTCTCCATGTGCTTCCTACAGTGAACTAAACAAATATTAAATGGTAGTTAGAACCTGGTTTCTACTGTGTCATAGCATCAACACATTATATACTTCAGATCTGTGATATCCAATACATATAACACCGCAAATTAAAAATACTTCTTTCTATGGTTGGAATACCATAAGCTCCCCATATTTTGCTGAGTAAAGATTAATCCTCTGAATTTTACTAACTAGGACATAATGACAGGCAGTCATTATATAAAAATATAGAATTTGTAAACACAAAAGGACTTAATATAGACTTACAATATTTTCATAACTTCATAACTTAAATCCTCCAAGCATTCTTTCTACTTATATACACATAAATAATGCTTACATGGATGTCGAATATCAGAATTTATCTGCAGGCATGTAGATGAGTCAATCAATGCTTTAGGCTTTCTGGCGGACTCACTTGTGCATGAGAAGCAAATCACTCATATATTTTTTTGCACTAAAGAATTACCGCTACTTTTAATACTACTAACATTTCCATGTTGTTGTGCTTTTTGGCAATTAATACAGTGATATTATTAATATCAATAAAATGTATTAATATTGATTACAAATTATTTTTTTTATATACTTGCCAATTTTTAATTATCTGAATTCTTACTACACAATATATATAAGCTTTAGACTCATGAAATAAACAAAACGGTATTATATAAAAAGATATTTATTATAATGAATAAAAATAACATCAAATCAGTATCTTTCAATATGACAAACAAATATACAAATGATGAAGAATTAGTTATTATCACATTGTCCACATAATCAAATAAAAGACATGCCAAATATGCTTAATAGAAGTGATATGATAATTATGACATCAGCGATGGTTTTATTTTTTGGTATACTTTACAAATATCTGCTCATTAGGATACCATACCATTTTAAAATTAAATAAATGTTGTAGTCTAATTCTGATATTATCTCAAATTTAAAAAGAAAATGTTTTTCGTTACAATTAGGTAATAAATCAAAAAATGTTTGATTGCTATAACATCTGGTATTTATGGTATGTAGCATACATCACAAGAAATGAAGTAAAGTAATGTAAAGTTTGAAGTAAGTCTGAAAGAAGTTAGAAAGTAAAATAAGTAAAAGTAAGTAAGTCAGTAGGAGAGTAGTAAGATGAGTCCAGAACCTTGGTTCTCTTCCTTTTTATAGAAAAAAATATTTTCCTATCTATACTTATTAATTCTGCACCCAATTGGGTTCTATGGGAGTAGATATTTTATTTTCAAATATTTTTTATTGAAGACAATTTGGTAATATTATTACAGTTGTTTGTATCACACATTAGGCCATACATTACATATATTTGACGTTGCTTGTATAAATTACCCTCATTGCTTATCGGAAGAGAACTAAAGATATTATTATATCAGGAACAAAATGTTTGTCTTCCTTTTTTTTTTTTTTTAAATGTCATTCATGTTTGAATTTACAAAAAACAGTTATCAACTTGATTAACTTATTAACCTTGTAAATGTAATTTCCCCACTCTCAATGAAATTCTTGTTATACAGATTGCCTATACCAAATTCGCCTGGTGTAAGCAAGGGTAGATCAGATTAGAGATTGTCAGCCTTATTAAATTGCGATTCAGCAAATATAAAAGGTCTCTATTTAAGCACACAGCATATTTTTTTTACAGAAGTTTTTAGTTTATGAACTTCTATTCAAAAGCAATGTCTTCACTAACTAAAAACTTCTGTAAAAAAAATATGCTATGTGCTTAAATAGAGCCCTTTTCAATTTGCTGAATCACAATTTAATAAGGCTGTATATGTTTTTATCTAATTGATGAATTCAGTCAGGCCTAGGCTACTCTTTATATTAATACATGAGGGGGTGGATATCGCTGAGTATTTACACAGTGTGAATTCAAACAGTAAATAATACAGGGAAATATGAAAAGAAAAAGGAGAAAATGAAAGGGGGAAAGGAATAAAGTGGAGAAGAAGCTTCCTCCTTACAAGATTACAATATGAGGATCCTTATGAAGGGTCAGATAGTACTACTTGATTTACCTTAATCTCCATCTCTTGATTCAGCTCTGAGGTCCAGGCTCCCCGAGTCTCCTGCTCCCCACCATAACTGAGGGTTTGATAGTTGGGAGGGGACTATATTTTAATTACCTTACAATGTTTTACATACTATTTCATACAATCAGTAGGAGGCACAATAAGATTATAGCATTTTGTACCATATTCACTTAATATGTATGTTATTTTTAGTATGTCAAGCTGTAAAGATTGATTTTACAATGTCACAAAGGTTTCATGGAATGTCTTGGTTAAGTGTGGGCATCTAGACTAAATCTCTTTGTTCCTGTTTTCTTTGTCAATAATTTGATTATCTACTCATAAATATGTCTATTCAACAGAAAGCCAAGACAAAGCTTTCTTTTTAAACATATCAAACTATTAAAATCATGTGAATCAAAGATTTTACGTGGAATAGCGATAGAATACTCAACATACAAATACATGAAATAATTGCATTTCAATTATCAATTTTATTGCCTTAAAATGCATGACAATGTACAAAAATTTAGCTCATAGGTTTGATTGCAAGAATGTTCATAATCTGTTCAGCTATACGATAGGAATGAGTACATCACAAGTGGGAAAATATTGCTATGGTGGTAGTTAGAATGACATTGAGCTTCATTCAATTGAGCAATTGTAAGTTACTGGAGATTGTAATGGAGCCCGTAAGCTAATTTGCTATTTAATTGGAGTTTTTTTGACGAGCCAAAAACGGCTTACATATTAATTGAAATCCTTGCGTTTCTTAAACCCAGAACTTACAGCCTATCGAAGCCTTTGATCTTTCATATCCGCAAGAGTTCTGATCGCTAAAATTGCAAATTCCTATTCAAATGCAAAAATCCCTCAAGACTGCACCCTCAGTCAAGCCCGCAAATGGCGGCCCAAATCTTATGGGTTCCAAATAGGACCCGAAAAGGGTTTACAGACTAGCTTGGAACACTGCAAAACATAATAAAAACAAACTAATTGACTTTAAAATAAGGCCAAAGCAATGGAAGGCATTACAATTCCTTATACAACAACTCACAAGTATCAAATAGTAAAAAAAAACATTTTTATTTTTTCATATGTTGTAATGGTCATGCATATGCCAATATGAAAAGTCATGCTGCAAGATGCTGAAAGCTATTAAAGAGACACTACCTCATTACATTGCAACACAAATACATGAAAATGGCTGCCATATTAACCGCACTCACAGAGGCTCTAATGTGGACCCTAAAAATACAAAGCTCATCTCATATACATCTCACTCATCACATCTACATTGGGAAAACATAAATGGTGGCCATATTACACCGCCACATCATATATATCAAGTACCAGGGGATCAAAAACTAATGTAGGCCAAAACATTATGATTTACAAATAGGACTGGCAAAAACAATACAAAAGCAAGGAAGTTCATCAGATTATCAATCTCAAGATTCCCATAGCCAGAACCTAAATCTGCTGTAATGCCAGATAAGTCTCAAATACACAAGTGAGCAATTACAAACCTGAATATTAAAGGTATATGAAAGTGAGGTGGGTTATTAATGCATCCGGTAGAATGCATCATAACCCACCCAGAAAAAAATGTTTGCATAAAAAAATGTGCTGGGAGTGATGTTGCCACCCCCAGCAACTGAGATTTGCATATTGGATATATCATTTTTAATGAGATATCCAATATGCAGCACATGCTAATGCTGATTGGCTAAAGTATCTGAAATCATGTGACTTCCCACAGTAGTGCAGACTACAGGTGCTAACTGAGCATGTATGCACAATTCTATATGTATAATACTATAAATTCTCCTATCAGATGCATTAATAACTCAGCTCACTTTCATATACCTTTAACAGGTGCTGTAATCAAAAAGCCATCAGCAAGTCTGACCCATCATGGATTTCCGCCATGCTGTGTATATGCATGTGAGAGTGCTGTAGGAAGCTTGAATATTGGTACCGAATGTTGCGGAGTGGAGACCTTGATGCAAGGCGTGCGATTGAGGAGTGGCTGAGGAGTGACAGAGAGGCGCGTCTGGGAGTGAATTTGGGTGAGCACAGGGGACAGAGCTCTAGTGGCACAGGGGCAGGGGGATATAGGGGCACCTGCAGACTGAAAGGATGACATTGAAGTGCTGGCTCCTGCACAGCAACACCCACAGGGGACTGAGCAGGCCCAGGTGCCTGTAAGGAGGGTCCGGACACCCAAAGTATACAGGCAGAGAGTCACATTAGAGGGGTTAACTGATGGGGAAGTGTATGAGCATTTTAAAACCTTGAGATTTCCTCATGGACCAATAGAGGCATCCCAGGAATGACAAGGATGTCAGCCGCAATACACTTTCTTGCGTCTGGTAGGAGGAATGTCTCAGGAAAGCTTTTCAAGGTGTCTGAGCACATTCCTCCATGCTATTGTTCTGTAAGCTACCAGATACATCAGTTTCCTCAACACTGTGGAAGAGACCTTGAAGGTGAAATCTGATTTTCATCGAATAGAAGGTGTCCCTAATGTGCTAGGTGCTATTGATTGTACACATGTAGCATTGATACCTCCTAAAGATAAAGGAAGCCCTATTCAGAAGTTGCAAACAATCCATAAACTAACATCACATGAATCATTATTTATACGTCCATATGATTTAACAAACATCCCAACATCACATTAATAGCTACATCTCCCATTTTGTTTACTTCATGTGATGCCGGATATGGGTGTTTGCAGTGGTTGTTGACCTCATGTGAACAATCCTGACACACAGATGGAGGAGAGGTACAATGCGGCCTATGACATGCCTGAATGTAATAGAGAGCACCTTTGGTGTGCTTAAGATGCGCTTCAGATGTGTACAGTCCATTGGAGGGGCACTACAGTATACCCCCGATAAGGTTTGTCAGATCACCATGGCCTGCTGTTGTCGGCACAATATAGCATTACAGGCCAACTGTCTGGGGGACATTGATGAGGTTCAGTTCAATCACAAGGAAGAGCCTCTACCTCCCCCTGCTGTGGATAATGTTCAAGGGGCACAACAATGTGCCTGCATCATTTGTGAGTACTTCAAATGTAAGCACAAAACAAATAACAACCAACTATAATGTTGCTTAATTATGCATAACTAATACAACTCTTTTCTCCTTCCCCATTGTCATCATATATAATAATTGTCAAACTACGAGACGTTGTCACGTTTGCGTGGTGCGTACGACTTAGGCGATGAGCGCGCAAAGGCGCTCATCGCCTGCAAGCCTTGCGAACCACGCAAAGCAAAAAACACTAAAAACACACAAAATACAACAAAAAAATACAACAAAAACATCACACACAGCACGGGGGAACAGCCAGGATGTCCGGGAGTGAGACGGAATGTGAATTTAAGCCGATTTGGTTGAGTTTCTGCATTTGAAAATTGCCTAAGCGAGAAAAAAAATGGCCGCCCAAAAAAATGAAAACGAGGCTACACAAACAAGCCACAGGAAGCCAGGAACAAGCCACAGCGAAACACAAAACATAATGAGTTTATTTGGTGTATTTTTTCTATGAATTGTGTAATTGTTATTTACACCTACTATTGACATTATTGTGGATCATCGTGGACCCTGTTTTTGTTTGAAATCCTTTTGGTGGTCCTCAATTCTACCCCAGGTAAACACTTTTTTCTATTATTCATTTTTGGAAACTTAAATATGTCTTTAAACTGCACTTGTATTTAGTGCTACTAAAAATGTTGGCTCTTTATAAGTAAAGAGAAATAAGAACTAGCCATAGTACATAACTCACAGATTGGCAGGTAACATTTTCCTGTAAATCTTACATTATGCAATGCATTGTTGACTACATTGCATTAGATATATTACCATTTTTAACTCTTTCCTTTCAGCTTTTACACATATACAGCAAAATAATAATTATTTGCCATGTTTATTGCCCTTTTATTTAACGTTTATCTAAAACTAGCGACTTGCCCGTCAAAAATGACAGCAATAAAATTTGAAGGCTAGCAATGCTGTTTGCGACACAATGCAAGGCTCTCCCACCTGTGACTTGCAGGCCTCATTGCGAGCCTCTCCCACCGTCGTGAGCCGAGAGATGAGTGCCTTTAGTGCACATCGCAATGTTTCCCCCCTCTCCCTTCCATGTGTCTTTGGCACTCATTGCAGCCCCCGTCAAACCCGTAACTTTCGGCCCTCGCTATGAGCACCTTCAGCGCTCATCGCAAGGACTGCAAGGAGCGCCTTTGGCACTCATTGTGCATGCGCAAGCCCTTATTTCTTAGCATTGCATGACGACAACTCGCAATTATGACAACTATTATATTACTATTATATGTGATTGTATACAATGCCTTTATCTAAGTCTTTGCCTCACTCATTGTATAGTCAAAATGTCCTTCTGTTTATTGCTAATGCCTAATCAACCTCATGTGGCAAAGTTCTGAACACAAAGTTCCACTACTAAAATAATAAAATGAAAGATTATTGTCAGCAAGTATAAACCTAAAAGAAAGATTATTCTGTAAAAAAAAAATCTTTAAAGAATTGAAAAGAGCGAAGTGGCATTAAGAAAGGAAAAGAAGAGATTTGTGAAAGTTTTCAAAGCTATTGTATTCTGTGACACCTTTACAGAAGATATGATTGAAACATAAAAGATGGTATAACCTTGCTAAGTGACCCTCTTTCCAAGCGCCGGAAGCAACTCAAAGACTTGGGAAGGCAAACTGGAGAAAATTATATTTCTTTGAATCATAGAACGTCAAAATGGAAAGAAAGCAATGTAGAATTGAGCATTTGTCAGTGTAATAGCATAAACACAGGTTAATCTTCTGGTACAGCAGCAAGTGCTCTCAAAAGCATGTATGTGACAGTACAGTTAAAAAATATTAAATGGACACAGACGTCAAACATATTTATCACACATTTAAATAAACACGTTTTAAAAATGAAAAACAATATATTTTTTAATTAAAAAAGATTTATCCATTGTGTAGCACAGTGGTTCCCAAACCGGTCCTCAAGGCTCCCCGGACAGGCCGGGATTTCAGTGTAACAGTGTGTGAACACAGGTGAGGCAATTAGAGGCTCCATTGCCTGTTGATTACTAATTGCCCCACCTGTGTTTACACACTGTTACATTGAAATCCTGGCCCTGAGGAGCGGTTTGGGAACCACTGGTGTAGCAAATTTGTTTTAAGGTGACACAGAAGCCATTGCTGTTATAATTCTTTGCATCTTTCCTGCCCTGAACTTTAAATTGCTTAAATGTTTTCCTTGTCTCTTCTTGCTATCCTCTGAAATTCTGCCTTTAGTCAGACAAATATTTTCCTTTCTCCACTACCTTTTGATTTCCTTCTTCCTTGGGCTACTTTCAAAGTCTCACAGACAGTGAGTTTGGCTTATTAGTTTTCTCTCTTTTGGGCATATTCTTTATTGATGGAAAGGATCAGTCTAGATCCCAATCCCAAATTAAAGAGTAATCAAATTATCGTACAATTGCACTAATTTCACATCAGCAAGGTTATGCTTAAAATCCAGAAAGCTTGCCTCCAGCAATATATAGACAAAGAACTAACAGATGTGCAAACCGGGTTTTGCAGACACAGAGGCAGAAGATATCAAATTGACAATGTCCGTTGGATACTAGAGTTCCATAAAAACATTTATTGACAACCATTGCAGTTTTGCCAAACAATATGGCAGCTGCACTGATGCAGAGCAGTGGACATGCCTAACACTCATGCGCTACTCTGATCACAATTTGTAAATGGGTGGATATATACTACTACATCACAGACCTATTTATAATACCATCAATTTACTAAAACAGATTGGAAACCTTAGTAGCACACAGGTAGCTTGAGGCACATCACAAATCCTTTTAGTAAAATCCCCTTAGAGTGTATTACAAACAACATGAGAGGGAACTTCAACACCCCTTAAACTGATATATTTGTCAAGACCAGTACATTTTTAAGATTTACCTGAGCACTGTAATAAATTCTTCCTTTAAGGTAATAGCTATACAGTTATTCATTTAGGTCATATCTCAAAACTGGTCAAAGTTCTAGTTTTTCTTTATACTCAATTCTAGATTTTATAGCTACAACCATAGTGATTCCTTGTTATGTAGACTTGATCGGAGGTTAGTTTTGCGACTGTATGACAATGTCCTATATTATTTAAAAGTCTATAATCGTTCTACTCTATATAATTTTCTGGATAAAATATTGTAATGTAATAAATACATTTGACATTATGTATATATTTCAGACATTTCAACTATTTTTTAAAATTGGTAGGTATGATAAAATAAAGTAATTTTATCATAAAAACACACATTTTTTTCTTATAAACTAGCATTGCAGAAGTCAATAGTTGCAAACTGCTCTATATAAAGTGCAATATAATTAAAATGTAAGGAGATTGATACCAGAAATATACATAAATGAAATAACCATGTTTCCAAAATTGAGTTAACTGAAACTGTAAACAAGTATGATGCAAATACTTCACTATACAGATGAATTCAGGACTCCAGTAACAACCTAAAATATAAAGCATTACATAATCAGTAATTCAAAAGGCCACTGTAGTCTTGTATCACCCTCTTGTATCACACCTAAACCCTTAGATTGTAAGTTTGCGAGTTTTCAATCTTGTGTCAGGCCTTGGAAACAAGCTCTATGTACATTTGATTTTATGCTCGAAAACAGGGCCCTCCATTCTTTACAAGGTGTTTAATTTGTTTCTGCTATGTACTCAACCCCTGTACAGCGCTACGGAATATGTTGGCGCGATATAAATAAAGATAATAATAATAATAATAATAATAATAGTCCTTTACTTAAAATACAGGTAGCCCTTGGCCTACAACGTTTCATTTATAGAAAGATTCACAATAACAATTGTTGTGAAACCAGAAGGTCAAACATCACAAAAAACTAAAACATTTTAAACATTTGCAACTATAAATACTGCATATGATATAGAAAAAAAGCACAACAAATCAGAGTTTAGAGCTATTCCTCTCTACCATCTAAGCCTACCAAGAATGAGATAGCCAAGATAAGAGGAGGGGACTCAGTTCACTTGCTGATGTACTATTGGTGGGCCAATATTGGGCTTATTTTACAGTGTCAACAGTCTGAATGTACTGAATGTCTGCACTATTTGTGCCCAGGTGAGAGGTGTGTGGCTTGACTGTTAAACTTATATAAAAGGTTTGTGAGCTGGTTTGGGGACTGTTTACAAGTGGATTTAACTTACAAGTAAAGGCTGATAAACTGCAGAGTGCACTAATTGTGCCCAGGTGAGAGGGGTGTGGCTTGACTGTTAAACTAGGGAAAAAGGTTTGTGAGCTGGTTTGGGGTCTGTTTACAAGTGGATTTACCTTACAAGTAAAGGCTGATAGATTGCAGAGTGCACTAATTGTGCCCAGGTGAGAAGGCAGAAGTTAATATAAACAGGAGAAGGGGAACTTGTGAGCTTGCGAACATTTTCAGTATCAAGTGCAATTTTAGTAAAAACCTAGGAGTTTAAATAAAAGGAGGGACTTCAAAGAAAAGGGAGGGCAGATTTATAGTGCAAAGGAGGAAAACTTTATATAAATATATTATTTTATATTCTTTATTTTTCCCACTGAAATTTTGTAGACAATAACAATAATTATGAGTCAGTCCAGTGGCAACCTTATTCAGTGTACATCCTGTCATATGTATGCAATACTGGAACAGATGATCCAGGGTTCATACCTCTGTGAGAGGTGTGAGCATGTTGCCTCTCTGGAAGCTAAAATTGGAGATCTGGAGAGGAGAATTGCAGCACTTAGTGATATTGCTCCACTGGAAAGGGGGTTGGTGCTCACTGAGCACAGTTTAGCTGGGCCTAGCATGGAGGGTAAAGCTGGGGCTAGTGAGGATGTCCAGGGAGGCAGCTGGGTTACAGTTACAAGGGGAAGCAGGGGGTACAGGAGGAGGCAGGCCAGTTCTGAGTTGGCAAACACCAACAGATTTGCCAGATTGAGTGAAACTGTTGGGGATGTCCATTCAGGAATGGCAATGCCAGATAGAGCTGTTCCCTCTAACGGCCGGGCGAACAGCTCTACTGGAGGAGAGGGAGGGCAGAATAGGCAGAACAACAGACAGGTTTTGGTTGTAGGGGACTCTATTATTAGGAAGGTAGACAGGGTGATTTGTCACCCAGATCCCAGCAATCGAACAGTTTGCTGTCTCCCGGGTGCTCGGGTTCGTCATGTTGTAGTTCGGGTAGACAAATTATTGGGAGGGGCTGGAAATGAACCAGCGGTCTTGGTACATATTGGTACCAATGACAAAGTTAGTGGAAGAGGGAGTGTCCTAAAGAATGATTTTAGAGAACTAGGTAATAAGCTGAAGGCAAGGACCTCCAAGGTAGTATTTTCTGAGATACTACCAGTGCCACGTGCTAGCCCAGGGAGGCAGAAGGAGATTAGGGAGGTTAATGTGTGGCTAAAGATGTGGTGCACTAAGGAGGTGTTTGGCTTTTTAGAGCACTGGGCTGACTTCTCACTTCGGAACAATCTCTACAGTAGGGATGGATTGCACCTTAATGATGAGGGAGCTTTTGTACTAGGGGATAGGATGGTAGAAAGGCTGGGGAGTTTTTAAACTAGTAGGTGGGGGGGAGGGACTAGATATAAGTAATGGGGTAGAAAGTGTAGAGGGTATAAGGGATGAATTAACAACTCCTAGGGGAGGAGATGGGGGAGGGGTAGTATAGTCAATAGGGAGGTAGTAATAAGTAATTCAAGTACAGTGGCAGGCACTTCAGAACTACAGACTCATAACATAAGGTGTATGCTTGCTAATGCCAGAAGCTTGCCAGGAAAAATGGGAGTTAGAATTATTAGCAATTAATGAAAAATGGGATTTAATAAGCATTACCGAAACGTGGTGGGATGAATCTCATGACTGGACTGTTAATCTGGATGGTTATAACCTATTTAGGAAAGATAGAGGCAATGGTAAATGAGGAGGAGGGATTTGTCTGTATGTTAAGCCTGAATTTAAGGCTATAGTCAGAGAAGATATTTATGGTGGACCTATTGATAAAGTTGAATGTTTTGGGGTAAAGTTAAATAGCGGAGCAGCAAATTCCAAAAGAATATTAATAGGAGTATGCTATAAACCCCCAAATATAGCTGAAAGTGAGGAAATACAATTATTGTTACAGATTGGAAATGCAGCTAAGCACGGGCAAATTCTAATAATGGGAGATTTTAATTACCCTGAAATAAACTGGATAAATGAGACCAGCAGTTCAGCTAAGGGGAGCAGGTTCTTGAGTACACTCAGGGATCATTATCTGGCCCAGGTTATACAGGAGCCTACTAGAAATGAAGCTATCTTAGATTTACTCATCACAAATAATATTGATATAGTATCAAATGTTGAAATAGGGCAACCTTTGGGAAACAGTGATCACAACACAGTCTCATTTGAGATTGAATTAAAAAAACAACATTTTAAGGGGCCAACAAAAACTCTTAATTTTAAAAGGGCAGATTTTAACGGTCTAAGGGCAGCAATACAAAGTATAGACTGGGACAGAGAACTGATAGGTAAAAACACTGAACATAAATGGACAACATTTAAATCCTTACTAAATATACATACACATCGGCATATACCGTGTGGGAATAAAAGTAAAAGGAGTAAATCACAACCCATGTGGCTTAACAATGATTTAAAGATCAAGATACGGAGTAAAAACAGGCATTTAAATTATACAAACAAGAGGGGACAGAGACTGCTTTATGGGAATACAAGGAAATCAACAAGGCTTGCAAAAGCGCGATTAGACTGGCTAAAATAGAAAATTAAAAATGTATTGCAAAAGAGAGTAAGACTAACCCTAAAATATTTTTTAAGTATATTTATCGGAAGAAGAAGAGGAAGGAAGCTATAGGAACATTAGAATGTGAAACAGGCTGTCTGAAATTTAGTGACCAGGAAAAGGCAGATGAGTTAAATAGGTTCTTTTCTTCGGTATACACAAGGGAGGTACAAGTGGTTGGGATACTGCGACATAATGGGGCTACACTACCTTTGCCAAATAATTGGTTAACACAGGAAGTAATCCAAAAGAGGTTGGAAAAAAGAAATGTTAATAAAGCCCCGGGTCCTGATGGAATACATCCAAGGGTACTAAGGGAACTGGGTTCTGTAATAGCCAAACCATTATATTTAATTTTTCAAGATTCACTCAACACAGGGTCTCTACCAGATGACTGGAAAAAAGCTGATGTGATACCTATATTTAAAAAGGGAGCAAGAGCAAATCCGGGGAATTATAGACCAGTGAGCCTCACTTCTGTAGTGGGGAAGCTTTTAGAAGGGTTAATAAGGGATAATATACAAGAATATGTCTATTTGAACAGGATTATAAGTAGGAGTCAACATGGATTTATGAGGGGTAGGTCATGTCAAACAAATCTAATTAGTTTCTATGAAGAGGTTAGTAGGAACTTGGATCAAGGCAACTCAGTGGATGTAGTCTTTTTGGATTTTGCAAAGGCTTTTGATACAGTGCCACATGGGAGTCTATTGGGCAAACTAAGGGATACAGGAATTGCAGTAAATATCTGCTCATGGATTGAGAGCTGGCTAAAAGACAGGAAGCAAAGGGTTGTTGTAAATGGAACATACTCCGATTGGACGAATGTGGTAAGTGGGGTTCTTCAGGGTTCAGTATTAGGTCCTCTCCTTTTTAACATATTTATTAATGACTTAGAGGTAGGATTGGAGTGTGGCGTCTCCATTTTCGCTGATGACACAAAGTTGTGCAAGGTAATTAAATCAGATAATGATGTGCTTTCCTTCCAATGGGATTTACATAAAATTGAGGAATGGGCATCTAAATGGCAGATGAGATTTAATACGAATAAATGTAAGGTTATGCATCTGGGAAGGAAAAATAGCCATGCAATTTATAATCTTAATGGAGCAAATCTAGGTGTATCAGATATTGAAAGGGATTTGGGAGTGCTTGTGGACAACCACCTAGGTAACAGTGCTCAAAGCCAAGCAGCAGCTGCAAAGGCAAATAAAATATTAGCATGCATTAAGAAGGGTAAAGAAGCCAGGGAAGCAAATATAATTCTGCCACTATACAAATCTCTAGTACGCCCTCATTTGGAATATGGAGTACAATTTTGGGCACCACTTCATAAAAAGGACATTTTAGAGCTGGAAAAGGTACAGAGAAAGGCAACAAAACTAATAAGGGGAATGGAGGGGCTCAGTTATGAAGAAAGACTAATCAAATGAAATGTATTTTCTCTAGAAAAAAGGCGTCTAAGAGGAGATATGATTATCTTATATAAATACATCCAGGGTCAGTATAAAGATTTGTCAGGGGAGCTTTTTGTGCCAAGAGGTTTTCAACTGACAAGAGGACATCCCTTGAGGTTAGAAGTAAAAAGATTCCACCTCAAAGAAAGAAAAGGGTTCTTCACAGTAAGGGTGGTTAATCTGTGGAATTCTCTACCAGAGGAGGTGGTGACAGCGGATTCGATAGATAACTTTAAAAGGGGACTAGATTTATTTCTAATTAAAAAGGGAATTCAGGGTTATCATGGATAATTAGAGAGACAGTATTGATGCAAATATTTTACATTTCCCTTTGAGACAATTGGCTAAGTCTCGCTTGTGTTTTTTTTTTTTTTTCTATTTGCCTTCCTCTGGACTAATTAATAATAAAAAAAAAACAAAAAAAACATTAAATAATTGATTAATAATTAATTAACAACTAATGAATTAATAGTTAATCCGCATATTGCAGATCGGAGGAGATCTTAAAAGGTTGAACTTGATGGACTGAAAGTCTTTTTTCAACCTTAAATACTATGTAACTATGTAACTGCCTTTACAAGTAAGGCTCGTATTTTTGTTCGCTGTGCATAGGCTATGAAAACAGTATACATTTCAAAATAAATTAAAGTTAATAATTTATCTTCACGGAACTGTGGGTTTTCTCCTCAAACAGAGCTGTGTATCTCCTTCTACATGTGTCCTCAGGGGTGTGGTAAGCTCTTCCTATGTACTGGACGACAAATAAAGGCCGACCTGTTTAGCTTCTGCTTCAGGCTGAGCAGGCTCACTAAAGGGGGTGGGGCTATGATGTCTCATGCCCTGACACTGGGCCTATGGGGCAGTTGCAAATATGTTACAATAGGGCTGTTCTGTGTAGGCAATGGGGAAGAGTTAATTGTGTCATGAGGTAGGGTCAAAGACAACAGCCTGTATCCAGGCTCCATGATAATCTAGCACACAGGCAGGACAGACCATACCCCTGAGAACACAGGTAGGGGGAGATAAACAGCTCTTCTTGAGGTAAAAACTGACAGCTGAAACCTAATCAAATATGTTAACTTTTATTAATTTTAAATGTTTAATAGCCTATGCTCAGCCAACAAACATATGAGCTTAACATGTAAATGCAGTACTGTGGTCCTTTAAGTGGTGAGGAGACAGCTGCAGCATTTCTTTTAGAACATAAAGCCATTGTAGAGGATGATAATTATCTAATCTTTAATTGCATTTTTAGAAAAGATCAATGCTGGAGTCTTACAATGGTACTTACAAAACTTTGTACTTTGAAGATATCAAAGTAAATGTTCAAAATGTTTTACATTTTTTATTTAATTAAATTTAGTTTTATTATTTTACATAAAATATGATTTATCTTTGTAAAATGTTGAAATGTTGTTTTTCATTCAGAGCATTTACTTTAGAGCTTTCATGGGAAAGCCATACAGCCAAATCTGGTAATGGATGATTAAGTTTTAATTTTGCTATTTTTGTGTCACCTATTCATTTAATCTGAGGTGGGTCTGTAGCCCCCCTTCCCCCGAAATTAAAAAATAAATGTGAATATAAAAGTAATAGCAAACATTTTTTTCATTTAATTGAACTTTTTACAATTTAAAACATGATATTATAAATGTTTATTAGAAAACTTGAGACTTCTGTGTGACTTTTAAATTCTATAATCATCTAGATAATCTAAAGACTGAATGTGTCGTTTATAATATTTGTTTGTGGAGACACGTCAAGGCTGATTTCACAAAGCTAAGCATTCCCATAAGGCCGTTCCAGCAGTAACCAGCTTTTGTGAGATTATTTAATGATACACTGATAAACAAACCAATATTACTTATTGGACTAACTGATAGACACAGTACAGTACATCACATTTTATAATCAAAGCCATTCAAACAAACACTTAGTACTGTATATTTTTATTAACACAAACCAGCAATGAGCCTCATTCAATTCAGGGCTCGCAACTCAATCACAGACAGCCAATTGCCTGCGATTGAGTTGCGGGCTCCTGTTGCTCTACTTTTGCGATGCTATTCAATTGGCTGGGCCTGCAAGTTAGGGGCCGATAGCGAAAATCGGAAACCATTGCCGCCGGATGTAGCATTTGCAGGCTTGAACATGTTACGGGAGCAAGCCCGTAACCCCCCATGCAGAAACAGCCAATATAAACCGAGATTGTCCTCATGAGCAACCTCCATGCCTGCAACTCGTATACGAAGGCCGTAGGACTTTGAAATCCAACCTCCAGTTTTTAAAGTTCTACGGGCTTGGAGGATGAAGCAAATAGGACTTCACATTGATTGCCGTGAACGATATAACATGAAAATTGAACATAAAATAAAGTATGGAGAATGTTGTGCTATTAATTCTAAGACCTAACATCACTTTCACTCTAAATAAAAGTACAGTATTGCTTTTTTATTTGCTTTTAAAGTGCTCCAATTTGTCACCTCCTTGGTACCATTAACTTGTGGTTAGATATTTGCCATTTGTGGGCTTGGTGGAGTGGTTAGCGAGGGGGAATGAGAGCAATTGAATAACGATTTGCGATTTTAGCTTTCGGGACTCTTGCAGCCGTGAAGGATCAAAGGCTTAAAGGGCATAAACTTGCGATTTTCCAAATCGAAATGGATCGCAGCTCGGAGCACGTAACTCGATTGAAGCCCGCAAACGGAAGCCAATTGAATAGCAAAATAACTTACAACCTCCACTTGCGAGCCCCGGATCTCCCGAACGGCTCAATTGAATGAGGCTCATTTTGATCACATAATAACACTTGGCTGTCCGTAGAAGTTCATATCAGAGTAATAAGGTGGATAATTATAAATCAGTGATTTCCAGCAACTAAAATTAGACAGTTATTGTAACATCTGTTTGGATCTACTTTATGCTTTATGAACCTAGGCTATTTGTTATTTATTCAAAGAGCAGGGACGAGGCTATTACATGTTCAGCAGGTGCAAAGGTATAGGACTGATGTTACCAGTAGCAGTCTGATATAAAGGGGGATTCTTAATTTATTATGGAGGAGAGAGTGGTAAACAATTAGTTTAATATGTTGCCTTTTTTTATTAGCCCACAAGTGTGTTTGGGTGTCAACAAATGACTTTGCACCGGAGACCTCTATTCACTAACTCTCAGTGGATGTATGGTACATTTTAATTAATGTGACATACACAATATCTGTATGCAAACTCAGGCCATCAAAGAATTTGATCAAAACAAACAAATTATAATACTGTATAATTATAACTTAAACATCTACATATTTGCCCTAATTAATGTTCATATTAAATCTAAGTCAAATGAAACCTAATTACTGACATAATAATCTGTTGATTAGTAACAATGAAGCAGCCATTGCTCCTGACTCATTTGCATGTGTCAGTCACGATTTTGTCGCAACAGATTTGTAATGGAACATTTGAAATAAATGAATGTAATCTGTTCCACACAATCACCTTGATGGCGCCTTTACCAATCAACCGTTATTATTCTATGAATAAGTAGTTCAGCTTATTGATGTTAATGGTTGTACTAGCACTATGAATACTAATATGGCATTGGATATCAATCATAAGAGAAACATAATATGACTTGCCAAATGGGACAATACAAAACACTTTATGGGAGAATATAAAACCCTTTAATTATTGTGTCAGTTGCAGTAAACTATGGGTTACATATAGGTTAAAGCCTAGTCTATTAGATTTTTATTTTGTATTATGATATCTGAATGTGAAAGGCAACTCCACATAATTAAATGGAAACAAGAAGTTGTTTACTTAACACATTAACAAAAATATGCAAAATATGGAGAGTACGTTTCAACCCAATTGTAAATTAGTCAACCATTTCTTTTCATGTTACACAGATTAGATTTGTTCACAAATATATATATATATATGACTTTGGACAATACTGGTACTAAGGAAAAATATACGTTATTAGTACCTTTAAATCAACCACTACATACGTGCTACCATTACCTAATATACTCCATGCTTAGGACTGTGTAACTGACTTGATACTCCAAAAGAATACAGAAACACGCTCATAGCACCAAAATGTCCCAACATTAACATAAATGAAGTACTTCATCAACTGAATGTTGTTGAATAAATTTAATTTCTGATTGAACAATTACACCAATCCTCCCACCAATCCTCCCATCAATCCTCCAACCAATCCTCCCATCAATCCTCCCACCAATCCTTCCACCAATCCTCCCATGGGTTTGGAAATGCTCAGATTGATTCAAGTAACTGCTTTGGACAAAGAACAATGTCCAGCATTTCAATTGCAATTTCATTGAACATGTCTTAGCATCTGACAAGTAAAGGGGAGTAATTATCAATAATTTTTGTAAGGATTAAACATTAAGATACACGCAAGAGTTTAATGGGAGGATCTTCTTACAGGGCAAAAATTGCAAACACTAATGTAAGTTTACTGCAAGACATTATAAATAATTTGATACCATATTTGGAAACTTTGCTTTGTCTCTTTAACAGCTAACATTGGGGTTACCATAAAATTGCAATACCAAATAAACTGTTATCTTATATTATTGTGATTTATGCCTCAATATATCACATTTGCAAATTTCATAAATATATCTAGACCAATGTTTGACCTGATCCAACAGCCAAAGGTTCTTAACATCTTACCTTAGATTGTAAGTCTGCGAGTTTCTATCCTAAGTACTTTGGGAATTCACCATGGACATTGGATTCCTAGCTCAATGACAGGGCCGTCCTTGCTTTGCTTTATGTTAATTTGTATTTATCTTTGTCTGAACTTAAATTATGTACAGCGCTACGGAATATGTAGGCCCTTTATAAATGAAGTTTGAGCTTTACTTAATTCACATGCTCTTGTTAATATTGAGTCTAAATTAATATTTATGGAATTTAATGAAAAATTGGTAAATTATGAATGTAACAAATGCTGGGTGTTGTTTTCAAGTCAGACACACATTTAGACTGTACAATGTTTTCTTTACAAATTGTTTGTAATAATATTGGATTTTCTGTTCTGAGACTGAACAATTATGGCATCTTGAAAGCTTTCTATGTAGACACTGGATACACTTTTATATTCTGATATAGTGCTCCTTTCATCATGCGTACAGAGTATACATCAAACACAATAACAGTATTTTGTAGCCAGTTTAGAAAGGAAACAAGTTTGTTAAGAACTATGAGTCTATGAAGAAAAATTTGGTATAAACCGCTATGATGTGTAACTAAATATTATTAAAGGAATTCTGGGATGTTTAACAACATCATTTAGCTTATGGTGAAAGTAATAGAAGTTCTCGCCTGTGTAGAATACAGTAAAAAAGGTTATATATTTGTGTTCACATTTGAATGTCTAAAAATAAGTAAAAAAATATTTTCTGCTCAAATTCCCTATAAATACAGGTATTGTACTGCATTCAATCTTTAATTTTTATACATGTTTCCTTTCGTACCTATTCTCTCTTTATTCACAACTTTAAAGCACAGAATAGGAAGCATTATGCACAAGTTAAAATACCTACTCACGGACGGTACTGTTTCAAACTTATAGTGGATCTCATAGCTGTGGGGCTGTTTATTAACTCATACTTTAGATTTTGTGGGGAGGTATTTTACCACAACATCCTTTAGCTTATGGTGGGCAAAAGATCGATAGAAGCCCTCTACTGTGTAGAATACAGTAAATAAATAGTACATTTATTCACATTTGAATGTCTAAAAACAAGTAAAAAAAACATATTTTCTGCTAAAAGGAGCCATGTATAAAAGGGTATTGGATTAAAGAGTAAAATGCATAGTGGACTCATTTGCATGTCATCGCCAAGTTTCCCAGAGTGCAGTGCAATAACTGTATTTTTACCATTTACGGGTGCTAAAACATTTGCGTGCTTGCGGAATTATAGAAATTGAATAACGATTTGCGATTTTAGCGATCGTAACTCTTGCGGACGTGAAAGATCAAAGGCTTAGATGGGGTGTAAGATACGGTTGTAACAACTGCAGGGATTTTCAGCCCGTAGCCTGTAGAGCAATTGTGGCTCGCAAAAAGATGCCAATTGAATAGCAAATTAGCTTACGGGCTCCATTAGGGTGCTACAGTAACTTGCAATTGCTCAATTGAATGAGGCTCTGTAACTTGTATTAGAACAATTGGCAAGAAAGGCTTACAGAAGGTCTCACAATGCATCATTGACAATTCGTAATACCTGCCATTATCTAATAAAAGTAGTATTTATTTTAGGAATTTGACAGAATAGACTATAGGTTTTTACTTGCATTCTGTACATTTGTGATTTGGAATAAAAATTGCAAAGCAGATTTTGGAGTACAATAATTCAAATGGGATACATGGAATAAAAAAAGATTTAATCATTTTATATGTTTTTTTGTAGGGGCTAATTTATTAGAATTACATTTCATCCTCAAACTATATATATATATATATATATATAAGCTCCATGGAAAACATAAGAGGTGGAGGTATTTTATATTGCAAATACTCTTATCCTTACATATGCCTGCTTATCCCCACTTTTAACCCCACTAGATAAATATACATCTATGTGTTTTAATACGTATAGAAATAAATCTATGGAAGCTAATCAGTTAACTAAATGACTAAAGTAATTTTTGTTCAAGGATGTTAGAAATCCTTAGTATCAAACTTTAGTGATTACAGCTACTTTTTTCACTTACTCTGCTCAAGTTATTTTCCTCTCAATTTTCATTAAGGTCAATGCAAATTGTATTGCATTTTATCCAGTCTTCGATATTCTGATTTTCCAGTAATCACATGCAATCATCCATTCCAAATGATAGATAGTGTAGGCTTTTCACTTCACTGTAATTAGGCAGCAGTGAACATAGCCATAAAATGTAATAAAAAGCAGAATGAAATTTTGCTGATGTTCAAAATTGATTTCTTTGTGGAAAGTACTGTATAGTAATAAGTTATTATTTGTTCAACAAGGAAATTATGTTACGACTCAAAGACCTTACTGGTAGGGTCACTGGATGTAATTACTTTGTTTTGGGATGAATGCTGTTTACTGTGTATATATATTTCCCAAGAATGTAAAAAAAAGAAATTCATCAAATATTTTATAGTGATATATAAATTAATATTTTTGTATTGCTGTATACTGTGATACTTTTTTTGACAAAAAAAATATTTAAAGTAAGGAACTTTTAGAGAGATGCAACTCTCTCACGTCAAAAGGAATATTTATTAGAGGCTACAAACTGGGACAATGGAGGCAGGGTGAGTGTATCGCAAGAAACGCGAAAAGTCTGAGATGATTGTACAGGGAGATTAGGGACAAAGTTTTATGCATGTATACATTATATAAATGTAACATAAACAAACACGTGAATAGTTAGATACATCAATGGTACAAATCAAGACAGTCACTTTAAATAACATTTCTATCCAATAAAAATGTATCAATGTATACTACAATATGCTAATTGTTAATTGTATTTCAGAATAGTGCTATATTAAAGATATGCACACCACAATAAGGAAATGTGTGATGGTGTGCGTAAAGAACTGCAGTTCAAGAAAAAAAGACACTTGTTTGTCAAGTATATACCAAATTAAGCCATGGGCGTAAAACATTGTGAGGAAGAGTATGAATTTGTTAATACGTACAGGACTCCATTTTGTGTTTGTTATATAATGTCCTCACAGCTGAATCATGATATTGTGTGTTTTGGCTGGAGAGAGGGTTGGGAAATGAGGGAACAGGGAGCCATTGTAACATAATTGGATAAGACTGAAAAAGAGACAACACCACTTCTCTCCAGGGTCCAGCAGAGGCATCCACATTTATTTCCATTCTAATTATATATATATATATATATATATATATATATATATATATATATATATATATATATATATATATATATATATATATATATATATATAAATATATATATATATATCAGTCTTTTCCAGCATAATTATACTCAAAGTTAAAGTTTTCTAATATTTAATTTTTATTAGTAGTGTTCCTTTAAAAAAAGATAGCTCTCATGCTTGTTCTTTTTTTAAACAGATAATAGATAACTTTTTTACGGGGTAAACAGTAGAAGATGTTAAAAATTAACAAATACACAAACTTCCCAAACAATGAATACAATGCACGTAATAGATGTAAATTTTGTGTAAATAATTATTTGGTTACCAATCCAGTTATGTGTGCATCAGAAGTCTCTTGCTTACCTAAGTGCCTACAAGACCGGCTCTGTTGGATTATACAGTAGAATGTGTTTGTGTTTCTCTCCAGGAGTTCTATAAGAGCCGGACTCTCCCATTGTGTATGGGTATCTGAAAGACTATCTACAGAGGGGCTTCTCTGAGATCTTCCTTTACAAATAGTAACTTGTCTATACCTTCATAGACCAGACCTCAAAGTATAACTTGAATTACAACAAAACTACAAATAAAATATACAGTATATACAAGCTATAAGACATGTTTAACATGATTAAAACCCACGTGACAAGCTGTTAATCACAATTCGAATACATAAAATAGCATATTACTGTGAAGCAACATGCTCTATAGAACACTGAATGGTGCCAACAGTACAGTGAATCCACAGGCCCCTGAATACCACAGTGTGAATCAAGACAACGTGGTGTTAAAAGTCCCGCAGTCCATGAAAACCACTTTTGTGCAATAAGTGATTAACAACTTTTTATGGAAAATATGAGGAAAACAGTATCTCATGTTCATGTAATTTCACAATAGATTAATAATCTTCAAATAATCAGTACATCTAGATTAATGAAATAACATAATATACTGTAGAATAGTACTACTGTACATTAATCACATGCACATTTTTCAGCTGTAATATATTCCCACGGATTGTGCAACTGAACCAAACCAATAAGCACTTTAAACAGTTCCTATCTCTTGTATACAGTAACATATACAGTATTTGTGTGTGTTTCAAGGTTTCCTTGGTTGATATTATACATTATTATTATGATTTAATACAGTACTTCAGTATTTCCATTTTCACATGTTTTTGGTGATTGCATTGAGAAAAAAGAATTCAATATTTCCTTGATGTGAAATGTTGGTATGTATAGCGACATATCTAACTGCTTTAGCTTTTCCAAGTAGTAGTTGTTTGTTTTGCTTCAAGTAGTAAAGGAACACTGTGTAAACTATGAGCATAAAAACATTTCATATAACTTTACAATGTTTGAACTTTGCTTTTGTATTTTCCATTTTGTCTTGTTTCATCACTTCCTGACAGCTTGGGACGGCTTTGGGACAAGGGCAGAGGAAAATGAGTTTATTAAAATTAGAATTTGATCCATACCTCTTCCCTCCCACATGCCTGGTAACAGGCAGTTAGCGCCCATAAATTCAAGACCTGATTGTGGATGCCTCCATGCTAAATTTCCTAAATAAAAACTCTCTCTCTCTCTCTCTCTCTCTCTCTCTCTCTCTCTCTCTCTCTCTCTCTCTCTCTCTCTCTCTCTCTCTCTCTATATATATATATATATATATATATATATATATATTTCTCTATCTATGTATATATATATATATATATATATATACATACCTCTGTCTAATTGTCTAATTATTCTCTCAGTCTCAAATGTTTCATTTGCACACATTTTTTTTAAATTGTAAAGGGGTTCTTTAACAGTCTAACAGCCCTATTAAATTCCCTCAACATGTAAAACTTGTAGCCTGTAAAATAGCCCGTAAGACAGCTATTAAATTGGACGCGTAATGCAACCAGCCAACAACTTGCGGGGTAAGGGCGAAAAAACCCTACGGGATGTTGAAAATTGCACTCGGCTGCCGCAAATCCTTTGTTCTTTCAAGCCTGTAACTGTTACGTTCCAATCACTCTACTAAATTGCAACAAATCCACTGGCGTTCAAGCCCGTAACCCGCAAATGGAGCCAAAAAACCAACGGGTACTAGAGAGGATCCACAAGGGGGTTAAAGTCCTATCCCTAGCACTGTAAATGCAAATATACACACACTACTGTACTTATAATTAAAGGGAAAGTGATGTTAGGTGTTAAAATGAATAGCGCCACATTCTCATGCTTGCAAATCTGCAATATAAAATACTTTTTTTAATGTTTAATTTCTGTGTTATATCGATCCCGGTAATCAATGTGTTAATACATATAATAGAAGTCACATGGACTAGAATATCATATTTACTGATTTATTAATATTGCATTATTTCTGGAATGCATGTCTGATCGAAACTCGTAATTGAAACCTGTAAGGCTTTGAAATCTAACCTCCATTTTTCAGTGACGTAATGATGACGATCTCATTTGCAATTGGCTCCGTCTAAACCTGTAACTATGGTTTAGCTAATTGATCATGTTCACGGCAGCACATCCAACGTGCGGAACAATGGTTTACGGGTTTGTGTCTCAAGCCCTTAACGTGCGGCATGGTCTTATTTAATAGCTCTGTACCACAGCCGCAGTAGAAAGAGAAACAAAATAATGACATCATTTTGGCTAAAAATTTTACTTTGCAGTAAATATTTCAAGATAATTTCTAGAGTAAAAGTATCTACTGAAAGAAAACGACTCATTTGTATTCAGGTATAAGATGGTTATGGCTTTCAAATCACAAACAAATTAAAAAAAATGCTTCTGCTCTTGGCAGTTCTTGACAGCAACTTTGCATTTTGATATATCTATGATGTGAAAAAAATCTTCACTGAAAACATGCAGTAAGTTTAAACTTTACTCTTGACAGAGCACATAAACATCTCATCTATGAGAACTAGCACCAAGGGATCTTACAAGTTTAATAGGCTCATTAATTTCAAGGTAAGAAAGGGGGCGTTTGTAACTAAAGAGCTGACATTGTGGAATCAAGAAGGAGAATTCTTAGCAAGAAAGACAGAGGATTTAAATAAAGATTTTTTTTTTCTGTGTGAGTTGTTTATTTTTGCCTTGTGCCAACCATGCAGTGATCAAACACAATTCTGCTGCCAAGTACAGAACTTCAAAGAGGGTCTTATCCATATGCTTGCAGTATCCTTCAAAATCCCTTTAGTATAAGCTTGATGCATTATTTTGTTTGTGATGCTCAATGACTGCCTAAGTACACTTCAGACACGGCTTCCTGGAATGTTAGCAAAAAAGAAATAAAATAAACACAAATGATGATTTATTTGTATACCTTTATCTATTAATGTAAAATATATATATATATTTTTGCTTCTTCTCTTCAAGTTCTTGAAACTATAATGTGGTGCAGTCCAGTTTTCAAATAATAATAATATTAATAATAATAGTAATATTAATAATAATACAAAATGTTCAATTAAAAAGAGGTATAATGCAAATTCCATGTGAAATTTAATGACTTTTAAATTAGATATAATTGTTACATTTGGATATACTAAACCTTACTATTATAAGCATAATAAAAAAAGGTTATTTTCTTGTCTAGAAGATTATAAAATTTATTCTAATTTTATACAAGTACACAAACACAGACAAACTTGTACAAGATTAATTGAGGGCCCTACCCTTAAGCTAACAATCGGGCAATATAAGACTTCCAAACATAGATTGAGAGCTCTTAAGCTTATGGACAATGTAAGTATTTATCAAGTTAAACCTATTTTTTAGTTCATTATTAATTACCTAAAAATACAGGTGTAAAAAGTAGCAATGGTTGTGGCCCCTGCCGGCCCAGTGATCCCCACGGCCCCCTTATGGCTCCAGCAGACCTCCCGTGGGTCCCTTGCAGCCCCTTATGGCCCACTGTGCCCCCTCCCCACATGACCAAGGGCCCCCCTGTGGCCCCACCAGCCCCTTGTTGTCCCTGCATCCCCTGCAGCCCCTTAAGGTTCACTGTAGCCCTTCAGAGGCCCCATTAGGCCCTGTGGCCCCCATGGCACTTTTTGGCCCCCACCTACCTCCTGTGGGTCCCCTGCAGCCCCTTATGGCTCACTGTGGCCCTCACAGGCCCCAGGGCCCCCCTGCAACCCCTGCAAACCCTGTGGCCTCCACGGCCTCTTATGGCCCACTGTGGCCCCCACGGAACCTTATGGTCCTCGCAGACAACTTGTGGCCCTTCATGGACCTCAGAGGCCTCCCTGAGCCCTTTGTGGCCCCTCGCAGACCTCTGCGGCCTTCCTCAGCCCCCTGTGGCCCCTGCAGCCCCGTGTGGCCTCCCTCTGCCCCTTGTGGCCCACCTCGTTCCTTGCTGGCCCCTGATGCCCTCTCAGACCTCTGTGGCGCCCCTCGGCAGGTAAGAAAATATTTATAGTACTATAATATATATAGATGTACATGCGTACGTTTATCTATCTATCTATCTATCTATATATATATATATATATATATATATATATATATATATATATAGAGAGAGAGAGAGAGAGAGAGAGAGAGAGAGAGAGAGAAAAAGAGACACAGACCCACATATTTATATATATATATATTTCAATATATATTTAATATATATTTTATATATGTACTTCGTTGAGGTTGGAAGGGGGTTCGGGAAGTGCAAAAAAAGATATGCCCCAGGGCCCCTTATGCTCTAGCTCCGCCACTGCCATGGGGTTACTGTTTGGTGCTGTTTCCACCTGTATTTTTAACATTAATTATTGGTGAACAAAAAATAGGCTTAACATGTAAAGTCTGTACACTGGCCCTCTAAGTATTGTTTTACACATAATGTCAGTTGTAAACACTGCTCTGTTTTTTAATATTGACTAGTGGCTGCTGCCGAATAAATGTACAAATAAAATATATATATTTTTTCCTTTATAATGAAGTAATAATCATATTACAAACGTATAAAGAAAATGTTTAGCAATATGTTTTTATTTCACTTAATCCATGCTTTTATACTTTTAATAAGTTCCTCTAGTCACAGATTGACTTAGTACTTTCTAGTTAAATAGATCTTAGCCTGTTTGATTAAAACAAAAACTTGAGGAGCCCCAAAAATTCTGGGGGGGGATTCAACTCTACTCCCAGGAAAGGAAGCAGGGGTGGATCTGCAGTGCCTCTCAAAAAACTTTTTTTGAAATTCCTTTGTTTAAATTCTCAATGCCCCTGCCCCCCAAATATAATTAAAAATGGTATATATATATATATATATATATATATATATATATATATATATATATATATATATATATATATATATATATATATATAAATATACATATATATATATATATATATATATATATATATATATATATATATATATATATAATATATAAATTATGGGTTAAAGCTTTTAGAAGTAAGATGCCCTGCTCCATAGCCCTCTAGTGGCCACATCTGGTAATATATGCAGAAGTTTAATTTTGCTATTATTTGTGTCCCTATTCATTTATTCTGGGGGGATTTGTCCCACCCCCCATCCCCACCAGTCCCTATGCCCCTGGTTCTGTTTAATAGTAGATATGATACAGATTTTGTAAGAGCCAGCAAATATAAGCACATCACAATTTCCTCACATCTAAGAGTTAATTACTTAGTTTAAAACATAAAAAGAATCATACACCAGAATTTATGATTAAGTCGCACCAGATATGGAACCCAACAGTTTTCATTGATATTGAGAAGTTTATTTGGAAAATCACACTTCCCAGATATTTTGCCAAACTGGAAAAAAATAATCAAGACAAAGATGATGGAAGTACAGAAGAAAAACAACACCCCCCTAAACTTGATCACAATGATCTTACCATGTTGAATATACTAAAAGAACTAGATGAGGAAGATGATGGTTCATATTTCTAATTAATAAACACCATCATCCTGAATGACTTGCTGGAGACAAACAAAGGAAAGATGAACAAATAGATCCATTATACCGCACTGAAACCAAAGTCCAGATTCTATCCAGCCCAATCTCAGGGGAACTACATCCCTGGTTTTTAAAAACTAATTCAGAAAGAGGTGGATAATATCTGTTCAAGAAAGTTCATCCAGAAAGGTTCCAATTTAACATATCATGAGAAAAAAGCTCATAAGAAACTGGAGGAAGATACATCTATTGTGATCCATCAAACAGAACAAAGGTGGCAGGATTGTAATTCAAGATAGGGCAGACAACATTAATGAGGCATATAAGTTAATACAAGATCAAAGCACTTATTGAAAACTTAAAGAAGATTGCACGAAAAAATAACTGGAAAAATAAAAAGTCCCTTAAAATTAGATACTTAATAACAAGGAATATAACTATTTGAAAATTAACCATCCAAGGATAACAATACTACATAATTTACCAAAAATACTCAAGGATTCAGAAAATCCTCCAGACAGACCAATCATTTAAGGGATAGGATCACTGACAGAACACCTGTCCGAGTATGTGGACTCCTGAAACCACTTGTGGTCAATTTAAAATCTTACCTTTGGGACACATTGCATTTACTGGAAATCATAACAACTTTCAAATGTAAAGACACCCATTGTTGGGTAATATTGGATGTCTGGGTGCTATATACCACAAGAGCTGGGCCTTAATGCCATTAATCAATGCTTGGAATTGAACAGCGACCTATGTGTGATATAGAGAGATTTCATACTCAATGGGATTCATTTTATATTACATAACACCTACTTTGACCTTAAAGAATAATTTCACTTACAAATCAGAGGAACAACCATGGAGACTCGCTTTGCACCAAGTTTTGCAAATTTATATATGTGCCACTTGGAGGATCAATACATAAGATATACAAATCCCTACACTGGTCCCATGCTCTGTTTTTTTATGTTGTGATTGGCTAAAACATAGCCTAACAACAGAAATGCTGAAAATCAGCGCCAAACACTTAGCTGGTCCATTTCTAGATGCGTTTTTAATTTACAGAAAAACATTGTATAAGCACTCCAATGGATAGAGAGCACTCATGTTTGCCCCAAGAGGACAACAGGTTTTCAACCTGTCTGAGGAAGCTACTGAGACAGTAGTGAAATGCGTCATTTTTTTATTTTTTTATATTCATTTTTTATACATGTGGAATCAATAAATATTTATATTTTTCCCAATATTAGGATACATAGTATTCTTCAGTGGGTGTGCTAGAGCTTTTTTAGCATTGTTTGGTGTGTGAATACAAACATACACCAGTTGCATACATCTACAACACAGGTCCACATAGATCATATATCAGACTATATACGAAGGATATCCGTCAACGGATTACACCAAGGATTTCCGGAAAGATCGACCACAGGCATTTGATATACCTCATAAACATTGAGGTTGCATAAGGTGAGAGTCTCACTTTATGAGTGTATGACATTATCTAAATTATAAGAGGTGACCTGCACTAGGTTTTGTGTGCTAACTCTCCCCCATCCTCCTTCAGTTTTTAACTTAAATAGCATTTTTTTACCATTAAGACAGCCTCTTTAAAAGGGACAAAATGTGTTTGGTTTCTTTTTTTTTTTAAATCGCATTTGATTTTATGTGTATGGACATTTCAATGTATTATTGTTGTATCCACACACACCCAATTCCACTGTATTTCATGATTGCTATCAGAATATTGTTAAGGGCGTGAGCCACTTTTCATCTAACATGTTTCTTAGACTTGTTTTATCACTGGGGAGGCTTAGACTTCTATTGCTTAACAGCAACAAGTATTGTGGACTTAATAATCCAACAATAAGTGCTTGACCTGAGGAGAACACCACAATATCCAGCATACAAAAACACCAGTGACCATCACATCATCAGCCCCCAGAAACAAGCCCGGACCACGCTTACAGGATCCAGTCATATACATACAGTAGGTCTACGTGCAGGGACTGATGAGCTGCACACCTCAGTCTAATGAGGTCACTAAATGTGAATGCATTTCTTATGCTTTCTATTTGTTGTATCCAATAAATATACTTTACTAGAATATTGCCCGTCAAAAAATGACGGCAATGAAATTGTAAGTGAGCTAATGCTGTTTGGTGTATGATAATAAAATAAATAATAGATTAATAAAGTAATATACTTTACCTATTTTGAAGTCATATATGCAGGAAGCATTCTGTTGAAGAGCTGGCAATCTGTTTTGATGTTGCTGCATCATCAGTGCTGTGGAGCTGCTGTGTAAGCGTGATGAATGTGTGGAGTGTAATAGTGTGCGTGCGCAAGACAAATCCGTTAGCTTAGCTGTGTACTTCCGCATTGTATAAGTTATTGTTCTAAAATGGCGGCTAAGCTGTGGTATGCGACTGTGGCTGATTTAGTGTCTTTCGTTTTGGATGTCGTCCGACTTTTTCAAAATATCCGTAGCTGTTTGGTGGTGTTTTGCGTGTTTATGGACCTTTAGCCTCGTTTTCGTTTTGTTCGGCGGCCATTTTTTCTCTTGCTTAGGTGATTTTCGGGTGTCTAAATTTCTAAATTTGGTGTTAAATCAAGGTGTAACTTCACTTGCAGAGGTCCTGGGTGCACCACCTTGCTGTGGGTAACCTTTTTATGTGTTTGTTGTGTGTATTTATTGTGTTTGTAATGTTTTTGTGGTTGTGCGGGTTGCGTCCTTGTTTTGGGATCTCGTAAGTCTTTTTCGGGTAAATCCGTAGGTGTTTGGTGGTGTTTTGCGTATTTAGACTGCTGTAGCCTCGTTTTCATTTTTTTCGGCGGACATTTTTTCCCTTGCTTAGAGGATTTTTGAGTGTCTAAACTTTTATTTTGAGTTAAGTTGAGGTATAACTTCAGTTTCTGAGGTCCTGGGTGCCCCCTCTTCCTGTAGGTAAGCTATTTATGTATTTGTTGTGTGTATTGTGTTTTTTATGTTTCTAACGATTTTTGCAGGTCGTAATGGGTAGTAACGTCTCGTATTTTCCTTTCGTAACTACGTAAATGTTGCAAGGTCCGCAGTTGCTGGCAAGGAGCACCTTCGACGCTCCATGCCAGCAACTGCGGCCCTTGCTTCGCGACGGCCGCAGGCTCGCTGCGCAAGCCTGCAAGCGTTAGCAACAACTCGCATGCTCACAACTATATATGTGATTACACTATTGGGCGGTTTGTGCTTCTTTCCGCCATATCCCATTATTTATCATTTCATAAACAGAATCCTACTAATAATTCTATAGAACTTATGCAGTTTACATAAGTTTACCCAACCTTATTGATTGAAATTTTTATAACAATAGCTCTCCATCCCTGGCAAACTTTATATATATAGAGGGAAATTATTGATAACACTGGTTCTCTAACTATGGCAGACATGATTGCTAACACTGATTCTGCAGCTATAGCAAACCTTAAGCATTAATGGAAATTATTGCTAATACTGGCACTGCAGCTCTGGTGATCCTTCAGCATTAAGTTAAATTCTTGCCGACACTATAAGGACTATACATATGCAAACATATATGATTCAGATTCTAAAATATCACAGTTGTTTCTTAAAATGAGCATTATACATATACATTTATTATCCAATTTACATTGACAATTTTAGAATTATACAACATAATAATAATTTATAATTTTTATAATTTATAATGGACATAATGAGCCAGATTCTGATGAGCCAAAAGCCTGCATCTTGTGAAATACAGGCCATATGTCTGCGGGCATGCTGAAGGCTTCCGTTCGTCTCTGATTGAAGAAGCCTGCAAGTTATGGGACGAAAGCCGACTCTGTAAACCATGCACTTGTCCGTAGCAGTTCAGGGCGGGAATATGATCAATTAAGCAATTAACCTCCCATTTCGAAACAGCCAATAGAAAATGAGACCGCCATCATTACGGCAGTAAACCTTGGAGGTTATATGTCAATCAATTAGGTTCAGGGGTCTGATATATGAAAATATGAAAAAAATATGAAATTATAAAAATGAATGCCAATACTGTTTTAGTCCATATGGGTGGCCTGATATGTATTAACTTATTGATTTTCGATATTGATATAACCCACGAAATGAAACAAGCTGACGATTTGGGAGCTTGAGACTGTTGTGCAATTAATTCTAATGTCTGTCATCGCTTTCCCCATAATTTACAGTGCAGTATTGATTTTTTATTTGCATTTACAGTGCTGCGGACAGGTTAAACCCCCTTGCTGGTCCTCTTTAGCACTCGTAGGATTTTCTCCTACATTGGCTGTTTACGGGTGTGAAACAATTTGCGGCCTTGGGGAACTGGAACAATTGAATAGCGATTTTAGCGATCGTAACTCTTGCGGAAGTGAAAGGCTTTGGGAGGCTGTAAGTTTGGGATTTAACCAGCGCAAAGTTTTCAAGCCTGTGACCCGTAAACCATCCAGAAGCTCGCATAAAAGACGCCAATTGAATAGCAAATTAACTTACGGCCTCACTTACGGGCTCTGGTAACTTACGATTGCTCAATTGAATTAGGCTCAATATATTTAATATGCATGTTACAATCCAGTGTAAAAGTGATCTTATGCCTAGAATCTAGATTGCAATGTGTATGATAAATGTTTGATGTCCTCTTTGAGACTTTTCTCTGAAACACACATTAGTAAAGGGAGCAATGTAACCTGGGCTCCTGCGCATATACACACACACACCAACTTTCTAGTCAACTCCATTCTGCAGCTACTGTATGCTAATTTAGATAACAATTCTCCCTGGGCAGCTCCACTCCAGTTGCAATATTTCACTCAGGGGTGGAGAGATCTAGAGCTTATACCGCCTATGGATATGAATCAAGAATAGTAATTAATTGTTTAAATGCACAGTAAATGATTAATAAATGCCTTTTTTCTTATATAGCTCTACGTAACTATTCTTTTTTAAGACCACTAAAGTGGTCCTTAAAGTATTATCTGAAATTTTTTGCTGACATTTGCTCTGTAACTCTGGATAACCTCAATTACTAACGACAATTATTGCTAACACTTACTCTCCAGCTCTGGCATACCTTAGTAGTAAATTCAATTAACCTGAACTACAGTTTACATGAGTTTGGTCATTCTCTTTCTGTTTATTCAGTCAGAATATCTCATTACTCATGGAGAATCAAAACTAAACAACCACACTAAAAAGGAAATAAATACAAACTTTGCCCACCGTTCCCAAAGAATGTTCAAAAGTATTGGTCAACATTTGCTTTAATCAGGAGAACAAATGTTTGCACGATCTCAATCATCCAATCAACACAGTTCAAATAAATCAGTTAGTAGTGCAGGAAAGCTTCTTCTGATTTTAAAACTTAATTTCAAAACGGCTGAACAATAAAAAAAAACTAATCAAGAAAGCATAGACACTATGACAATCACTGTCAAATTTCATACAAGTTTATTCAGTCAAGTTTTACTACAAGTTTCCTATGGGAAAACACCATGGGCCTCATTCTATTAGCGGCCGCAGCCGTTGCGGGGCCGCAAGGACCGGCCGCAAGCTATTCTGCTATTCTATTCCCTTACGGCCGGGGATTCCGGCAGGCTTGCGGCCGGTGCCTTGCTATCTCTTGCGGCCGCTCGCGCCGGAGGAAAGCCTTTGATCTAAAACGGCCGCAAGAGATTTGCAATTCAATTGCTCCGGGAAACCTCTCTGCAAGGCTAAAAACGAGCCGCAGCTTACTTGCAGGAAAGAGGTCTCGCTAGCACCAATTAAGCACATAAAATAGCTCAAATAAAGCCATCCTGCACTTTGAGAAGACTATAAAGGGATTTTAGGTGTTAGAAAAAATAGCACATAATTATCCTGTACTCAAATCCGTAAAATATTTTATTTTTAATATCCGTAAAATATCCATGTAAAAAGTCCAGAGTGCTTGGAGCACTTCAGACACACCCACGCAGCAGCCGGAAAATAAACAGTTAATTTGAACTCGGGTTTGGGCAGATGTGCAAGCTTGAGAATGGGTTCATTTTATTCCTCATGTCCCCCAATATGATCCCTAGCATTTACAGAGCTGTACAGTGCAGGCTTGAATTTATTTTTCAGTTTTTATATTTCACAGATTACGGCCGGTTCCAAGATATGCGGCCGGCCGTAAAAGGAGATCCTTGCGGGGCCGTATAATAGAATCGCGAGTTAACAGAACCCCCGCAAGGAATCGCAGCCTTACGGCCGATTTACGGCCGGTAATAGAATGAGGCCCCATGAATTCAGTCAACTAAGAGTAAGTTTAAAAATGGACTAATTGAAAGTTCATGAAAACAGATTTCCTAAAATGCTATCAGCCGTATTAAATTGCAATTCTGTAAATTTAAAAGGGCTCTATTTAAGCACACAGCATATTTTTTTTACAGAAGTTTTTATTTAGCGAGCTTCTATCCAAAAGCAAGGTCTTCACTAACTAAAAACTTCTGTAAATAAAATATGCTGTGTGCTTAATTAGAGCCCTTTTAAATTTACCGGATCGCAATTTAATAAGGCTGTCAAATTCCAGCAAATCAACATAAAGGGCCTCATTAAAATCTCCCTCGTAGTTCTCTTGGTGCTCGCAAAAGGCATTTTTTTTGCTGTTTGCGAGGACCAAATCTCTTGCAGCCTGCTTTGCGATATGACTATGAAAAATGGCCGAGAATAAGCTTCGAGAAAGCTAAGTAGTCACACGCAGCCATTGCATCTCGGAAGAATCCCTACGGGCACAAAAAGTGCTAGTAAGGGATTCTAAAGCCTCTACGTGCTGCCTGGGAGCAGCCCGAGACAGCCGTGTAAGGCTCCCCCTGCTCCCTATACACATCCCCATGCTGCAGGGGTCTCTATTGGGACCCCTGCAGCCCCCACACATTAACCCCTTTCAGCGGGGGTTTCCGATCGGCAGTCCCCTGCTGCATTTAAAAGTTTTAAATTCCCTGCGTGGCTACATAAAGGGCCCGCGGCACACTATTACTAATCCCAGCCGCGGCACCTAAAATTAACCCCCCTCTATGCTGGGGGTCCCCATCGGGACCCCCGAAGTGTCCCCCCATAAACCCCTTGCTGCAGGGGTCCATAGGGACCCCGGCAGCCCCCCCCACATTAACCCCTTGCAGCGGGGGTCCCCGATCGGCACCGATCGGGTCTGCTGCATTTTAATTTTAAAATTTCCCGCCTCGCGGGTCCTTAAAGGACCGTAAAGGTCCTGAAAGGACTCGCACTAAAAAATATTAACCCCAGGCAACTAAAATTAACCCTATAACTCATGGTGGTCAATAGAGACCCCCATAAGGCCTTAATTAACCCAATAACTCATGGGGGTCAATACAGATCCCCATAAGCACTTAATTAACCCTGTCACTTATGGGGTTCATACAGACCCCCATAAGGCCTTAATTCACGCTATAACTCATGGGGGTCAATAAAGACCTCCATAAGCACTTAAATAACCCTGTGACTTATGGGGGTCAATACAGACCCCCATAAGGCCTTAATTCACCCTATAACTCATGGGGGTCAATACAGACCCCCATAAGCACTTAATTAACCCTGTCACTCATGGGGATCAATACAGACCCCCATAAGCACTTAATTAACCCTGTCACTCATGGGGGTCAATACAGACCCCCATGAGCACTTAATTAACCCTGTCACTCATGGGGTCAATACGGACCCCCATAAGCACTTAATTAACCCTGTCACTCATGGGGGTCAATACAGACCCCCATAAGGCCTTAATTAACCCTATAACTCATAGGGGTCAATACAGACCCCCATAAGGCCTTAAATAACACTATAACTCATGGGGGTCAATACAGACCCCTATAAGGCCTTAATTAACCCTATAACTCATGGGGGTCAATACAAACCCCCATAAGCACTTAATTAACCCTGTCACTTATGGGGGTCAATACAGACCCCCCTAAGCCTCTATTTAACCCCATCAGTCCCATAAGGGTATATTATGACACTTATGGGGCTGTTAAAGCCCTAACATTAACCACATAATTGCCATGATGGTCCACAAGGACCATCATGACACTAACTACAAACACTACACTATAACCCCCCAAAAAACATTTAATCTAAACTAACCCCCCTCTACACTAATCTATTAACACTTACACTACCTACCTACACTACCTACCCCCTAATAAACCTCCCACCACTCTAATTACAGAAAATAAAAAACCTAAGTCACCAAAAATAAAAAAACCTACAGTACAGAAAATAAAAAAACCTACATTACAGAAAATAAAATAACCTAAGTCACCAAAAATAAAAAAACCTACAGTACAGAAAATAAAAAAACCTACATTACAGAAAATAAGAAAATACATTACAACCCCCCCCCTACTACAGAAAAAAAAAATACACACCTGAAAAGGAAAGACAGACATACACAATACAATACATACATACAATACATTACATATAATACAAATCAAATACCCCCTATCTATCTAACATACAATCTATTTAATATAAAATAAATCCTAACTATATCAAATACATCCCCCTATCTATCTAATATACAATAAATCCTAACTACATACACAGACCCTAATTCTAAGCTAAAATTAAATTAAATAATTAAGACCACTTACCTTTAAGATGTCCCTTCAGATCACTAACCTAATGGTAAAACAAATTAAAATAATTAGTACAAAACATTAACATAAAATAAATAAACATTATATACATATTCTACTCACCTTTCCAGCATGTCTTGTCATTCTTCAGTTCATCTCTGGCGCGGCCCTGTTAAAAAAAACACAGTACATTAATACAATATACAGACACCAAATAATATAAACATATAAACATATATATATACATTCAACTTACCTCCCTGCGATGTCCCTGGCCTCCTCCCCTTCAGCCCCGGCTGGGCCCTGCAACCATCCGCGGTCTAAAAAAATAAAAATCAAAATACGGGAGGAAATTGGCAATGGCGGTTTGTGATTGGCTGAAAAAGCTGTCTATCAATTTCAGCCAATCAGAAGTCGTCAATGTGTCAGCCAATGAGAATGCACAGATGTCTTCACCCAATCACTCTGTGGGGGTGTATCCCATAGTTATTGGCTGAAGGCATCTGCGCCTTGTGATTGGTTCCAATAAAGATTGACAGGTGCTTTAGCCAATCAGGGTGGGACTTTGGGGTGTATACCATCCTGATTGGCTTACACATTGACGATGTGGATCGTCATGGCACTTATGTGTTTAATGTTAGGGTTTTAACAGCCCCATAAGTGTCATAATATACCCTTATGGGACTGATGGGGTTAAATTGAGGCTTATGGGGGTCAGTATTGACCCCCATGAGTAACAGGGTTAATTAAGGCCTTATGGGGTGTCTGTATTGACCCCATGAATTATAGGGTTAATTAAGGCATTATGGGGGTCTGTATTGACCCCCATGAATTATAGGGTTAATTTTAATTGCCTGGGGTTAATATTTTTTAGTGCGAGTCCTTTCAGGACCTTTACGCTCCTTTAAGGACCCTCGAGGCGGGAAATTTAAAAACTGAAATGCAGCGGGGTCGCAATCGGTGCCGATCGGGGACCCCGCTGCAGGGGGTTAATGTGGGGGGGCTGTGGGGGTCCCTATGGACCCCTGCAGCAAGGGCTTAATGTGGGGACACTTTGGGGGTCCCAATGGGGAGCCCCAGTATAGAGGGGGGTTAATTTTAGGTGCCGCAGCTGGGATTAGTAATAGTGTGCCGCGGGCCCTTTAAGGAGCTGCCGCGGGGAACTTAAATTTTTTTAATGCAGCGTGGGCCTGATCTGTGCAGATCGGAGACCCCCGCTGTAAGGGGTTAATATGCGGAACCCCAGCATAGAGGAGCCGCGTCCGGGATTAGTAATAGTGTGCCGCGGGCCCTTTATGGAGCCGTGGCGGGGAATTTAAAAGTATTAAATGCAGCGGGGGCCTGATCGGTGCCGATCGGGGACCCCCGCTGCAAGGGGTTAATGTGTGGGGGCTGCGGGGTCCCTATGGACCCCTGCAGCAAGGTGATAATATAAGGACACTTCGGGGGGACCCCCGCATAGAGGGGGGTTAATTTTAGGTGCCGGGGGAGTAGTTGGAGTACCCCCCACGGCAGAGCTTATGTGGGGGACGGTCGCGAAGGTCCCGTTTAGGACCCCTGCACTACTTGTTGAGGTGCGGGAGCCTGCAAGATCATCTCGCAGGCTGTCAACCCTCATATACATTTTCGCAGTGTTGATACGTATGGCCCTGCTGCGTAGCTCATACGTTGCTCGCAGCAGGGCGATTGTAATAGCATTGTAACTTTGAGAAATTTTGCAGTACGCGGATTTAAGTAAAAGCCTCTTATTTACGAGGCTGGAATTTAATAGGGCCCTAAGTTATAAGCACATGAAAATGAACTTAGGGAGGAACGCTCGAGACAATTTTAACTATAACATCATGACTGTCCCATAATAATATATTCCCCCTTACTAATATTAAAGTTACATTCTATCATATGTTTACTTAATGATCTGCTTCTTCTGTTAGTCACATTAGCTATTCCAATTTGCATGTTTAATTATTAAAAATTGTTGTATGTGTCTTTAAGTCTCATGAGATACCTGCAATTACAAAAGTAAAGCTTTACTGTGTTTAATTGAATCATCTTTAAAGAGGACATCAAAATGTGCGACATTGTAAGATGATTCAATTAACTTAACCGGACACTGTCACCCCAACAAGGAGCTGCTTTCATTTATTGTAGTAGCCTATTTTCTCTACAGGTAATCATGCCTGAGAAACATAGAATTGTTTGTGCAGCCCAATATTCTAATTTGTGGCTTGGAGTACTTGATAAAGGTGGGTGGAGAGATTCTAACTGTATGGCAACCTGGAAGATCTTTGTTTTGGCCACCACAGGAACAGACAAGCAGACTGTAATTCTAATTAGCATACCAAAACAGCTAATACGTATACACAAGTCACTGATTTACATACCAGTACAGTACAAAAAAATAGTGAATTCTCAGGAATGGTCCATGTTTTTTAAGACTAGCATAAAATAAAACTTTATTTTGGGGTGTCAGAGACCCTTTAAGATATGTGCTGTTATGCCACAATCATAATCCATTTACAATGCTGACTTATTTTTCCTTATCCTACTTCTCTGCTACCTTTCCCCCTCTCCCATAATTCCCATGTTCCCTATATGAAATATTGTACAACTTGTGTCACATTTTCTCCACTCCTCTATAAGTCTTTTCCTTTCCACCATTTCTTTCTCCTTATCCACATTCCTCTCGCACCATTTTCTCAAAGCATTCCTGCATACACCATGCCTCTCTAGCATACCTCCCCTTTATTTCTCTTTCTCCCATGCTTTTCTCTAAAGCATACCTCCCCCTATACTTCTCTCACTATTTCATTCCTTCATGTTTCTCTCTCCAACTGTCTTCACTTGTAGCTTCTCTCTCCCTCATTACTCACACATGCTGCATTCTCCACCATTCCTACTCCCAATTCATTACTCTCTCGCCTACTGCTTATCTTTTCCTCCATGTGTATTTTTGACTTCCATTTCTTATATTTCTCCTCTGCTTTTCCCTTATGTGTATTAAAGGTTAGACTGGTCCAAAATAATAATCACCAAATATAATTCAGAGTACATCCCTAGGCATTTTCTATACACACCTCCTGTGGGATTCTTTGTCAACCCGGTAGATGGGTTTGGCATAATAATGGTGTTATACCATTATCATCTGAGATAATTACTCCTAACCATAGACCCACACACAGTAACTCCAGGACTTAGAGAGTAGGTAAGTGCACTGCCCCTATGCAAATTACTTGTAGGCCTTATCTAGGATATCAATAACTACTCTTTGACATACATATCTGCAAGACTAAACAAAAAAAGCTATGGTTTCCTCATTATTTTCCCCTTCATGAATATATACATTTCCATATAACTAAGTATATATATATATATATATATATATATATATATATATATATATAAAATAATAGGTCATTTCTTAAAAACAATACAATTAGTATATATAAGTTGATTCAATATATAAAAGTATATGTCAATAAATAGTTATACATATAAATGATAAATATCTTTATATAAACTGCACATATTTCTTGAATACTTAAAATGACTTTGAGTAAATTACATATATTGATACAAATAATATATCGACTCTTTGGTATTGGGGCATTCTTACTTATACCAATTAGAATCAAAGGCCCCTATTCAATTGCAAGCCTGTAGATTACGTTATATAGGTCGTATGTCTGCGGGTTTGAAATCTGCTACAATTACCGAGCCATTCAATTGAACAAGCCCGCAATTTACGGGTCGAAAGCCTAACCCTTAAACCATGCACCAGTAAGTAGCATTTCAGAGAGTGATCATGATCAATTAAGCAAGGCCATAACTACCAATTTAGAAACAGCCAATAGTAAATGAGACTGTCATCATTACGTCAGTAAAACATGGAGGTTACACATTAATCAATTAGTGTTTAGAGGTCCGATATGAGATTAGACTCGCAATTCAGCAATGTCTAAAATATTAGAAATTAATGGCGATACTGTTTAAGTCCATGTGGGTGGCCTGATATGTATTAACTCATTGATTCCCGAGATTGATATGGCACCAAAATGAAACATAAAAAAAATAATTTTTGATTGCAGATTTACGAGCCTGAGACAGTTGTGCAATTAATTCTAATGTCTTTTATCACTTTTCCGTCTTTAAAAGTCCATGTGGGTGGCCTGATTTATATTAACTCATTGATTCCCGAGATTGATATGGCACCAAAATTAAACAGAAAAAAAAATTTTTTGATTGCAGATTTACGAGCCTGAGACAGTTGTGCAATTAATTCTAATGTCTTTTATCACTTTTCCGTCTTTAAAAGTGCAGTATTGATATTTTAATTTGCATTTACAATGCTATGAACAGGGGTTAAACCCAATTGTGAGTCCTATCTGGTACCCACAGGATTTTCTTCTACATTTGCCATTAACGGGTGTGAAAACATTTGCGGGCTTGAGGAATTTTAGCGAATTGCGATTTTAGCAATTGTAACTTTTGAAGATTGAAGATCAAAGGTTTAGATGAGTTGTAAGTTACGATTTTGACAGCTGCATTGATTTTTCAGCCTGTAATATGTTGATTGTTTGCAAGTCGCTAAAAAACACCTATTGAATAGCAAATGAGTTCACGGGCTACATTACGGGCTTCAGTAAACAACAATTGCTCAATTGCATAGGGGCCAAAGTGTTTAAGATTACTATTATTATAGATAAAAATAGCATAAACACCCAACCAATAAAAAAACATGACAAAAGGTGCCCAAAACTTCTACATTATAATATGACTATGCATGCCACGAAACAGCGTTGTGAAGCCAACTCATTGGTGCCATGCAGTAATATCACCAAGTTTGCACAATAACATCATAACGACTTCATGGTCTATAAGTAAACACAGAGAGGAGTAAAAATCTAATTTCCTGGAAATATCTCTTAATAGTACTATTGTGTCATTTAGACAGAGTATAAAAAGCTAATTACAGCCTTCACTTGATCAAATATTAAATAAATTAATGAGACTTAATTTAATGTGAATTGTGCAAAATATGTTTTACAGATTAATTATTGTATTCGTATTTAAATGAATATGAATATATGTTCCAAAATATAAATACATTATTAAATGTATTTATGTGAACTGATTAGGGAAATCTACTAAAATAAATCCAAAAAGTAAAAATAAATTACTAATACAGATAATTCATATCAATGGACATAAAGTTACTCAAAGTGAAAATCTACAAATTAGATATAAATATACAAAAGTATAGAAAGGAAAACATTTAAAGAAGAAGGCAGCTGAATATACATAATTCTACTATATTACAATAATAAATAAATACAATTAGTATATACAATAATATAATGTACAATTGATCATAATTCTTTAAAACCTTAAAATGTTTTTCTATACCTTAAATTTTCAAATGTGAAGGACCCCTATTATGAAACCCTATTATGAAACCCTATTTTTTTAAAACCTTTTGAATGTTTAACTTACCTTCAGGTTTCTTTGTGTTGTTCCTAAAAACTAATCTATAGTCACAGCTCAATAAATAAACTATATAAGTAGAATTACAAGTATTATTATTATCATTATTATTATTATTAATAATAATAATAGTCATACTAATTTCTTCACTTTTCATATGTTGGCAAGTAATACATATTTTCTATATTATTATTATTATTATTATTATTATTATTATTATCTTTATTTATATCGCGCCAACATATTCCGTAGCGCTGTACAGGTGGTTAGTACATGGCAAAAACAAACTTAACACCTTAAAGAATGGAGGGCCCTGTTTTTGAGCATATAATCAAATGTACATAGTGCTTGTTTCCAAGACACGGACACACAAATGAAACTCGCAAACTTACAATCTAAGGGCCTCATTCTATTAGCGGCCGCAGCCGTTGCGGGGCCGCAAGGACCGGCCGCAAGCTATTCGGCTATTCTATTCCCTTACGGCCGGGGACTCCGGCAGGCTTGCGGCCGGTGCCTTGCTATCCCTTGCGGCCGCTCGCGCCGGAGGAAAGCCTTTGATCTAAAACGGCCGCAAGAGTTTCGGCCGTAAGAAATTCCTATTTGCAATTCAATTGCTCCGGGAACCCTCTCTGCAAGGCTAAAAACTAACCGCAGCTTACTTGCAGGAAAGAGGTCCCGCTAGCACCAATTAAGCACATAAAATAGCTCAAATAAAGCCATCCTGCACTTTGAGATGACTATAAAGGGATTTTAGGTGTTAGAAAAAATAGCACATAATTATCCTATACTCAAATCCGTAAAATATTTTATTTTTAATATCCGTAAAATATCCATGTAAAAAGTCCAGAATGCTTGGAGCACTTCAGACCCGCCCACGCCGCAGCCGGAAAATAAAGAGTTAATTTGAACTCGGGTTTGGGCAGATGTGCAAGCTTGAGAGTGGGTTTCTTTTAATCCTCATGTCCCCCAATATGATCCCTAGCATTTACAGAGCTGTACAGTGCAGGCTTGAATTTATTTCTGCGTTTTTATATTTCTCAGCTTACGGCCGGTTCCAAGATATGGGGCCGGCCGTAAGAGGAGATCCTTGCGGGGCCGTATAATAGAATCGCGAGTTAACAGAACCCCCGCAAGGAATCGCAGCCTTAAGGCCGATTTACGGCCGGTAATAGAATGAGGCCCTAAGGGTTTAGGTGTTAAACAAGAGGGTGACAAATACAAAATGGCAACATGAATGCAATTTGTTTAATCAATTGGAGGGGTCTGTGAGCTGTACTGTAGATTGTGGGTGGGAGTGTTTTTAAGCTGTGGAGTGTGCAGTTGTAATTATAAAGGCTGAAGGTGATATGTTTTTCTAAATAGGTGTGTTTTTAGTAATTTTTTAAAGGTTTTGAGGCAGGAAGTTAATCTAATGGAGCGAGGCAAGGAGTTCCAGATAGTAGGGGCTGCACGAGAAAAGTCCTGAAGACGGGAGTGAGAGGGGGTGATGAGAGAGGAGGAAAGAAGAAGGTCGTTAGCAGAACGAAGGGGGCGGTTGGGAGAGTATTTTGAAACAAGAGCAGAGATATAAGGGGGTGCACTGTTGTTGAGGGCTTTATGTGTTAGGGTCATGATTTTAAATTTGATTCGGGAAGCTATGGGAAGCCAGTGGAGTGATTGACAGAGAGGAGCTGCAGACACTGATCGTGTGGTATTGAAGATGAGTCTAGCGGAGGCGTTCATTATGGATTGGAGGGGAGACAGACGAGAGATGGGGAGGCCAGCAAGAAGGGAATTGCAGTAGTCGAGTCGAGATATGATGAGAGAGTGTATTACAATTTTAGCTGTGTCTTGTGTAAGATAATGACGAATTTTGGATATGTTTTTTAGTTGAAACTGACAAGATTTAGTTATCGATTGGATGTGAGGAATAAAAGAGAGGGCGGGATCCAGTAGAACCCCAAGACAACGGGCCTGGGAGGTGGGAGTGATGATGGTGTTGTCAACAGTGAGAGATATTTGAGGAGTGGAAGCTATAGTAGAGGGTGGAAAGATTAGGAGTTCAGTCTTAGACATGTTGAGTTTGAGTTGACGGGTAGACATCCAGGAGGATATGCTAGAGAGGCAGTTGGAAACTTGAGCTAAAAGAGAGGGGGATAGATCGGGTGCAGAGAGGTAGATTTGAGTATCATCTGCATAGAGATGATACTGAAATCCAAAGGATTTTATGAGGATGCCAAGGGAGGAGGTGTAGATAGAGAAGAGGAGGGGGCCTAGGACAGAACCTTGGGGAACGCCAACAGACAGAGGGAGAGGTGAAGAAGAGGTGCCAGAGAAGGAGACGCTAAATGTACGATCTTTTAGATAGGATGTGAACCATAAAAGAGCTGTGCCCTGGATGCCAAATGAACGAAGAGTTTGGATTAGAAGAGGGTTGTCAACTGTGTCGAAGGCAGCAGAGAGGTCCAGGAGAATTAGCATGGAGAAGTTACCCTTTGATTTGGCAGTTAGCAAGTCATTGGTGACTTTTGTGAGGGCTGTTTCTGTTGAGTGTTGGGCACGGAAACCAGATTGGAAGGGGTCAAGAAGGGAATTGGAAGAAATAAATTGAGTGAGGCGATTGTAAACAAGCTGCTCAAGCAGTTTAGAAGCCATGGGAAGTAGTGAGATAGGGCGGTAGTTGGAGGCAGAAGCTGGGTCAGATGAGGGCTTCTTGAGAATGGGTGTAATTACGGCATGTTTTAAGGAGGATGGAAACCTGCCAGTGTTTAGGGAGAGGTTGAATAGATGTGTGAGAGCTGGGATAAGTGCGGTGGATAGGGGAGGAATTAGCTGTGAAGGAATAGGATCATGTGGGCATGTGGTAAGGTGAGAGGTTGATAGTAAAGTAGATACTTCATCCTCTGTAACAGGGTCAAAGGAATCCATAGTGGAGGAGGGATTGGGGAAGGGTAAATGTTGGGTGTTGTCGGCTTGTGGAAAGGATGGTGGGATAGGGCCAAGCTGGGAGGAGAGCTCATTTCGGATAGTTTCAATTTTAGTTTTAAAGTGGCTGGCAAAGTCATCAGCAGTTAGACAGGAAGGGGCAGGAGGTGGGGGTGGGCAGAGGAGGGTGTTAAATGTAGCAAATAAATGTTTAGGGTTGGAGGACAGGTTTGATATTAGTGATGATATTAGTTTGGCAAGATTGAGGGCAGACAAGTAGGAGCGCAAGGTAAACTTGTAGTGGAGAAAGTCTGCTGAGGTTCGAGATTTCCTCCATAGTCGTTCTGCAGTGCATGAGCATCTCTGTAGATAGCGTGTTTGTGTAGTGTGCCATGGTTGTGGGTGAGAGTGAGGGCATTTGCTTGTGATTATGGGGGCAAGAGAGTCAAGGGTGGAAGTTAGAGTAGTGTTGTACTGTGAAGTGGCGATGTCAGGGCAGGCAAGGGTGGTGAGGGGGCTGAGAAGGGGTTTTAGTACATTTGACAATTGTTGTGGGTTGAGTGCTTGCAGGTTTCTGCGTGTTCTGATGGCAGGATTTGAAGAAGGGTGGTGAGCGGAAGATGAGGTGAGGTTGCAAGTTAGCAGGTGGTGGTCAGATAGTGGAAGTGAGGAGATGTCAAGGTTGGAGATAGTGCAGAGATTAGTAAAAATAAGGTCAATGGAGTGTCCACCACTGTGAGTTGCAGAATCTGTCCATTGTGAGAGGCCAAGGGAAGAGGTAAGTGCAAGTAATTTTGCAGTTGTTGGGGAGGTGGGGGTGTCAGTGGCTATGTTGAAATCGCCAAGAATGAGTGAAGGTATATTGGAGGAGAGAAAGTGAGGGAGCCAGGCGGCAAAGTTGTCCAGAAATTGAGAGGGTGATCCAGGTGGGCGATAGATCACAGCTACTCGCAGAGGGATGGGAGAGAAGATGCGGATAGTGTGGACTTCAAAAGATGAGAATTGGAGGGAGGGAACAGGGGGTATGCAGTGAAAAGTGCAGCGAGAGGATAGTAGTATGCCCACACCTCCACCTTGTTTGTTCCCAGGTCTAGGAGTGTGGCTGAAGTGCAGACCACCATAAGAGAGTGCGGCAGGGGAGGCAGAGTCAGATGGAGTGAGCCAGGTTTCTGTGATAGCCAGTAAATTGAGGGAGTTGGAAATGAAGAGGTCATGAATGAAGGTAAGTTTATTGCAAACAGACCTTGCATTCCAGAGGGCACATGAGAAGGGCAAAGTAGATGGTTTGTGACAAGTGATGGGTATTAGATTATGGGTGTTTTGGGCATTTGCTGCCCTGGGGACTCTGCGTGGAAGGAGAGGAGCTTATGGGAGCAGAGAAGAGGAGAGGAGAGCAGGGAAGGTGAGATAGTTATATTATTGGAGACATGATGTGTAGAGACAGTATAAGAGAGTCTGAGAGAGGCAGGAGGTTATAATAAGGAAGGTGGTAATAGGCAACATAATGGCACTGTGTAAGCAAGTATTCTTGAAGGGGGTGGTTAGAGGTGATAATCAGATGTCACTGATTGAACATGTGCAGGTAATTAGTATGCCTCAATATATTAAGTGTAAACAAGGGTGGGAGGGGACTGCTTTCAGGTGGACTTCTGATGGGAGATGTTTCTTTGCAGTATGCTTTTAAAAGTGTCTATAAGACAGAACAAGGAGATATTTCAGGGGGAGGGTACATTGCAGCAGTAAAATGGATCAGTGAACACAGAGCATTTCTGGTTTACAGATAAGAAACATTATTTTATGACAATAATAGAACAATCTGACAGTAAAAAGTCTATCTCAGCAATTATCATAACACAGATATTAATTATAATAAATAGTCCTTTGTAAACGTTGATATGGATCTGGTGAGCATCTGTTCTTCTGAAATTACCTTAGACTGCTTTCAGATGGACTTCTGATGGGAGATGTTTCTTTGCAGTATGCTTTTAAAAGTGTCCTAGACTGCTTTCAGGTGGACTTCTGATGGGAGATGTTTCTTTGCAGTATGCTTTTAAAAGTGTCTATAAGACAGAACAAGGAGATATTTCAGGGGGAGGGTACATTGCAGCAGTAAAATGGATCAGTGAACACAGAGCATTTCTGGTTTACAGATAAGAAACATTATTTTATGACAATAGTAGAACAATCTGACAGTAAAAAGTATATCTCAGCAATTATCATAACACAGATATTAATTATAATAAATAGTCCTTTGTAAACGTTGATATGGATCTGGTGAGCATCTGTTCTTCTGAAATTACCTTAGACTGCTTTCAGGTGGACTTCTGATGGGAGATGTTTCTTTGCAGTATGCTTTTAAAAGTGTCCTAGACTGCTTTCAGGTGGACTTCTGATGGGAGATGTTTCTTTGCAGTATGCTTTTAAAAGTGTCTATAAGACAGAACAAGGAGATATTTCAGGGGGAGGGTACATTGCAGCAGTAAAATGGATCAGTGAACACAGAGCATTTCTGGTTTACAGATAAGAAACATTATTTTATGACAATAGTAGAACAATCTGACAGTAAAAAGTCTATCTCAGCAATTATCATAACACAGATATTAATTATAATAAATAGTCCTTTGTAAACGTTGATATGTATCTGGTGAGCATCTGTTCTTCTGAAATTACCTTAGACTGCTTTCAGGTGGACTTCTGATGGGAGATGTTTCTTTGCAGTATGCTTTTAAAAGTGTCTTAGACTGCTTTCAGGTGGACTTCTGATGGGAGATGTTTCTTTGCAGTATGCTTTTAAAAGTGTCTTAGACTGCTTTCAGGTGGACTTCTGATGGGAGATGTTTCTTTGCAGTATGCTTTAAAAAGTGTCTTAGACTGCTTTCAGGTGGATTTCTGATGGGAGATGTTTCTTTGCAGTATGCTTTTAAAAGTGTCTTAGACTGCTTTCAGGTGGACTTCTGATGGGAGATGTTTCTTTGCAGTATGCTTTTAAAAGTGTCTATAAGACAGAACAAGGAGATATTTCAGGGGGAGGGTACAGTGCAGCAGTAAAATGGATCAGTGAACACAGAGCATTTCTGGTTTACAGATAAGAAACATTATTTTATGACAATAGTAGAACAATCTGACAGTAAAAAGTCTATCTCAGCAATTATCATAACACAGATATTAATTATAATAAATAGTCCTTTGTAAACGTTGATATGGATCTGGTGAGCATCTGTTCTTCTGAAATTACCTTAGACTGCTTTCAGGTGGACTTCTGATGGGAGATGTTTCTTTGCAGTATGCTTTTAAAAGTGTCTTAGACTGCTTTCAGGTGGACTTCTGATGGGAGATGTTTCTTTGCAGTATGCTTTTAAAAGTGTCTTAGACTGCTTTCAGGTGGACTTCTGATGGGAGATGTTTATTTGCAGTATGCTTTTAAAAGTGTCTTAGACTGCTTTCAGGTGGACTTCTGATGGGAGATGTTTCTTTGCAGTATGCTTTTAAAAGTGTCTTAGACTGCTTTCAGGTGGACTTCTGATGGGAGATGTTTCTTTGCAGTATGCTTTTAAAAGTGTCTTAGACTGCTTTCAGGTGGACTTCTGATGGGAGATGTTTCTTTGCAGTATGCTTTAAAAAGTGTCTTAGGCTGCTTTCAGGTGGACTTCTGATGGGAGATGTTTCTTTGCAGTATGCTTTTAAAAGTGTCTTAGACTGCTTTCAGGTGGACTTCTGATGGGAGATGTTTCTTTGCAGTATGCTTTTAAAAGTGTCTATAAGACAGAACAAGGAGATATTTCAGGGGGAGGGTACATTGCAGCAGTAAAATGGATCAGTGAACACAGAGCATTTCTGGTTTACAGATAAGAAACATTATTTTATGACAATAGTAGAACAATCTGACAGTAAAAAGTCTATCTCAGCAATTATCATAACACAGATATTAATTATAATAAATAGTCCTTTGTAAACGTTGATATGGATCTGGTGAGCATCTGTTCTTCTGAAATTACCTTAGACTGCTTTCAGGTGGACTTCTGATGGGAGATGTTTCTTTGCAGTATGCTTTTAAAAGTGTCTTAGACTGCTTTCAGGTGGACTTCTGATGGGAGATGTTTCTTTGCAGTATGCTTTTAAAAGTGTCTTAGACTGCTTTCAGGTGGACTTCTGATGGGAGATGTTTCTTTGAGATTATCAAAAGCTAAATGAGTTTTCACATTTAGATTTTCTAAATATTTGTTTCAATCTTTTTATTGAAGACAAATCACAAGAATGACATCATAGCCAATTTAAGATTACAGACTCCACAGTAGGATTAAATATACAAAGATACAAATATACAAAGAATGATGATAGCCTTAAACACCCAGAGATAACACCAGGCACATCCCCTTGAAAGCTTAAATAAAGGCCACATTTAAAGAATCTAGTATTCATACTGTGGATTGTCCATTACCTTCTCACTTTTTCACCATTTTTTGTGATAACTTTAGAGAAGAGTTCCTTCCTCGGGTGTTAATTTAAACTTTTCCTGAATCATGAAACCGGGAGCATATGAAAACAACGAAAAAAAATTATTTAAAAAAAAGATTGAACAGGGGAAAAAAAACGGGGATATAGGTGTCAAGTTTACCTGAACTCCTGGTTAACTTAGGTCCGAGGTCCCACCGGTCTCGCCACCCGACCAGGAGGAGTTAGGAATACAAAAATCAGTTCACCTAATTGAAATACTATGCTGGGAGTCAAGCCACGGTGTCCATATGATTAAAAACTGGGGTTATAAATCCTTCAAGGTATGGGTCAACTTCTCGTTAATCATAATAAAATTAACCTTGTGGATGATTTCTCTAATGGTAAGTGAAGATGACTTCCAGTTTTTACCAATCATGATGATTAACTGCTAGGGCAATAAATTGTAAGAGTTTTTTTTGGGCTAAGGTTTATTTGTCTACATATATGCCAAATAGGCAATTCTCTATGGAGGGGCAAATTGGGGTATGGATTATTTGGGACACCAGTCTCAACGTTTGCTTCCAAATACCCTGAACTACTGCGCAGGACCACCAAGCTTGCAAAAAGTCTCCTCTCAATTGACAGCCTTTGTCACTAATAGGGGGGTTAATGATGTGCATTCTCGAAGGTGAGAGATATGTCCTATGCAGAACTTTAACCAAGACCTAAAGTAGGTTATATGTCACAGAGCCCCTGGACAGGTTTGTAAGGGCTTCTTTCCATTTAGCAGGTTCTATACCCCATACCCAGGTCTTGTTCCCTTTTGACCACAAAGAAACGTTTGAGTGTTTTATCAGACTCATTGAACATAGAGTATAAGGCACCCAAAGTGCCTTTAGACAGTGGTAAGTTCTTGCATAGCAGTGAGAACCAGTTTGATTTTGGAGGGCATGTGCTTTGCACAATGGATGACAGCCAATGCCTAAGACGTGTGTAGTTCCAGCTTTCTCTGAGCGGAACATTATGTTGATTACAGATTGGGCCGTGAGGGTAGATTTTGTTGTTTGCAAACCAGGCATCCAAGCTGTCTAGATGGTTAAGAAACCACCACTGTCTAGATTCTGAATTAAAGGTATTTTCAAAATTTGGGAAGGATCTAATATATGTTAAGGGGGACAAAGGGGAGGATATTTGGTACCTCCAAGTCACCCAGTGCCAGTTTGAGATAGTTAAATTATCTAACCCAATAATTAAACTTACTAGGGGTTGTTTTGTGCTTGGCTGTCATATAATGGTGTCCCAAGTATGGGGTTTAAGTTATTGATTCTCAATCAAAGCCCAAATAGGTTGGTACTTGATTGAGTGAGCTATGGGCAAGAATGCTAGTTATGCAGCTTTATAGTACAGCTTAAGATTGTGGCAGGAGAGACCCCCTTGTGTTCTGTGCATGATTTTCTACATATTATTTAATCTTTTCCAGGTATACAATATTTTAACAGTGGACTTTTAACAATATTTTCCAATATTTGCTGAGATTTTTTTTTTCAGTTTACCAAGGGTTTCAGTTTACCAAGGGTTGATAATTGAAATTGTAAAACTACCATCCTAACAAATCTTCCTAGCTTTCCTACTACTACCATCTTTCAAAAACCTTTTTTTGATCTAAATCTCTAGCTCTCATCTTTGAATTCATTAGCAGTTTCTCATCATATCATTTACACATTTAATGTATTAGTTAAAACTTCAACTTGATTATTAAAATCTTCTAAATGAGTGCAGCTCCTTCTTCGTCTAAGGCATGGGCAGAAAAGGATATTCTTTTTCTAGGTTAGTGAATGAATTCTAGTAAAATTTAAATAATTATTTACTTCCACTTTTACCATAATCCATCTTGATATCAAGATCTAAAAGCCAACTATTTTCCACACTGAGTTTTTAGGTAAAATAAAAACCCATGAAATTATTATTTATGTTTTCAATAAACTGCATTAGCTGTGTATTAGATCCATTTCAAATAATGAATATATCATCAGGGAATCGTTTATAAAACAACATATTTACTTCTTTTTCTAACTAAGTTTAGTATTGGTTCATTGCAACTCTATTGACATTCCGAAAAGTAGTCGTTGTTCTGGTTTTGTGGTAAGAAAGGAAGTTGCAATGAAGTGTTACTGGCCATAGAATGCTTGGGGTGTTTTGTTGAAAATCCTTAGTGTGCCTGAAAGTATTAGTGAGACCCCAAATCTTATCAACCAGGCATTTTGTATCTGCTCAATACATTTCTACAGCCATTTGAAATGATAGAACATCTTACACCTGTAAGGAAACACATTTGTAGTAAAAATGTAGTGCATGAGGTTATGATTTTTCCATTCTCATGAGCAGCATTTGTACTCCTCTTCATTTTGCATGCTTGTTCAAGTTCAATGTATTTTGGTTATAATTTGGAGTGAGTCATTTGAGTGGGGAAGGTTTGAAGAAGTTGTAAATAAACTTGGACATTTTGTGAAGAATAATGTGGAACCTCTATATGCTTTATAATAGAAAAAATGGGTTTGGTGGTTCTAGATGTAAATTCTTGTAATGACCTTTTACATAGGGTGCCACTAAGGGTCAAAAATACATATTGAAAATTTAGAAGAAAATGATTCCCTTTTGTAGTGCACACCTATGAAACTCAACTAATGAAAGAGACCCAATTAAAATAAAACTTAGCTTTAAATAAAAAAAATTAAATTTGCTAAAAAGTTAGACGCAGCAACGTGGGACGCATGTTAGTGACAACATCGCGAGGCGTCCTAACTGCGATCTCCACGCTAAAGGAGTTGTGCAGAGTTTCAGGGACACAGTAACTTAGTAAAACTATGAAATAGAGATGGAATATGCCCATGAATAATCTAGCTACTCCAAACAGGATCTAATTAAGAGAATAAGGAGAATACAAGGGATATACTAACGGAGCATAAAAGACTGACAGCCTTATTAAATAGTGATTCGGTAAATATAAAAGGGCTTTATTTAAGCACACAGCAAATTTTTTTTACAGAAGTTTTTAGTTAGTAAACTTCTATCCAAATGCAAGATCTTCACTAACTAAAAACATCTGTAAAAAAAATATGCTCTGTGCTTAAATAGAGCCCTTTTATATTTACTGAATCACAATTTAATAAGGCTGTTAGTACTCCTGTAATACAGCACCTTATTATCACAACAGACTTTGACAAAAGAGAATACATATATTATTGCCTTCTATTAACACTTTATATTAATTATTGTTTAACAGTGTTTAGCACTGGCACTTTATATTAGCACCTTATACAAGCACTTTATTAAAAGCACTTTATTAAAGCACTCTATAGACAGTATTTAAAGGAGTACTAGCACCTGATATACAATTTTCATCAAGATAGAATCCCTATACAAATTCCTGTATCCTGTTCTTCATTGCAGCGTCTAATTTTTTTGCAATTTTTAAATAATTTATTAAAAGCTAAGTTTTATTTTAATTGGGTCTCATTCATTAGTTGAGATTCATAGGTGTGCACTACAAAAGGGAACCTTTTTCTTCTAAATTTTCTCTATAGGCTTTGACTGTAATATTAAATGTCCGCTTTGTAAGCTTTCTCTTTCACTTTTGTTTTTACATTTTTTAACAGGCTTTCTTGTTTATAGACAATCCCTAGAAACTGCATGGATAAACTTCATAGAAGTTATCCTGTAAAGACCATTGTGTATGCACACTGTGTAACTTTTGATATGGAAACCAATCTTATGCACCTTTAGCAAGTAATTCTATTTGGAGACAATCTCTAAAATATTTGAATGCTTTCTTATGAAAGTAGTGACTTTCAATAGCCATTCAGGGCTTTCAATGTCTCTCTATTTTTGGAATGAACCAATGCATTTCAATGGCCATACAGTGTCATTCTTTTTAATATGTCCCCATTTATAGTCTTGTTTTATCCAGACATATTTATGGACAAATTGAAAGTGCCTTTTTTTTAGGGATGTAAATATGGTTCTGTTTATGCTAGTTAAATCAAAATTCTAATCACATTTTGATAGTATTATACACTTGTGTTAAAAACATTTTAAACCTAATATTATATACCTAATAAAAGAAAAAAAGAACATCATGAAATTGATTATTAATACAGTCTTCCCTCCAGAGCTTGCAACTTTCCCTTTAAACATATGTATGACACCCAGAAAGAAATGACTCTTAAATTCAAGATTCCCTTTCAATTTATTGTAGCGGCTATTAACTTTTTAATTGTCCTTATATATTAATTGAATACAATAGTTAAAAATTAAAATATGCATTTCAAATTTAGTAAAAACATGTTGCAGATTGTCAAGATCTGCATAAGAGTATACTATAAATACAACACTTTAGTGGTCCTTTAACCGTGTATATATCTGATTTTATTTCCACTAGAGTGTGACTATGGTTATGCTTTACAAGTATATTTATTTGGTATTTATTGCTAAATAACAACTGACACTTAGCACTGTGTCTTTTTCACTGCAATACAGCAAAAAATTATTTCTACATTTCATAACAGACATTTGTTCAAATTAGGCAAAAAGTGATGGTTTCCATTATATGCACATATAAGTGCATCGGGATATTATGATGGCAGCGAAAACTAGCAGTTTATACTATCAACTTTTTCTAATATCTAGCTTACTTTCAGTAGATTTTACTTTTGAGACTCTATTATACCTTTTGGGATTATATGTTTTATAGTTAGAAGGAAAATTACATGTACCAAAAATGACCACCTGGGTAGCAAGCAGGAATTACATTTCTAAAATAAGCTGACAGGTAATTGAGAGTTTTGAAAAGTAATGTAATGCTATTTTCAATCTGCAAAACACTTTTGAGAGTACTGGGGCAGAATTTCACCCATCCCTATCTCAATCCATCACTCATGAACTTTTAAAGATAATTATACGCAGTTAGTGCATATTATTATATTTTAAATGTTGGTTTGACTTATAGCTAAAGAAAGAAAATGATCACTTAAAGCAAAGACATGCTTGCTCATCTATGCATGTGTTCTGTAATGCTTTCTGATTATGCTCATTATGATATGAAAGGTACTGGCACTGGCACCACTGGCAAGTCAACTGCATTACAGTAAGTGAGACAGATTATCTATTTTTACATTGACTATTTTTAAGTTTCGACCTGTGTGTGCCATGAAATAGCATATAGTGTGCTAAGATTTACTGTATATTGTTTCTCAGTATCAGTATACCTTTAACCTGCCCAATGCTTATGTCAGTGAACAGATATTATTAAGAAACTACTATAACATATGAAGGCAAACATGTATTCTGCCCTACTTTGTTTTGTTGTTGTTAAGTTATTCAGCTGTGTTCAACTCTCTGTAACCCTATGGACAGCAGCATGCCCGGTACATCTGCCACCTACTACCCCTCTGAGATACATCAAGTTCATGTTCATTGCTATTCATCTCCGCCTCTGCAGTACCCTTCTTCAATTTTCCCAGCATCAGAGTCTTCTCTAGGGAATCCTGACTTCCTCATGACATGCCCAAAATATTTGAGCTTTAACTTTCCAGTAAACATTTTGGGTTTATTTCCTATAGTATGGATTGTTTGGAACTTTTTGGAATCCAAGGAACTCTAAGCAGTTTTCTAAAACACCACAATACAAAGGCGTTAATTCTGCGGTGATCAGCCTTTACTTCCAAATATATTAAAGAGTACTCTCATTCCTGCAGTTTTCCTTATTGTGATAGCTTAATGTGATATGCAATGCCATTGACTTGAATAATAAGGAAACCAGAATTTGTTTCTGTAACCCTGCAATAAACATCTACATTGACATACGACACATGACAAATTTGGGTTGGAGAGATGGCAAAAAATCATCAGCAATGTGGATTATTCAATTAAGCCCATATGATCATAGCATTAGAAACTAATATAGGGAGCTTAATGTGCAATGACAATAAACTGACATGCTACTGAATAAGGTGACCTGGTAGAGATAGAAGCTAAAGTTCCCATGTATGGGTATAGTTAAATAAGTTCTATGACAGACAAATCACATGTATAGATCATTTATTGGCTTAAACTGGCATGGATAGAAAGGCACATCACATATTTATAATACACATACAATCTCATTTTAAAAATGTTTATGTTAATACTTTAACTTTAAAATACAAAGTTGGAAAATGCAAAGTCTGTTTTGAAGTGCCATTTTAAATGTATACTCTACATCACATTGCATGCATTTGAAAAGTTTGGTAAAGCAGATTAAATGGATACTAAATAGATTTGTCACATTAAGAGGTGCCATCATTGTGGACATAAACTACCATATTTTTATAAAGAGTATAATTTTGTCACGGAGAGTACTATAATAACTGTTAAAGACATTCTAAGCGTTAACCATAAGATACTGATTCTTCCTTTTTATATCTACAATTAATTTATGACATACGGTACATGACACTTTTATCAATAATAAGCAAATGTGTTTGTTCTTTGCATATTCCTTAAATTACTATATATAATAGTTAGAGGCATATGTATCAGTTTCAAATTACATTACAGTCCATTTTGAATATGAACTATTGTGTTTTATATAATTTTAAATTTAGAAACTTTTGGTATAATTTCATCAAAAATCATTCATTCCAAGTCACATATTTTGCCAGTACATGTATGGAGAACATATTTACCTTCACAAGGTTATTTGTTCACTCACAATCGTTCACTAGAATTTGTCTTCAAATTATTTGGAATATTTCAAGAGGAACCTCAGTTTGTACTCTTATTAAAGCAAATGCTTATAAATTCATGTTCCCTTGGTATAGTACTTCAACTGCATTTTTAAGAATGGGACTCAGTTGGCACATTATTTCATTTATGTTCGCAATTTCTGAGATTCTGGGTAAACATATACCATTATATGAATTTGTTTTGCAAGTTAATGCGTAAGTGGGAGAACAGATCATATATAAGAGAGTGAGCTTGGGGCACACTAAATAAAACATTGATTTACAGGAGCTTTGTTACAAAACAGTGAGTTTCTATTTCTTAAATCTAGTAGTCACCTACTTATCATCTAGTTCTTTTCAACTTTTAATTTTGAGCAGTAAGTTGAGGCAAAACAATTACAAAGATGTAATGAAAGCATCTAACAAAATACCGGATACATTTAAACATGTATAAAACAGTTGTTACCCACTGAACATATAAATGGGACATTTTAGAAAATTAAATGGGACAGACAAAAATTAATTGTTAGCAAATTTCACAAGCATATATAAATGTATAGAAAAATACGCTTATTATTTTACCACTTTTCTTAAATAGAGTGCTAGTTAAAGATGTTCAACATTCTTATAATGATAAAGAGACATGCATAGATTACCTAAATGTTGACTATAAATTGAGTAGGAACAAGAGTCTCAATATATTTTTTTTAAATGTAGATACAGATCAAAAGCAATGTTTACTAAAGGACAATATGAATCTACATTTATTGTTTTTAGAATTTATTGGTATTTAATAGTTATGACTTTGTATGTACACGTAACAACATAGTGTTATATTTAGTTAGAACTGCAGTACAAAATATTAATATTTAAGCCTTTTGAACAAAATTAAGTAGAGCTGTGCTAAGTGAAAATAAGTATGAATGCAATACACTAGAAAAGTGGTTCTCAACAGACGGTCTTTAGACTGGTGTTGGTCCCTGAAATCTTATCTGCTTGTCCTCATTGGTTAGGAGAGCCTAACATTTTGTACATACCATCACCGTTGGTCATAGTTATAGATAGATTATAGAGCAACTTCTAAGCATTTAGACTGTACTCTATTCAAATCAGTGCAAAACTAGAGAAAACTCAGTAAATCACATGAAGTATTACCCTGTTAAACATTTTATGGATCTCAAAGCCAATAAAGGTTGAAAACCACTGCTCTAAAATATCCAAAAACAAAATAAAATGTTCTTTTACACTATTATCAGTCATTACAAGTTAGAAGTAACAGTACCCTTTCGTGTAATGACTATTTTTGATATAGTTAAAAAGGGTCAATCCAAAATTGCTATTTTTAGCAGTATATGCAAAATTAATATAGTAAATAAATAGTACATTTGTGTTCACATTTGAACTTCTAAAACAAGTAAAAAAAAAACATGTTTCCTGCTCAGAATTCCGAGAAATATAGTTATTACACTGCATTCTGGGAACCTGGGCAGGGACATGCAAATGTGCCCACAAAGACTTTGCTCTTGCAATACATTACCGTTTTAAACATGACTTCCTTTAAGCATATGCTTGCTGTATTACAAAGTTTCAAGCAAGGCTCAGGATGGATTATACACAAGCCAGGAATCCTACTAACATACAGCTGTTTCGAGGTTACTGCCCCTCATCAGCATGGGGCCAGTTCCTAGCTTGTGTAGTAGATTTTTTGAGGAGGTAGTTTACCACAACAATCACTTAATTTATGGTGGGCAAAAGAGCGATAGAAGCCCTCCACCGTACAGTAAATTAATAGTACATTTGTGATCACATTTGAATGTCAAAAACAAGTTAGAATTTTTTTTCCAGCACAGTATTCTGAAAAAAGCAGTTATTACACTGCATTCTGGGAACCTGGGCAGAGACATTCAAATCTGCCCTCAAAGGCTTCGCTCTTGCAATCCATTACCATTTTAAACATGGCTTCCTATAAGTATACTGTATGCTTGCTGTATTACAGAGCTTCAAGCAAAATTAATATATAAAATAATGAATAAAGAAAAAGTATAGAGAAGCATAGATTATTATTATTATTATCATTTATTTATAACGTGCCAACATATTCCATAGGGCTGTACATAAGATACGTTCACAACAAAGATACATACAAATTAACAAATAGCAAGGCAAGGAGGGCCCTGTATTTGAGCCTCTAAATCCATAGATGACTGAAGGTAAAATGATCTACAGTTAGATTCAGTGGCATCTTCCGCATTTCATACCTCATGCTCCTAGACTTTTTAAATAAAATGTTCCAGTGTTGTATTTTTCCCTAAGACAGATGAAAATACTATAAAGGTAATTTTGGGTAAAGCATTAGGCAATAACTATTCAGGATCCTGATAAACTAGGTTTCACATGTAATATATAAAATATATCAAGTTAATGTGCATGGAGCAAAGCACAGTCATCTGCATAATGATATTTTAGTGTTGCTGGCAACTGTAGTGACTTTGTATTGACAGCCTTTCAACAGAACTGAACAGAATCGTTATGTGAATATAAGGCTCCTCCCACTATTCTCAGATGTCCAATCCTATTAGGAGTAAAGTTAAAATGTCTAATACTATTAAAGGAAAATATTAAGCAAACAAAAAAAATCATCACCTATTTTCAGGCTGTATATCCACTGACTCACCAAGCAGTTTTCTTCTGTGTGCAGTCACTAAACCAACAGGGAAAATACATTTGTTTTTATCATTATGATATAAGATTCAGTTGAACTAATTAGAGCAATTTGCTGTTTAAGAAATATATATTCATTCATTTGTCTCATTGCTCAAATGTCACTATTTTCATTTTATGTGTATGCTTTACGTTCCATAATTTATTTCAAAATAAAAATCATATCATACACTCACAAACTGCCAGACACTTATATAGGCACATATAAACAAACAGATTCATATATACAGACACCTATATAGTGGCAGACACAATTCACTCTTCATCTTGCTTAACATTTTCACTGTCAGCTCTGGTTCTAAGACTACTCAGAGCAATCAACATACGTGGATTTTATTTTAGTAGAAATTAAAAAGTTATTTCTACTTATAAATAAAGATGAAAAATATGAATGCAAAACTGGCAAACTGGAGTTTTCTTGGGCCTGACCTACTTCCTGGAGAAAGATGAATGAAAGGAAGAGGGGAAGACTGAGCAGATGATAGAAAGGGGCAGAGAGGAAGAGCAGAGTCAAGGTAAAGAGGAGGGTAAGGGAATGTAGGAAGGAACCTAAAGAGAGGATTAAGAAGAGTAGAAATGAAGCTAAGAAGGCGAGGCACATTAGTTTAGAATAGGGATCAAGTGAAGTAGAGGGGGCAGAGAGCAGAAAAAAGGCAGAGAACATGATAATGGGATAATTGATTGAAAGTGGAATGTTCAGCCACACACATTTTATAATAAAAAAAGTCAATATTTATCATATCACTAGTTTGTCAACGACAAATGTACAGTATCATTTTTCTAGGGTGACAGACGGAAAAACTCTGTATAATACACATACATTGTTAATTTTACAGTAACAGCGTTCAGAGTGAAGCATTGTATTTACAGTGATTAAATCAGAAATGCGTGCTCTTCTAGATCCCTCTAGTGAAGTGAATTTGTGTTTTTTTCAGAAATGAGAGGACTTACTTTATGTGAATTAGTAGTTGAAGAAATATCAAGAACTGATTAGTTGTGTTCCCACAGCTCATATACCTCTGCAGAGTAAATCAATATAGTCATAGGAAGAATCACGAGTTGAGGCAGCATAAGGTGAATGAGAAATAACAGACTAGGATCAAAGTTTTGGGTATGTATGGAACGTAAACTGATATTATTGAATGTCTTGTACTGCAATCTAACAAAGAATATACCAAGAACAGGCCTTATCTGCTACTAACGTGGGTATCAGCAGAAATGTATTGATCGTCAACTTTACCAGGTCCACCAATTCCTTGGCCAGAGGAGGCTCGCGATGAGTGCTGAAGGTGCTCATTGCGAGGCATAAAAGTGGCGGGTTGGCCGAGGCCTGCAATAAGCGGCAAAGCCTCTTATTGCGGGGCTCACGTTGAGCCCCCAAAGGCGCTCATTGTGAGGCGCGCAAAGTAGACGCAAGAGAGACTTGCAATGAGAGCCGAAGGTGCTCAACGCGAGGCCCGCAAGTTAGAGGAGGCAGAGCCTCGCATTGTCTGGCAAACAGCATTGCCAGGCTTCACATTTTATTGCCGTCATTTTTGACGGGCAAGTCGCTAGTAAAGACATAACCCCCCTCTTATGCCTGCTGGTTTTAACAAAGGTATTTTACTCTCTTCATAAACCTGTAGTGTCAAAGACAGCCTAAAGCACTAAATAATGTATTTTTAGACAAACAGCTATATAATATAATGTATATATATATATATATATTATATATATATATATATATATATATATATATATGTTTTATTTTTTTCTCATAGAACTTCATTCTAAATGGTTTGTTATAAAGGCCAAGAAGGACTGCACTTAATCATTACTTTTGAATCATCAGTGTGAAGTATTACTTAGAGGGCCTTGTGCTTATATGGGCTTTTGATGCTCCTTATAGCCATCCTCCAGTGTCCTCCATTAGTAATGTGCAGCTGTAGGCAATAATACATGGTATATTGGAGTTTATGGAGCTGGCTGTCACTAACAGCTTTGACAGTTAAATCCTTCCAGCATGTTCAAATTATTGATGATATAACTGTTGGAGGCTGCCCTAGACTCTCATTCCCCAGAGACTGGTTGGAGGAGGAATTGCTTTGACTAAATACCTGGTCAGTTATAGGCTACCAGCACGCTCAGTGATGATATAACCGCTGAAGGTTTTCATCTCATTCCCCTGATACTGATCGTAGGTGGCAGAATGCTTCCCCTGCAGGATCTTACAGAATACTGTCCTGCTTACAGACACATAGACTCACTTTGCTGTAAATATTTTTGTGTCTTGCAAAGGACATTTGCTGTAGGTAATAAGGAAAAGCAAGTAAAAATGTATTGAACAGGTCAATGATGGCAAGACTATACATAAAGATTCAGATAAAGTTGTATAGGACACAGGCAGACCTAGAAAACCACAATGGGACAATAGGGCAGTATGGGCAAGGGACAATTATCTATGCCAGAAAGCCCAGTGTGGATTTCGCCTTTAGTTTCTGAAGCAAATTCCATTTATTCTGCATTGTACTGTCGTGCTGTCACCTGAATAGTAACTGTGATAATCCACCTTGAGTGAACATAACATACAGGAAGAAAACACATTCTGATTGGCTGGAGACAGAGGGAGCCAGCGGGAGGACTAAAAGCAATATAAACATGAAACATTCAAAAAAGATAACTGCTAAAGCTGCTTCCATTTCAAAATTTCCAAAACTATTTTAATATATTTTAATGAGATCTAAATGATGCTGAAGATCATTTTCCACCAGATTTGACTACCTTGAAAGATCAGTAACTTTAAGAGGCACTATTTATGGCTGTGTAATGTGAATTACCTGGATACTGCTTGTTATGCATAACCTTTCAATGAGAAAGTACTTTGCAAAAATTGTTCTTTAGTACGATTTGGCATCATTGCTGTGCTTCAACATATATAGCATTTTTACTGCTAATCATAACATAATATTTAAGATTATTCTGTTTAAGCAGAATAATAATATTTGATTGCTCCTTATTGTGTGATAAAAAATATCTGGTTAATGTCTATATTGTTTATCTTACGACTAATAAAGTAACACTCATAATGAGCTTTTTTTCAGTTAGTGTACCTTTTAGTTTTTATGTTCTTTATTACCTACTAAATTATATAGATAACACAAACATTGTTTCTTCTACTAATAAAAATATAACACTTAAAGTTTGTTGCTTTAATAAAGATACTTTTTATATGTTTTACCTTTTATTGTATGCTAAAGTAATAATAATAATAATAATAATAATAGCATTGTGTCTCCTTCTAATAAAAAGTAATAACCAAATTGTATTATTTTCAACAAAGGTGCTATTGTTTATTGTGTAATAACACCTTGTTAATGCTTCCAGCAGAAAATGAAGTAATATTCACAGTGTAGAAAAAACAATAAATACAGTGCATGCTTTATTGGTGAGTATGCAAAATATCCTCTTTTCCTCTAAAGTTCTTATATGTTCACATGTGATATATTTGAAACATAAAGCAAAATTCCACAAACACAGTTGTTCTTCAGTAATCATGCTAAATTACAAAACAAAAAGTATATGCTATTACTGTGAATATCATATAATTCATTTGCTGATTCATAAGCATCTAGAAAAGATTGATTTTCCTCTTAAATCCTATTTGTACTTCAGACCACCTGTAAAGGCTCAAAAACAGCTTACTGAGAACCATACACACCATTTAAAGAGATAGTACCGTAAAAGGGTAATATATAAATGATTTAAATACAGAATAAATATTACATTAAACATCCTCATTGCCACATATTTGTTGTATACATCTTTGAATATCAACTATTGCCAATAAAACACATCAACATCACATAATTGTAACACTGACAAGTGGTGTAATGCATTGCCCATAAAAGGGCTAGCAACACCCTAAACACTTGTGATCGTAAACATGGATCCAGAGCACATAAGATTACTGAGAGTGATTATAAATGTCCCATTCATTGGAAGGCATGTCATATACACAATACTGTTGTGTGCTAGAAACCAGGATATGAGATCTAATATTAGATAGCCGCAGGCTTGAAGAAGAGGTTTAGTTAGCACTGAATGTGGGTGTATGGGGGCCTGTCATCCATGCTGGAGGTGAACCTCTACAGGCAAATGATTATATAGCACTGACCTTGCACATGACTATGTTAGAGGAGCAGCTAATGGACAGAGTTTTAGTGGCACAGAGAAATGGAAATATAGGGGCAAATGCTGACATGGAGGATAGCATTAATATGGATGTAGCTGTTGTTGAAGGCTAGCAAGGCTATGGAGAGGCAGTCTGAGCCACAGGAAACTTACCTCCATTACCAATAATCCTGTATATACCTATCATGTTAAGTCAACCCTATTATTGTTGTGCTTGTAAGAATATGTATGTATATAATAAATATGTTTAATTCAATTTAGAGTTTGCGTATTAATATATTAGGAAAATAACCGGTGAACCTCTGCAGCAGAATAGTGATACAGAACAGTGTTATGATGCAATGATTCAGTAGTATCACCTCCACAAATAAATATTATTGTTGTTCATACATAATGTAGACATCTGTGCTGACAACATATAAAAGACTGCATGAAAACTCTTTGGTCACACCAATTTATGTTTCATTCATTCATTCATATTTAAGAATAAATATTTAATACATATTTTGGGTGTTGTTTGCACCAATATGCGAACTAATGTTAAATTATGTTGATGTTAACATCACATTTAACATGAAAAGTTTAATCACTTGGCCATAACAACATTAATTTCTAATTAACATAACATGATTGACATGGAAACATACGATTACAGTAATTTCATGCATGAAGACATATATGTGTCCAGACATATTGTACAATCATCCAGATTTGATATAATCATATGGTTATGCTGTTATCCAACATTTCTTTATACAGATGATTTCCTAATATAGAATTTATTCACACCCACTATACCTTAATACAGGATGAGTATACTGAATTATGATATGGATACACATATCAGATCATTAAATACATGTAATGTATGTCAATATCAGAATCAGTAACCATTAGAAACACACAGACACAAGTATTAAGGTACTGTATAATAAGAATATAGGTTTATTATATCCACCGAGTAAAGTCTACAATGGAGCATGCATTATAATTGGTGTGGTGCAAATTCTGCCCAGAAGGACACCTTAAAGGTGGCTTAAAGGTAACACTGTATAATAATAGTTTATGGCATTTACGAGATTCATATGTGGTCATTACACCACAATAATAATATATAGATAAATGTAAATCTCATAATTCATTACTTCAGTTATTAGCAGTAAGCATTACTGTGCATAGCATGTAAATCTTGTATTGATCTGCTCAATGAAATAGATGCAATTTATCTTGGCTTATGTAATCCAAATCACTTACACACATATAGTGTGATTATTCCAAAAATCTGGGGAGAAGAAAAATCTACCAAGATCTCTATGTACAGTACAGTTATTTATACTGTTACTGTAACAGTAAATTGACTTACCTGATGTTAATCTACAAGCAGTGAAAACACTTCTGGATCTGTCATGAGAAATCAATTGTCATGACCAATTGCAGATATTTAGCAATTATGCTGTATCTCACATTAAATGCTTCGCTGTGACCATAATCAGAAGGCCAGGCGTACTATCACTATCTCTATATGATATTGTTTTTCCACATTGATATTGCATCTTATAGGTATTATCATCAACTGTTTTTGTTATGATATCATCACATCTAGACATGTAGACATGACAACAAAGGTCATCAGTTTTAATGTCCATTAATAAGATCAGAAAGGCCAATCTGGTCTAATTTTGTTAGGAAATATGGCATGCTTAGCTCAAGCATGTATAACTGCTGGGTTTGTTTAATATATTACTGTAAGACTATGCTATTACACAGCCATATGTGCATTGGTACACATTAAATGCATTAATATTATTATGAATGTATCTGAGAGGGGTGAATCAGCAGTGTATGAAAATATTTTTTTGCATGAAAAAATACAAAATTCTCCCATGCACATAAGACCTACTCCAGAATAGACTATCTATTGATAGACTCCTCTCCCAGTACTTGGTCAGCCCACTCCATAGTGAAAGCCTCAATAAATCTAGGTCATAACCTTAAACCCCAATTCACATGGAGGATTAATAAGTTGCTCCTGACCATCCTAACATTTCGCAACAAAATCTCTAAGGAATTGGATCTCTTTTTTTATACTAATCTAACCCAAGATGCGGAGATTGAGTGTGTTTGGGCTTCTCATTAGGTCTACATTAGAGGCATATAAAATTAGCGGCAAGACACAAAAGAGAACAGAAACTTAGGCAGATTCAATTTTTGGAGGAAATGAGTGGGCTTGAATTAGCCAACCAGAGGAACCCATCACACAAAATTAGACAACAAATTGAAAAAGTAAGGGTAGAATTAGACTCCATTTTGGCAGAATGCATAGAAAAAGCCATGAGAAAGACCCAACATAAATATATTTTCAAAAGCAAACAAGCAGGACTCTATGCTGGCAAGAATACTTAAGACCTCTTCAAGTATAGTAAGTCCAATGAAAATTCAAAATACCTTCACCAATTTCTTTAAAAAATCATACACGATCACAGGAGTCAAATCAAACTATTGTATGCAATCCTTCTTGGATTTCTGCAATCTTCCTGCTCTGACCAGTACAGCCAAGAGGAAATAAAGAAAGAAATTCAAGGTATGAAAATAGGCAAGGCTCCCCAGCCCTGAGGGCTTTTCCAATATGTATTATATAAAAAAAATCTGGAACTAACTAAACTAGCTACAGTTTAGCTAAACTGTATAACTCCATACCTGAAGGGCAACAAATCTCCCTGAAATGAACCTTGCAGAAATAGTCCTATTCCAAAAATAAGGCAGGGACCACCTGGAGGTGAAAAAGTATAGGCCCATATCTTTACTAAATGGGGATATTAAACCTCTGGCCAAGATCATGGCTGACTGCATCACAAAATTCCTACCAAGGTTAATACACAAGGGCCAAGTGGGCTTCATTCCCCATAGACAGACCAGAGATAATAGTAGAAATGTTATAAATATAATTTACCAGACCAAAAATTCTAAAACCCCAATGTGCCTACTGGCCCTTTATGTCGAGAAGGCATTTGATCCACTGGAATGACCCTATCTTCGAGCAGTCCTAGGCAAATTCAGATTCAGGAGTCAATTCACAAATTTGCTCGACACATACTATAAAAATCCCTTGGCCCACCTAAAACTACAGGGTCCAAAAAAGCCAAGAATAAATATCTGCTGGGGCACAAGGCAAGGATGCCCTCTTCCCTTCATACTCTCACAGTTTTAGTGAATCTAAAGGATTTGAAGGGTTTTCAGAGTAAGGATTTTAGGTTCATTTGGCAAGACAGCCCCACAAGAATCATGTTTAAACACAAAACTAGAGGGGGCTTGTCCAACTTGGACCTGATAAAATACTATAAAGCCGCACAACTTCCTTTCATCCCTATCATACACTCAGCCCTGGACCAACCCTTGTGGACGTTTTTTTTAAAAAATCAGTCCATACATCACTATTTGTTGTATACTCTGGTTTGGCTTAATAGTGCCCCGGAACAGGTAATTAAGTTAAAATACCCAGTGATTCTGCATTTAATTCACTGCTGGAAGTGGGCCATGAAACACTCCACCTTATTCTCCAATCCATCACATTTGACATCAATAATCTCCGATCCCCGGGGCTCCCTGAGTAGGGAATACATAATTTGGTGGAAGTCGAGGGGGCTAGATAGACTTGGTGCCTGGATAGAAGAGGGACGACCTATCACTTTTGATATAATTAAGGATAAACACAACCTCCCACTAAGCGAACACTACAACGTATGTAAATTCAGACACATTGTGAAATGTTTACTAAAGCTCTATGGCCCTCTTAAGAAAAATTGGCTGGCCCTTGTCAGTCAAAACTTCCTCTTTCTAAAGGAATAATAGGGGGTATATATGACATTTGCCACTCCCCTCTCAGTAACTCCAAAAGACAAATATATTAGTCAGTGGGAGAAAGATTTGAATCAAATCTGGGATTTGGGGAAATGGGAAACTGCCTGGAAAGGCATTTATAGAGGATCCCTTAATCAAAATCTAATGGAAACTGCAGTAAAGGTACTGCACCGAACATATATAACACCAGAAAAGCTTTCCAAATGGAAAACAGCAGAAAGCCCATACTGCTTTAGGAGCTGCCAGGTTATGGGAACCTTTATCCATATCTGGTGGCTTTTTCCAAAGGTCATTCAATAGAAACACCCAGTGGTTCACAACTAGCCACAGAGTTACTCTGCACCCCAGTAAGGGGGGAATCAGAGGTATGTCTACTAGGGATTCCGGTCAAAACCCTTACGCCCCATCAAAACAAGCTTCTACAGTTCTTCTATTTAGCTACCAAGAGCCATATAGCAAAGAACTGGAAGTCTGATAAACTTGATCTGTCAACGGTTAAAAACAAAATTAACTATATAGCCAATAATGAAAAAATAGCTCAAACACTGGAAGACTCTATTCCTCGGTACATGGAGATTTGGGGTGCGTGGCTGGAGAGTGGAGAGGGACAACAATTGTGTTCACACAATTAACATATCTAGGTGTGGAGGGGAACGGGGGCTCGGCGAGCATAAGGGGGGCCTGAAACCTGGAAAGGAGACCCTCTATTTCTAGAGGAGAAACCGTTCTGACAAGGTTGGAAATGTCATTAATATTTTAAATGTTATCTACAGTATATTTATGTAAACTAAATTGTTAATATTTGTTTTGTTTGAAATTCTTTAAATTAATTTAGGGGAACCAATGGGTTATGCAATCACTACGAACAAGATAAAATAGTCATACAAATTCAGTTTACTTAATTTAACAAATAAGAAAAAGACAGTAAGATATACTTCATGTCAATATTACAAAAAATCACTGTTTAACCCTTTAGATAGAAAAATGAAAAGATGGTGACGAAGAAGACGGATAACTAAAAGTGTTAGATGATAAGACATCACACTGTGTATTGTATCTCTATTCATTTGTTGCCTTAAATATCTGTGATGTTTATATAACTGACTATCTGTCTCATATAAATTTATTGGGAAAAAAACAAATAAACATGAACAAACTCACCCTGATGTTTGCTAAATCTATTGAGTTTGAAAGCAGTTGATTTCAGAGTTAACATATCCCTGCTAAAATTAGCATAACATTCATATTTTGGTTTGGCCACAGGCAGCTAATAAATTGTATCAATCGGTAAAGCCAGTTTGAGCAACAAAGAATCCGGACACAGGAAGCAAGGAGGAGACAGGCACTGCTGGGTGGATCTTTGCATTGAGCTGCTGCTGGATTGAAGGTCAATAAAAGGTTAAAATACATACACAAATGCAGTATTTCTATTGGGAGGTTCACTGTGCCTATATAAGCAGCTCTGGGGGGTGGATTTTATTAATTTTTAAATACAATAAATCTGTGTGTGTTTAGAATGACTTAATGTAATGTGTGTTTTTGATATAAGCAGGATGTGCTAGATTCAAAAAAGGTAAACACAGGGAAACTTAGATATATCTTTAAATATAACCTCAATCATGGTGCAGAATACATGATATATGTGCATATAATAGGCACTGTACATAGTTTACTAACATTATTTGGTAGCACTGCTTAAAGATGAATAAACCACCTTAAAGGGATAGTAAGCTCATAGAACTTTCTATGTGTTATGTTATTGATTTGTATATTTTTCACTTTTTATATTTGTTTACTCACACTTACATGCCCCATGCTCCACACCTCCAAGTCTAACTTGTGTTTCGGTGCTGCAGCCATCCAATCAGATACAGTGCCTTGCAAAAGTATTCACCTCCTTGGCATTTTTCATGTTTTGTTGCCTCACAACAATTAACATGGATGGTTTGAGGATTTGCATCATTTAATTTACAGAACATGGCCACAACTTTGAAGATGTTTTTTTTTATTATAAAGCAGACAACAAATAGGACAAAAATAACAGAAAAAGTCATTGTGCATAACTATTCACCCCCCTAAAGTCAATACTACTAGAGCTACTTTTGTGGCAATCACAGCTCCAAGTCGCTTTGGATAAGTCTCTATGATCTTGTCACATCTTACAACTGGGATTGTTGCCCATTCCTCCTTGCAAAACTGCTCCAGCTCCTTCAAGTTGGATGATTTGTGCTTGTGAAAAGCAATCTTTAAGTCTGACCACAGATTTTCTATTGGATTTTGCTCTGGGCTTTAACCAGGCCATTCCAATACATTTACATGTTTCACCTTAAACAACTCAAGTGTTGCTTTAGCAGTGTGTTTGGGGTCATTGTCCTGCTGGAAGGTGAACCTCCGCCCTAGCCTCAAATCACACACAGAGTGGTACAGGTTTTGCTCAAGAATATCCCTGTATTTAGCACCATCCATATTTCCCTCAACTCTGACCAGTTTCCCAGTCCCGGCTGCTGAAAAACATCCCCACAGCATGATGCTGCCACCACCATGTTTCACTGTGGGGATGGTGTTCTTTGGGTGATGTCATGTGTTGTTTTTTTTTTTCATGGCCAAAAAGTTAAATTCTTCAGACCCTCCTTGCACGGTCCATGAGTTTTGGTGGGCGGCCGTCTCTTGGCAGGTTTGCTGTTGTGCCATGTTCTTTCCATTTGGTTATAATAGATTTGATGGTGGTCCTGGGGATCATCAAAGATTTGGATATATTTTTAGAACCTTGTCATAACGTTTGTTCTTGTACTTCTCAACAACATCGTCTCTTACTTGTTTGGGGAGTTCCATGGTCCTGATGGCAGTGTTTGGTTAGTGGTGCCTCTTGCTTAGGTGTTGCAGCCTCTGGGGACTTTCAAAAAAGGTGTGTATATGTAATGACAGATCATGTGACACATAGATTGCACACAGGTGGACATCATTTCACTAATTATGTGACTTCTGAAGGTAATTGGTTGCACCAGAGCTTTTTATGGGCTTCATAACAAAGGGAGTGAATACATACACACATGCCAATTTTCATTTTTCTATTTCTAAAAAATAGTTTTAGTTATATATTTTTCTCATTTCACTTCACCAACTTAGACTATTGTGTTCTGATCCATCCCATAAAATTCAGTTTAACAAATCATTGAACTTAAGGCTGTAATGTAACAAAATATATACAGAACACATGTATACACACATATATATATATATATATATATATATATATATACACACACACACATATATATATATTTACATATATATATATCACACACACAGTCACACACGTATACATATATATATGTATATATATATATATATATATATATATATACATACATATACACACATATATACTATATATATATATATATATATATATATATATATATATATATATATACACACACATATATAAACAATAAATAATGAGGAGAAGCTAATACATAGAAACATATCTTTTTATTCATGTTTTTTTTATGTTCGAATACTTGGATAATAAATACTTTGAGAACAGCAATGCAGATCTGCCTCTATCCATGATGTCACTATAGTGCTGAGCACTACCCCTGTCAATCTAATTTATTCTCATAGAGTTTAATGGCGACACACCCCTGCGACCTAGTTGGTTGGAGTAGTTTAGGAGGAGGAACAGAACTCTGAGCTGTGAACCATTGGGGGACTGTCTCTACATTGTAAACAACCTGAAAATCAAAAATTTCTGTAGAACTGATTCTCAATGAAAAATGGACACATTTTAAAATTTGAAAACATATTTCAACATGCCTTTTGGAGATCTATAATATGGTGTGGTCCAATATGTGCTTAATGTACTATCCCTTTAATTGATGTCAAATTTGCCTAAAATAAAAAGAACAGGTTGATCAGCAAATAACAGAAAATACTACACCATCTCTTCTCAACTGCATTGCTCTGTAACCATCAGATGGTGAAATGTTAACCATAACCATATGTGTCCAAAGATAAGATTTTCATGGATCATGTGATGGTGGTTAGCCACATGGTTGACTAAATGTCACCATCACCTAGGCCATGATCATCTACTCTGTAGACAAGCATGACTAAGTTAGCATTTTGACCAATAGATTTCAGTGAGGAATGAATTTGAGAGGATTAAAGGAAATGTAGCCCCTATCCCCTCCTCTGCCTGGTCACAGGCCTCCCCCTATGCCACTACGACCTCTTCCACATGGAGATGCATGTGGAGGCATTGCTGATGGTGGAGGTGATGGCGGAGGTAGAGGCATTGATATAGATGGTCATTGGCCAGACTGTTGGTGTCTTGTGGACTGTTCTGGAGTGCTTGATGCTGTCTTTGCCCGAATCCTTTGTTGCAACATAGTATTTGCATTATTGGAGCCTCATTACTTTGTTTTTGGATCAGCCTGGCCATGTATGCCTCAATCTGTAAGTGATGCCTCCTCTGCTCCCTGTATCTTCCACTGCGTGCAGGACATAGTTTTTGACTGACCTGCCTATAAAAGGCTGTAAGATCAGCTATATTGATCTCCATTAAGTTGGATGGCCTAGGAGTCAGTACTGTGTTGATCCTGGATAGGTAAACAAATTCCCCTTGTTAGGAGTTTGTATCTGCTAGCGTTTATCACTGATGTCATTGGTATGTATTTCAAGTATATGTGCAATAGGCCCAATGCACAGATTTGTAACATTACAGTTTTGATTCTCTACTGTGATGTTATAGATGTTTTGATTATGGAATTGTTAGTCATACAATTGTTCTGGTATTTGGAAGCAGTAATTGAATCTCATAGCAGCAATATGAACATCCATTTGTTATAAACACATCTCCTGAAGATGGTATGTGGTGAAATGTAACTGTCTTAGATTTTATTAGATATGTCTTTTTATCTTAATGTAGTTTGTTTTATTAAATGTTTATGAGCTCTGTTTGTACTGCCTCATACCAAAGAAATATTCTAGCTGTTCATGAAGACACATACTGTTCTGTACTTGATGTGTAGTGTCTCAAATTAACCAATTAGTGAACATCTCTCAGCACCATTCTGCAACATGCTGCTGAGACATGGCCTCTGATAGACTAGGACACTCCCCTTCGCATCCAGCCCTACAGATTCTGTGTCTCCATACTCTGCAGTGAGCAGATGCCTACAGGAGAGTTTTTAATTGATTATCAATTAAACAAGGTACATTGACAAAGTAAATTGACAAAAAGGTGTATTATCTACCTCGTCAAAACCAGGAACCATGCATATTCCATTAAGTGATGCTCGGCATTCATATTGGATGAGGTTTTTCATATGTGTAGTTTTCATGTTTGACTATGTGACGGTATGACATGTGTTTATGATAATCACATGGCATGGTCTCTGGCTGCAAGGTGTCCACCAGACTAGGTATTCAGAATACAGTCCCTTAGCATCATCTCCCACTCATTAAAGTGGTCTGTGGTGCACACTACCTGTTCCCCTGGCACTTGCTGCTTCCTCAAAAAAAAAAAAATCTTCCTCCTAACCTGGCACTGTCAGTCATCATAATGGTGCTTGACGGACCTCACATTCCTCATATAAATAGCCAGGGCATACATAAACAGCAAGGACACTCCCTGGCTCCCTCCTTCCTTTCTGGCCCGACCTCACATTCCTGCCTCGAGGAAGACACAATTTCCTCATGGGTTTAATTAGGGGCCCTGTTTTTAAAAACATCCTCCTGGCTGTGCCTGGGGTGGCTCACCTCCCTGATCTGCCCCTAATGCTTGCCTCTTCCCCCCTCCCTTGCCACATCAAAAAGTTTAGGCCCCTTCCCTTCTGTCCCTGCTCTATGTGTGCTTACATCTGGGGCATCCCTCCCAACATCTTTCCTCCACTGCCCCACTTCTCCCCCTCTCAGGCCCTCTACTGCTACCACTTCTCCTCATCTCCCCCCTCTCTCTCCCCATCCTCTCACCACTTCTCTCCCTCTCTCCACACTTCTTCTCCCTGCTCCTCTCCCAGCTTCTCTTCCCAGAGCATCCATTTTCCTCTACTCCTTCCCTCCTCTCCCCTCCCCACACTTCCTTCCATACTCTCAGAAATAATAAAATAAAATGTGGTATTATTAACTGAAAGGCATATGTGAGTGAAAACATTTATGTGCTATGTGTGATATTATGAGTTGAGGGTGAGGGTATAGGGTGTATGTGTTACTTAAGTGTAATTTATGTATTAAATTATGTGTAAGTTAATTAAGTAAACTATATATAACTAAAAAAATATTTAGTCACACTGTTACTAAACTATTCCTACATAGCTCTAAAAGCCACCAATGCAGGGGCCTATTTATTTGCTGGAAAACTTATGATACAGTCAGCTTTTGGGTGGGAAACAAGCTATTTTCTAAACCGTACATGTCAGTTAATGTGACATTTCACTTTGTAATTGGTTCCATGGGCTAATGAGCAAAGCAAATATTGGCAAACTACGTAGATTGGCTTATTTGCAGTTACGTCACGTATTATACTTAAGGCCTTTTCTCAAACGTGGGTTTGTGTAAAACAAGGTTCCAAGCCTCACAATGTGTAGCTGTGATTGGGATGGATACGTAGCTTCCACAAAAAAAATGCTTCCACAGTAATGAAAGAGTCATTTTGAATGGGGCCCTTTATCTGACCACTGTAGGGAAACTTAGACCGGTCTTAAGAGAGATTTTAGGACAGCCTCCTGGGCATATTTGCTCCAACCTCCTGCACGGTTTGATTGTATGACAATGACAATTTTAGATAACACTGATTTGAAAGTGGTGTAGGGGGTTTAAAACTGCATATATTTGGCTGGGCTAGTCTAAGAATTTGAGGAAGAGGGCAATGAAAGGAATTCTTGGTGTCAAATTACTTAATTTTATCTGAACTTTATAGCAATTTCTTTTTCACTTTGTGGTGTAAACTGAGAAACTATATTTTGAACAGTTGCTTAACTTGACATCCCTTTCTCAAAAAAGTTTGTGTAATAGTAAAATGTATAAAACAGTTAAAATGTGTTATTACTGCACATTATTTTGATTGTATGGACCTTACTGGGAAAATTGCAGCTAATATTTCAAACAACAATAAAATATTTCTGTATTTAAAGTAAATGCATTATTGTAAAAGCAATCATAAAAAAAAAAATATGCAGAGATTGTTTTTAAAATTGTATACAGTGCCTTGCAAAAGTATTCACCCCCTTGACTTTTTACCTATTTTGTTGCATTACAGCCTTAAGTTCAATGTTTTATTAATCTGAATTTTATGTGATGGATCAGAACACAATAGTCTAAGTTGGTGAAGTGAAATGAGAAAAATGTATACATAAAAATATTTTTTAGAAATAGAAAATAAAATTGGCATGTGCGTATGTATTTACCCCCTTTGCTATGAAGCCCATAAAAAGCTCTGGTGCACCCAATTACCTTCAGAAGTCACATAATTAGTGAAATGATGTCCACATGTGTGCAATCTAAGTGTCACATGATCTGTCAATACATATACACACCTTTTTTGAAAGGCCCCAGAGGCTGCAACACCTAAGCAAGAGGCACCACAAACCAAACACTGCCATGAAGACCAAGGAACTCTCCAAACAAGTAAGGGACTATGATCCTCACATAACATGGCACAAAAGAAAACCTGCCAAGAGACGACCCCCCACCAAAACTCATGGACCGGGCAAGGAGGGCATTAATCAGAGAGGTAGCACAGAGACCTAAGGTAACCCTGGTGGAGCTGCAGAGTTCCACAGCCGAGACTGGAGTATCTGTACATAGGACGACAATAAGCTGTACGCTCCATAGAGTTGGGCTTTATGGCAGAGTGGCCAGAAGAAAGCCATTACTTTCAGCAAAAAACAAAATGGCTCCCAAAATGTATAGAGGAAGGTGCTCTGGTCTGATGAGACTAAAATTTAACTTTTCGGCCATCAAAGAAAAAGCTATGTCTGGCGCAAACCCAGCACATCACATCACCCAAAGAACACCATCCCCACAGTGAAACATGGTGGTGGCAGCATCCTGCTGTGGGGATGTTTTTCAGCAGCCGTGACTGGGAAACTGGTCAGAGTTGAGGGAAATATGGATGGTGCTAAATACAAGGATATTCTTCAGCAAAACCTGTACCACTCTGTGCGTGATTTGAGGCTAGGACAGAGATTCACCTTCCAGCAGAACAATGACCCCAAACACACTGCTAAAGCAACACTTGAGTGGTTTAAGGGGAAACATGTAAATGTATTGGAATGGCCTAGTCAAAGCCCAGACCTCAATCCAATAGAAAATCTGTGGTCAGACTTAAAGATTGCTGTTCACAAGCGCAAACCATCCAACTTGAAGGAGCTGGAGCAGTTTTGCAAGGAGGAATGGGCAAAAATCCCAGTAGTAAGATGTGGCAAGCTCATAGAGACTTATCTAAAGCGACTTGAAGCTGTGATTGCAGCAAATGGTGGCTCTACAAAGTATTGACTTTAGGGGGGTGAATAGTTATGCACATTTACTTTTTCTGTTATTTGGTCCTATTTGTGTGCTTCACAATTAAAAAAATAATCACCTTCAGATTAAATGAACAGGGAACAGGAAAACATATAAAAATTAAACTTAATCATGCATCACCAGATTGCAGTGCTATGGAGCAGTATGTCTTTCCCATAAAAAGCTTTGACTCATAATGTATACTATATATATATATATATATATATATATATATATATATATATATGTGTGTATATATCACATATAATAGTTGTCAAACTGCAATTTGTCATCACGCTTGCGAGCCTCACGAAGCGAGACGAGCCCTTTGCGGCATTGAAGCCTTCTGAGCTCGCAGGCAATGAGCGAGGCGAGCAGCTGAGACATTGAAGCATGCAGGCTGAAATGAGCACTTAAGCAGCCGAGCAGCACTTAGGCTGCAAAGAAGCCCGAAGGCGCTCATTGCAGCCAGCAGCTCCGTCACACATGCGAGCTAGGGGAAAAAAAACTACGACTTCGGAAAAAAACAAATTTAACGGCCGACCCGCAGAAATTGAAAAACACGAAAAATAATAAAAAATAAATAAAAACACATTCACACACAGCACAGGGGGAGAGCCAGGAAGCCTGGGAGTGAGGTTGCAAGCGATTTTGAGCTGTATATGACGTGTTTTGTCTCTCGAAAAATCGACAAAGCAAGAAATAAAATGACAGACGTAAAACGTAAAAAGAAACCCTGAACAAAATTCTGAAACTGGATGAAAACGAGGCTGAGCAAAGCCAGGCACGGGGACTGATCACAAAGATAGACATATGTATCTCAATTTTTTTAAATAGTAATTAATTAATTAATTAATTAATTGAATAATAAATTAATATAGTTTACCTATTTGTAATTAATATATCTATCAATTAATAGCCTGAAGAGCTAACAATGTCCTTTTAATTTCCTGCAGCATATAATGTACAGTTGGACTGTTGCTGTCCGGAGGAGATAGTGTCCTGAATGTCCCAACTTTTAGAAATTAGAAATAGGCTCTGTGCGCGAGGGCAAACCGTCGGTTTATTTGTGTAAAGCGCTACTTTAGATGCGTAATGTTGTTAGTTGTAAGATAGTGTTGTAAAATTGAGTTTTTTGTCTACGTCCTTTGTAATAGTGTATTTTATACCTCATACATTCCTGGGTGAAAGTGGTACGCGGCTGGCGGTGTTTTGTGCGGTTCAGGGTTGTGTAGCAAATTCGACTTAAATTTGCGTGCAACCCCACTCCCAGACATCCTGGCTGTCCCCCCGTGCTATGTGTGTTTTTTTTGTATTTTTATTTTTGGTGTTTGTCGATTTGCGCTGTTCGGCTGTTAACTTCGTATTTTTCCTCCCGCGTCTCGTAATTTTTTTTTCTAAGTCCTGCGTCTCGTAATAAGGCGATCCCGCATTTCCTAAGTGGTAATAAGGCTAAGTCCCGCGTTTCATTGTCTCCACTACTTGCCTCGCTTTGTGAGTCTCCCAGGCAATGAGCACCTTCTGTGCTCATCGCCCAAGTGCTGCGAGTTTTAGTGCCTTAATGTCTCACCTCGCTACGCACGCTCTCAGGCGATGAGCGTCTTTAGCGCTCATTGCCTAAGTGCTCCGAGTTAACGGCTCACACATTTTAAATAAATTGGGTGGGCAGGGGTGTTGATAATTTAAAGAAAGTGTTTGAGGGACATTGCAGCAATGGGGCCCCTCCAGTGCATTTCACCCGGTGCACCAGCGGTAGATACGCCCCTGCTTCCTGTTCTGGGAGTAAAGTTGAATTATCCCCCCCTCTAGATTTTTTGGGGCTCTTAGTACAACATTTTACTCCACTTTGTTTACTATTTTTACCACAGAGAGTCATGAAAGTGTTATATGAGGACCAGGCCTGCTTAGAATATTTTGTGGTATTATGCACAAGTATTGTAGTATGATGAGGTGCTTTTTAAATTGTTTGAGTTAACTGCAAGTAAATGAGAGCATTTGAATTTGAACAGGAAATTATTAGTTAAAGATAGCCATGCAATATTCCTCAGGATTACTAATCCAATTGGGATAGGAATTGTGACCATAATGAAGAAAGTGTTATTAGAATTTAATTAGTTAATAAAAGCCCTACCCTGGGGTATAATTAAGTTGACCAAATTTAGGTAACCAAGTAATCATTACAAATTATGGTTTGACATGTTTTTGCTATTGTTTTGCTAGTGTTTTTTGGATTTCCCAAGAATATGTTTGATTTTATCCTAAGGTAATTTTGCTAAGAATAGAAGTTTTGGTGCTTCAAGTACAAGTACATTGTATTCTTCAAATTTAATTTGTGCATTGATGCTGGGTTTGAGGAACCATGGGGAGTTGAGAGATTGATAATAAGAACTGTTGTATAATAATTTTCATGTAGCTATACCAATAGGATTATAAAGAAAATATGGTTGGTTAATGGGGTCTATAATGAAACCTTTGTTTAGATCTTTCTTTATTAACTGAGTTGCTATTTGGGATTCATCTACAGCTGATTTAAGGTCAAGAAAGGAATATGGAAATAATGAAATAGCAACAACATCTGTATGACCACCTGTATGCTACACATTGTATTTTTAAAAGAATATAACACTGCAAAACCTTTATATTTTTTTCAGCTAGTCGTTTGTGTTTGAGGTTTTTCTTTGGACAAATTGATTGAGTGTGGAATTTACGGCAATTTGTGCAAAAGTGTAGGAAATCTTTATCTCTGGGCATTGAAGTAGTTACAAAAAACTGTAGTGAAGTGATGGCAAAAAAAGATTGTTTTCTATGATGATCAAACTGACTTTATATTTGAATTGAACAAGAGAGACAACTGATCTAGTGGAGAAAAATTATCGTTGATAGATGGTGTTCCAATCTATCTTATAGTTAAGATCTACTATATTATATATATCGGTGTGGCTCATTAAATCTCTTCTGACGGGATGTGCACATTACGTCCCTATCAGATATATAGTTGTGAGCAGTGCAGGCTTTCCAAAAGTTGTTGGTAAAGCCATGGTAAAATTGCAAAGGCGCTCATTGCGCTGCTGGAGACGTGCGCCACAGCCGCTCATCCTCAGACACGTGGGACTTAGATAAAAAGAGTGCATAAGGCTTCTTACCGCAACTTAGCGGCCCTAATGACTTGGGACTTGGCAACGGACGAGAAATTACAGCCTAACGGCTGAAGGTGCTCATTGTGATTAAATTTCTGTGTTATATCAATTTCGGTAATTAAGGAGCTAATACATATCAGGCCACCCACATGGCCTAGAACAGTATTGTCATTCCTTTTTATTATTTTGTACATTGCTGGATTGCAAGTCTGATCGCATATTGGACTTCTAAATGCTAATTGATTGACTTTTAACCTCCATGTTTTACTGACGTCATGATGACTGTCTCATTTACTATTGGCTGTTTCTAATAGATAATAAATAGGTAGTTACGGCCTTGCTTAAATAATTATGATCATGCTCTGAAATGCTACCTAAGATTGCATGGTTTAGGCTTTTGGCCAGGTAGCTGCAGGCTTGATCAATTGAATCGCTCTGTAACGGTTGCAAATTTCAAACCCACAAACATACGGCAGGTATGAAGTCAACTGCAGGCTTGCAATTGAATAGAGGCCATTGTTTTCAACTGAAGAAAGTTGTTTCTGATTTTTCGATACTGCTTTAGATACTGGAATTAATTTGCTTTCTTGGATAAATTCTGTAAAAACTCTATTGGTAGATAGGCCATAGGAATGACATTAGCATAATTAGATGGAGTATAAATTAGAATATTAGGAATGAGTAGACAATACACCCTTTTCTGCTACTGCTAGAAAAGCAGAATTAAATTTCATTTTCTGAGTTTGATGATTCATGTGGGAAATGTGCAACATCTGTAAGATGAAATGTTAGTTCCGAAGATCCTGGATGTGTAGGGGATGAGAGAAAATAATACTAATGCATCTCAATGTATTTGGTCAACAAAGTTCTTGTTAGAAAAATTGCAATACAATAATTATATTGATTCATTGAAACAAAAGGGAAGTGCAAGTAAACATATTACTGTTGATTATTTGTCTGTTGTAAGCAGAGGTTATAGGAAGTTTAGCGGGGTCTTTTGATAAGATTTTACTGTGGTTGTAGGGGAGGGTTGAACAGTTTGCTTTGGTTGTGAAATTGGGCAAGAATCAGTTGTTACTTCTATGAATAAACACAGCTTTCTACATTACTGCTATGAAAGTGTGTAGTAGTGGAATAAAAATGTGGCTGTAAACACAATGGAAAGTGTGGTTAAATAACAACCATTTACAGTTTACTTCACTGTTTGTTTAATATCTTGATTTCAATAAAGCATATTCAAGAAGGCAGCACATATGAACCCTTGATTTTACAAGTAGTTGCTCTTACACGTTTGGTAACTATCTGAATATAAACTAGCAATTTACAATAGGTTCCAGTGCCTCAGTTGGCGAAGCATCATTATGTGTACAGCAGATCAGGGAGGGTTTCAAGTACTCAACAATCACTAATCAAAACACCCCTAACTAAATAATTTCCGGGGCTTTTTTATTTTCAAACTTACCTTCAACTCTCCATCTGATGGAGCAGAGAGGCCCTTTAACTTCACATTAGTAAGTATAAGAAAAGAGTTATATATCTTTTTCATATATCAGTGATAAAGAATAAAATACAAATTAAGCCTGTTATGAACACTATTCTTATGTATCAACTCCGTAATTTTAACTGTGATTCAAAGGTTTGGTAACTATAATGTTTTGTATAAGGCTAGTTTGACTCAAAACAAGAACTAAACAAGCTCTATAGTCTGTAAATTAACTGTCGGGGCTACCTCTAAATGAAATCTGCAAATGACCTTGAAGTTGAACAACTTACATCTGAGAAAATTTTAGAATCTGCATAATTTCTTATATATTCTGATATACTGTAATTAACAAAATATCCTGTTCTGTTTTGATTAATTTTAAGGCCAGAGTAAAATAATGCTGTTAACTTGGACAAACTATTGAGGGTATTAATACTGTTAAGATCCTTCCTATATAGATCTTCTGTGTATTCCTACCACCTCTCCTTTATCAGATCCCCTTCTGTTATAGCCTTACTATTTTTTGTATTTTATCACAACCACTTTGGCATGAAAGAAAGGTTCCTTTGAGATCCCAAAGTTTCTTGAAGATTTCTTGGCTTTCCCATACTGTTATCGTATTCTATCTCTTTAGATCGCTCATTGTAGAATGTCTCCATGTCTCTTCTTGCTATCCTCTGAACTCTGCATTCAGTTGGACAAATATTCCCTATCTCCACATATTATAGGGTGTTTTTCTGTTTTAGTTTTATTATAGAGTGTTTTATTATAGGGTGTTTTTTTCTTTTTTAGTTTTTTTTTTCTAAATTGATAGCGACAAGACATGTTTGCACTTTATCCTCATGATCATAATTCCAGTGAACAGTTTGGCTTGACTTCCTTTAGTATTGATTGGTTGGATCTGCTTGCAGTCCAATTGACTCAATGCAGTTTTTTCCAACACCACAATTTAAAAGGATAAATTCTCTGGCACTCAGCTTTCTTTATGGTCCAGCTCTGAAAACCATGGATTACTACTGGGAATACCATAGTTCTTATGGATCTTTCTTGATAGTGTAATATCTTTACTTTTTAATAACTTGTCCAGACTTGCCATAGCTTTTCTTCCCAGAATCAAGCATCTATTAATTTAATGGCTGTAGCCCAGAAAAATGAAACCTGTCACTGTCTCCACTTCTTCCCAATCTATTTGCCTGGAACTGAGATTGTTGTTTGCCATGATTTTTTTTTTTATGATGTGCTACAGCCCAGCTTTTGTACTCTCTTCTTTCACCATCATCAATGGTCCCTTTAGTTCCTCCTCACTTTCAGCCATCAGAGTAATATCATCCACATATCTGAGGTTATTGATATTTTTCTCAGCAATATTGATTCCTTCTTTGGATTCGTCCAGCCCGGCCTTACACATGATGCAATCTGCAAATAAGATGAATAAATAAGATGACAATATACAACTTTGTCCCACTCTTTTTCCAATCTGGAACCATTTGGATGTTCCAAGTTGGCGATTTGATCTCTTGTGAATCTGTGAAACACGGCTTGCACATCTGGAAGCTCTCTTTCCATATATTGTTGGAGTGGAGCTTGCAGAAACTTAAGCATTGCCTGGAACTGAGATTGTTGTTTGCCATGATTTTTTTTTTATGATGTGCTACAGCCCAGCTTTTGTACTCTCTTCTTTCACCCTCATCAATGGTCCCTTTAGTTCCTCCTCACTTTCAGCCATCAGAGTAATATCATCCACATATCTGAGGTTATTGATATTTTTCCCAGCAATATTGATTCTTTCTTTGGATTCGTCCAGCCCGGCCTTACACATGATGTAATCTGCAAATAAGATGAATAAATAAGATGACAATATACAACTTTGTCCCACTCTTTTTCCAATCTGGAACCATTTGGATGTTCCAAGTTTGCGATTTGATCTCTTGTGCATCTGTGAAACACGGCTTGCACATCTGGAAGCTCTCTTTCCATATATTGTTGGAGCAGAGCTTGCAGAACCTTAAGCATTACCTTTCTGACATGTGAAATGAGTGCAATTGTTGGATAATCTGAGCAGCTTTTAGCACCTGCTTTTTTTTATATTGCGATGTAAATTGACCTTTTCACAGCATTATTTCATAAACTCCCACAGTCTTGTAATGAGCAAGGCTTGCTAAGGTGAATCTCATCTCATTCTCTAAGATGTGTTTCTCCAGCAGATTGGACAAACTATTGAGGATATTAATGTTGTTAAGATCCTTCCTGTATAGATCGTCTTTGTATTCCTATCACCTCGTCTATATTTGATCCCCTTCTGTTATGGCCTTACCATTTTTTGTCTTTTATCACAACCACTTTGGCATGAAAGGGTTCCTTTGAAATCCCAAATTTTCGTGAAGAGATTTCTTAACTTTTCAACATTGTTATCTTCTTCTATCAAGATCACTCATTACTAAATGTGTCCTCGTCTCTTCTTGCTATCGTCTGTACTCTGCATTCAGTTATATATATATATATATATATATATATATATATATATATATATATATATACAAATATTTTCCTATCTCCACTGCCTTTCACTTTCCTACTTTCCTGGAATACTTTCAAAGTCTTATCAGATGGTCAGTTTGCCTTCATAGTTTTACCTCTTTTGGAGATATTCTATATTTTTGTTTTATCACGATTTTTCCATTCAAAGTTTTTTAGGCATTTTATCTACCATGACAAGTCCCTTACATCTATTATTCACCTCCACTGCATATGCATTATATACTGTATATATTATTTAATTCATATCTGCTTGTCTCGCAATTTTTACTTCTGCACTTTGCAATAAGAAGCTCATGATCTGAGCCACATACAACTTCAGGTTTTGTTGTAGATTGTATAGAGCGCCTCTATCTTTAGCTACAAAGTGTATCCTCAGTCTGATTTCTGTATTGTCCATCTGGTGATGTCCATGTTTAGAGTCTTCTCTGAGGCTGTTGGAAGAGGGTATTTACTAAGACCAGTGAATTGTCTTGACAGAATTCTACTAATCTCTGAACTGCTTTATTTTGTACTCCAAGGACAATCGTGCCCATTATTCAAGGTATCTTTTTGTTCCCTACTTTAGCATTCCAACCTCCTAAAATAAGATTAGCATCTTTTCTTGGTGTTTTATCTATGAAATGTTTAATATATATTAGTAAAATTGGACAACTTCAGTCTCTTCATAGACTTGGGCCACTGTGATGTTAAATGATTTGCATTGAACTGAAATTTAAATAATGTTGTCAGTTACTGGGTTGTGACCGAGCACTGCTTTGTTGACCCTTAGATTGATTAGGAGGGTTACTCTTTTGCTTTTGCAGCAGAAGGGTGGTGGTTGTCTGATATGAGACGTCCCATTCTCATCAATTTGAGTTTACTAATTCCCAGGATATTAATGTTTAATCTTGTCACCTCATGCTTGACCACGTCCAATTTGACTAATATCCAAGTTTCCCAAGATTCTATGCTGAATTGTTCTTTGCAGCAGCAATCCCTCCTTTCCCCTCCAAACACATCCATAGCAAGGTGTCCTCTCAACTTTGGCCCAAGCTCTTCATTAGATCCAGTGCTACTTGAACTTGTCCTCTGCTAATCCCAAGCAATATAGTAGGCATCAAATGACCTGACTGGCTTATCTACCTGTGCCATATTGTTATGTCTCTGATTGTGCTTATTCCTAAGATTATCTTGGCAAAGATACTAGAGTGGGTTGCCAGTTACTTCTCCAGTGGACCATTTTTTGTCTGAGCTCCCTGCTATGACTTGCCTATCTTGGGTGACCCAACATGGTATAGCTCACAGCATCATTAAAGTACGCAAGCCCCTTCACAATGACAAGGTGGTGATCCCAAAGGGGATAAACAACGCATTAGAATATTTTTTTTATTATAAAAATGTAGAGGTTCAAAAATAATTATTAAGCAGCAATTGTACTGCTTGTCTAATAACTAAATGGTTTACAGGTTTCAGACAGATTGTCTTTCTTATTCTAAAATATCTCTGAAAATACATTATACTTTTATCTTAAAGCAAGCACATATTTCGTTGAATATTATGACACTTCCTTGTCATTTTTCTTTTCTTAAATTCTAAAGAAAAATGTTCTGTAAGACAGCAGTGATAGAAATGACAGATTTTCATTTAAAAATGCACCTAACTCTATTGAGCCTCTAATTAAATTAAACATATTATATATCTCTATTTGCCATCTGCCTATATCCATTTTCTAAGGCTTGCTGGGATTTAACTATCTCAAATGCCTTGAAGCTAAACTAGTAGGATGATTTGTTAGCTAAAAGTAGAACATTATTGAAAGTCTCATGTCCTTAACAAAGTTCAGATTTTAAAAGCAGGTATAAGAGTGGTACAAAAGCAGTTTAACGATATACAAGCAATATACAAAGTGCTAGTTCAAATGCATTATACATAAAATATGAACATTTGCCAAGAAACAATATTCCTTCACTGCTGTGGTTTAATGAAAGACTGAAAATACATATTTTGTAAAATGTAAATGTATAATTTAGAATTTGGAATTGGCTGCAAAACAACACTGGAGCAAAAATATTATCTCTACATAAATGCTGTATATCTGGACAACAAGGATAACAGCAGAAGACAATTCACATCCCGGTAAAGAGGACTGCTGATTAAGAACTGGTCTATCTCTAGTAGTTAAAAAATAATAATAGGCCTTAAATACTGCATGACTCAATAAGGTCACCAAGTGGAGACAAAACATTTTCAATTCTACCCAAATCTGTACTTAAAGGACTACTAAAGTCACTGTAAGTGCTCTTTACAGTGTGACAGAGCACAATATTGTATGTTAAAATGATCTATATTTTTTTAATTACACTAATAACATCTACATATCCTTACCTTTTAAATATTTGTTTATATGCAGTCTATACTGCCCAATGGCTGTTGCATTAGTAAAAAGCAGGGTGTGTGTGCTGCAGATCCTATTTCAGGAGTGCCGGGGGGAGTGTGAGACTGTATGGGAGAAGGCTGTGATTGATATTACAACTGCCCATGAGCTTAGGTTGCATTGCACTGATCAGTTAAATCATAGCTGCAGTTTCCTGTTGTAGGTGAATACTAGTCTTTCATGTCTGCACAGATAGATATGGTAAGGGTTACATTTTTTGTTTGTTGGGATCTGTGCATGGAGCAATATTTAGGCTGCGGGTTGAGGCTGAATGTGATTTATGATCTCAAAGGAGATACTGAGGTGGTATGAAGCATCTCTCAAATGGCAGAACATGAATTTTGCGCCTGGTAATAAAAAATCAACCCATTACAAAGTCTGTCTTTAATTAATATAAATAGCATATCATGAAGAGTTCAGATGAGTGAGAACATAAGCATAATATAAAGACACCAGTATGAATGTGACATGGAAATACTACTAATTATTGTTGTAATACATATCAAAATAAGTGCCATATGTTAAAAATATAGTGAAAGATTCAAATATACATATGTATTATAACAGATTATTTTTAGCTTGTGAATATGAATTCTGTTTAAGTGTTCCAAGGGGTATGAAATTACAGTTTACAGCTTTCAAAGTTTGTGATATGATGCCTCAGAGGATGGTGAAATATACAGCACTTTGAATAATTTCTATGCAGGAGTGGCAGAGTTAAACTCCGGCATAGTCTTAATTGGCCCAGGTGAACAGTATTTAAAGGAGAGATGAGGCCTTCCCAGTCAGGCCTGGCTGGCCTGAGACAGTGAATGCTGAGGCAGGAGTTGGAGACTGCCAGTGAGATGAGAGTCTGTGGGACTGAGAGAGAGACAGACAATTTGTCTGTGTGGAACTTTGAGTCTCTGAGAAGAAGATTTTGCAAGAGCTGCAAAGACAGAGAGAGATTTGTTAAATCTGCTTGACACGAGAGCCGGTGAGTGATGGGTATTTGGACTGCTGTAGTTCCCCAAAGCTGAGAGAGTTTGAGCGTGTGGACTTCCTGAGCAGCATGGGTGCCGCAATAAAAAAGGGTCCCTGGTGTTTGGCGTATCCGGAGAGAGGACGGGCCAGAACCCCAATCCTCTGTGTGAAAACACTGTTGTTTAACCTGAAGGCTGAGAAGCGGTTTCAGGGCTAGTCAGGGAATTCCTGAAAAATAGGCCTGTATATGTACCGTATATACTCGAGTATAAGCCGACCCGAGTATAAGCCGAGGCACCTATTTTACCACAAAATACTGGGTAAAATGAGTGACTCGAGTATAAGCCGAGGGTGGGAAATGTGCTGCCCCCTGTGTATTCTTGTGCCCTCTGTGTCCCCCTCCTGTGTGCCGTTTTCTTGTGTCCCCCTCTCTCTCCCGTGTCTCTTCTCCCCTCTCCCTTCCCTGTGTCTCTTCCCCCCTCCTCATTCTCAAACTTCCTCCTCAACCCCCCTCATCAACCTCAACCCCCCTCCTCCCCCCTCCTCAACCTCCCTCCTCAACCCCCCATCCTCATCCTCAACCCCCCATGCTCAACCCCTCCTCAAATTCCCTCCTCATCCTCAAAATCCCTCCTCATCCTCAAACTCCCTCCTCATCCTCAAACTCCCTCCTCAACCTCAACCCCCCCTCCTCAACCTCAACCTTCCCTCCTCAACCTCAACCCCCCCGCCTCAACCTCAACCCCCCCGCCTCAACCTCAACCCCCCTCCTCAACCTCAACCCCCCTCCTCATTCTACCCCTCTAAATACCTCCCCCTCTCCCTTTCCCCTCCCTCACTTACCTGCATCTGAAGCTTCTGCTCCGGCCTCCGCTCCTTCCGGCGTCTTGACGTGGCGCGCATGTGACGTCACGTCATTAGCATATACCGGGTGCCGGGAGAGGGGGAGGTATTTAGAGGGTTAGAATGAGGGGAGGGGGGTTTAGAATGAGTTGGGGGGGTTTAGAATGAGTTGGGGGGGTTGAGGATGAGGAGGGGGGTGGGAATGAGACACGGGGGGGTTAGAGAGACACGGGGGGTTAGAGACACGGGGGGGTAGAGAGACACAGGGGGTTAGAGAGACACAGGGGGAGAGTGACTCGAGTATAAGCCGAGGGGGCCCTTTTTAGCTTTAAAAAAAGGGCTGAAAAACTCGGCTTATACTCGAGTATATACGGTAGATGTTTATTTTCATGCTGACAATAAGCTATTTTGTTTGGAAACTTTTTATTAAAAGAAAAGATAAAAACACATTGGGAGCAGTCCTGCACGGCCATCCATATATATATATATATATATATATATATATATATATATATATAAATGTTTTGTTTTTGTGTTGCATATTAACATAAACAGAGATATTATGTACCAGGATACGTTTTCAGATGGTAGAGGAAAGTAATGGGATTTGTATTCTAAAATGCGGAGACCAGTGTAGCGAGGCAGAGAGAAGGGATGTTTAGGGTCTTCTAGGTGAAATACAAAGTTCATATTGGAGGTGTATGATACAGGGAACAATGTGAAATAAAGTATTTGGGGTCAGGAAGGATTTTCCCCTTATGAGACAAATTGACAATGTTTCAATGTTTTTCTTCTTCTGGATCAATTACCAATGAATCCACAAATATCAGAGGAAATATAAAAGGTTGAACTTGATGGGCTAAAGGTTTTTTCAATCTCTATTATTAAAGCAAGGTTTGGGAATTACCATGTTAGGCAGCAGAACAGTTAAGTGTATAGATAGAGTTACAATAAAATGCAACAAACTTCTAAAAAAAAAATTACTTTAATGGCCATCTGCTGAGAAATAGATAGAATTTTCATAAAAAATATGGTTCCTTCCTCAGACTTAGGTTTACTACTTTTGTTATTTTATTGCAAAAGTACGTTCCTCTATTCTTATGTATTAGTAACAGTAATCTTTATTTGTTCGGAGAAAAATATTTTGTCCTGATGATTTGCTTTGTAATTATTTACTTTTTCATTAATACAGTATTATGATAACTCAAAAACACTTATTTGAACCTCTTTCCTTTTCATGTTTCATGACACCTTCCCTTTGTTCCCTTATGACATTCTCTTTTCTACCGTATATGTCTCCCATCATCCTCTTTCTTTCTGTAAACTCTCTCGCCCTCTACAATTTTCTCTCCTTTTCCATACACTCTCACTATTCCCTCTCATCATCTGGTGTACGACTGAAACTCAAGCTTTGGTGTCATTCTGAATATATGGCCAAGGGCACCAGAGAAGTTAAGTCAAGCACTGCATTGCTAATTATCTTATGTTTAAGGAGGGTGCAAACTCACTAACTCTTTCTAAATACTAAATATATTTTCTTTGCCAATACTATGTAAACATAGTCTTAAAACAAAAAATTGGGTTATACTGTGATGTAACAATGCCATCTTGTCCCATTTTTAAAGTTTGTAAACCACTTTCAAGAACAATGCATTTCATGCATTAGAGATCTCAGATTCTTCTGCTAAGCACCGCAGTACAGTCCTTTGAGATAAAAAAAAAAAACACTGATTGGAACAGATTGCCATTTTTTGCTTTATGACTGATTTCTCTGTACATTCTTTAAATGTTCTGGCAAATCATATCTTCTATAGAGTTTTTAATTTTCTGACCTGATACAGATCACAAAAAGAACTGTCACAATGTATTCATAAGGACCGTGAAATTCTGCCTCAATGATAAGCTCAAATAAAAGAAATTCACTACACATCACAATTATGCATACTGGCTTTGTGCAGCACACTGTATAATGAAGATATCTGTATTCCACCCCAAACCTTCCTCCCTTTCCATGAAATAATTCAATCATATATTATAAAGACACTATTTAAATTCTGTGTGACAATTTTCTGAGGCTGACCAAATCCTATATGCTTAAAATAGCAATTTAGAAAGTAGGCTGTAAATGCTATGGCATAGGATATGACATTTCCATTGTCATTTTCCTTACTGAAATTGCATTTCACAAAAGAAGACATAAGAATCTAACAAAGGACAGTTTAAATACACTTTTATATTATAATATATTTTTCATGTATATTTTAATCATGCAGAATAATTGACTAACATAATGCAATCATTTTCTTCAGGAAGATATCTGTTAGCCTTTTTATGTCAATCATTTTATAAAGTTGCCAAAACTCTTATGGTGTAAGAACAGAACTCCAGCTCAGAGTCCAGTGGAGCATAGAATAGATTAACAGAGGGTTCTCCTGTTAATCTGGCAGCATGAAATAAAATTATTTTTAGCTAGGAATTCCAATCAGTGTTGGTTTGCTTCTTTGATTAATAAAAGGTAAAATATTTTTCAAGTAGAATAGCTTATAAATGTACTCATTTTTGATTGCTTGTTCTAAAGTTTGGGTTTTTAACGTACTGTATGTTTTTTCTTGTGTATTTTTCTTACTGGGTTAAATATAAGTGGCATTGATCAAAACTGCTCTATATCAACAGTCAGAGTTTTTATATAATCCAGTCAATCTTCAAACATTTATATTTAATGGCTGTATACAGTTGACATGACAGGTTCTGTAAAAAATATCCTCTCAAGAATGGAAACACATTGTATTCTATTACAATCAGAAAATGTACATTTTTTTTTATTGAAGTAAAGACAAATATGAGCATTTACAGGGGGCATGTAATTTATGGTCCATTCAGAATCTGATGATATGTACCCATAAACTCAAAGAATTGCGCTGTGTGGCTGAATCCTGCTTAGACTCATATAAACAGCCTGAGTGTTATAAACGTTAACACAGCATTATTTAAAACATTTTTTTAAATTGTGAAAAGAGCCTCAGACTATCTTTACACATTTTTTACTTGATGTTGGGAACTTTACATGTTGGCGCAGAGCATTTTTTATGACTTCAGTGGTCTTTTACGTAAACAACCTGTTTCATTTCAGTTAAATTCGGTTGCCTATCACATTGAGATAATTAAAAATAAAGATGGAGCATAAGCTTTAAAATGTAAGTAAGTTAAAATCTTATACAGTGGTATCTTGTAACTCAATTTTTATCTGTTCCAGATGGCAGGTTGAGTTCCAAAAAGGTTGAGTTCCAATGTGACATTTCTCATAGAGATCAATGTAAATTTAAATAATCCTTTCCAAGCCCCCGATATTTCACATTTTACTTTGACATAAACAAAAAACAATATCTAGAGCAAAGAACATAGAATTTAACTTCACTTTAACTGTACTGAGAAGACTTGAGGGTCCAATGGGATGGTGGCTATGTACTCTTTTCTGTCTCCTAACACCACTCAACTTTGGTGGAGACTCTGATGTAGGGAGTTCCACTAGAAACTTATCAAGAGAAACCTGCTTCTGCCTTTGTTTTGAAGTGAGGCATTGTTTGATCATTAAACAAGTCCACATTCCGTTTGGTAGAGCTTTGTCAGGGTGATACTGTTTAACACAATTTTGTAATCCCTCCCCTCTTCTTCACTTGAAGAAATTTCCTCAACCTCTATCAGTTGTTGCTCCCTTTGAAGTTCCTGGAGCTCTTGTCTGTGCTCCTCCACTAACTCTTCAATGTCTTCATTACTCATCTTCAGGCCCATGGACTTTCCCAGAAACACAATGCCCTCTACTGTTGGGCTATGTTCGGCCTCCAAGTTCCTCTGAGTTACAGCTTCTGGAAACAATTTCCTCCAGCCACAGTTCATAGTCTTGTAAGAAACTGCTAGACCTTATCTCTCAGAGTGACACATTCGAGGATATTGAAATGGTTCTTATAAGCAAAGGCTGCACTTTGTTTCTTGTAGACACAGGCTGTACTTTGATACTGATAGGCATAGGCTCCACTTTCATTCTTGTAGACACAGACTGCTCTTGGGCTTTTGCGGGCACTAACTACATTACGGCACAGTACATAATTTTATTCCACTTCCTGAAACACAGGATGCAGGACGATGTGAGCGGGTTGAGGTCTGAGCAATCGTTGAGTTCCGAGCCAATTTTTTATCAGTGAGACGCGTTGAGTTCCAAAATCGTTGACTTCAGAGGAGGTCAAGAACCGAAGACACACTGTATACCCGTGGTGGTTAACAGGCTTAATGCAACCATCAGATACTTTTCAGACAGTGACTAATCTGTCCTCTAGAGTGGGAGAGCATATCCATCTTCAAAAATACAAAGCACATTTTATCTCTCTAAAACTAGTAAGTCACTCCCTCTTGTCCTCAAAGTAATTATTTAGACCTCTATTATAAAGCAATCATTATTATTATTATTATTATTATTATTATTATTATTATTATTGTTATATTCTTTTTTGTAATCATCCAACATATTCCGTGGCACTATACAGGGGTTAGGTACAAATCCAAAAACATATTTGTAATATATGCAGCAAGCAATGGTGTCAAGAGCTAACAATCTGTTTTGATGTTCCTGCAGCATGCAATGTAGATTTGCAGTGTTGTTGAGCTGAGGTGTAAGTATCAGCAATGTGTGCAGTGTGTAGTGTAAATAGGCTGCATGCGTGAGGGGAAACTGTTAGTGTAGCAGGGTACTTCCGCATTCTGTAAGGTAGTGTTGTAAAATGGCGGCGAATGTGTATATGGTACGCGGGTTTGGCTGATTTTGTGTCCTTGCTAATAGTGTATGTTGTAGGTCGTACGGGTTTGAGTAAAAGTCGTATGTGCCTGGAAGTGTTTTGCGGCTTTAGGGGTTGTGTAGCCTCGTTTTTGTCGGGACATTTTTTCTCTTGCTTGATTTTCGAGTGTCTAATTCTACTCAAATCGAGGTGTAACCTGTCTTGCAGACATCCTGGGTGTCCCCCCCTGCTGTGGGTATTTTTTTTGTTTGGTTTTTGGTGTGTATTTTGTGGTTTTTTTATGTTTTCGGCTGTGCGCGGGTTGTCCGTTAAGGTCGTATTTTTGCTAGTCCGTAGTGTATTTTTTGTGTTTCATGGGTTTTGTGGGTCTTTTTTTTTTCTGTATGTCCGCAATTTATTTTTTTTGTAAGTCCTGCGGCTCGTATTTTTAGTGTAAGCCCGTATTTAGTCATTGGGTGTTTTGTGGGCATTTGTGGTGTTCAATGAATCTTGGGCTCATTGCAGCCGACGTGGGAGCCTCCACCTCCACAAAGGGTCCGCATTTGCAATCCAAAAGTGGTATGGGGTCGTAGGAATTAGAGCCTACGGTGCTCATCTCCACCAGCGCTTTGCGAGGGCCTTAGCGTTAGCAACAGGCTATGCCAAGCCCACCTGCTGACAACTATATATGTGATTCTAGCACCCAATACCATGGATCAAAACATATTAAAATAATCACTGTGTATATATATTAATTAAATTATACATCATATGGTATTATTGAAAACATTAATAAAGTATGCAACATTGTTCATCATATAACATTGTTATTAAAACGTGTAACATGTAACATAGTCTATGATACAATTTATTCATGAAATAAATAACAATCTGTAGAGCCCCAAACCATAAAATATACAATCATCATACATACATATGCTAATAATTAATCAAATTATCCACCATATGATGTTTATTACAATCAAATAAAAATCAACATTACATCCATACCGTTCTAATTTACTTCTTCACCAGTTTATACATCTCCTTACTTAATAGAATTAAATTGTTCGAATTGACTGTTATATCTGGGAGTTGTATTGTACTTGTACCATAAAAAGAGGCTTTTTGGTAATTGGGCTATTTGTTGCATGTTTCTGGTTACTAAAGGAGACGGTTTAAACCCTATTTATATTTGTGATGAACCTGTAGACCTGTAGGAATCAATTTGGTGTAATTTCTAAAGTTTATTACTTTTAAAGATGTGTATATATATATATATATAAATATATATATATATATATATATATATATATATATATATATATATATATATATGTATATGTATATTACAGTGGAAGCTGATATTTTTTTATTTTTGCTGATCCATTTCTACTAATAGAAAGAGATCTTGAATGCAGTTAGTGTGTAGGACTACTAAAAGAAGCAGTTTATAGGTGCACACTGTGCTGAGACAGCAACTTAAACATACAACTTAAAAATGCAACGAATGCCTACAGTAAATTATACATGCTTTCCCAAAAATATTTTGCCTATTATAATATTTAGAATATATTAAATTTGGTACTTTAATTAGTGATTAGCAAAAAAGAAAAGCCTATGACTTTGCCACACCACACACTCTCTTTAGTATTTGGACATTAAAGTGTGTGTGGTGCTGAATCATATTTCATCACTACTTGATTTGTGTGCCATGACTGAGATTATTTTGCATTTTTTTTCAGTCAATTTCAGACTAACGATCATTATTTTTTGAAAAATAGTTTCCTTTGATTTGTTGATTATACTATTAAAAAGTTACAACTATTGAAAAATGCTACCTTGGCAGATTTGTTTTGAACCTCATATAATAGCTGTCTTTACGCTATATTATTTTTATGAACTATAACGTAGCATATTGCATGCTCTATTCATATTTAATGATACATTGCAAACATTTCTGTGCTTCTCTGCTAAACTTAGTTGTAGCCGTTTAAGCAGTAAATTGTCAACTAGCTTAAATTACAGCTCCTGTAGGTTTGAACAGTATTTTTTTATATGATTCTTATTATTTCCTTTATTTCTACTGTGCCAATATATTCTGTAGCGCTATACAGGAGTAATTTCAAGTAAAAAACAATATTAACATAATGCAAAAAAAAAAAATGGAGGCCCTTGTCTTTGAGCTTAAAATCAAAATCCATAAAGCATATAGCAAGATTGAAGACGCTTGCATTCTAAAGGGTAACGGCATTGTAAAGCCATTTTGAATGTTTGGGATTCAATCTGTGAAAATGGACAGGTCATATATCAACTAATATTTTAAAATCTATACATTTGTAATGGGGCAACTATGTGCAAGTGTAATGCAAATTGTATGAATAAGTAAATCAAACATTACATTTTTTGGATCAAAATAAGGCAGTATATATTTCTGATTATTCATTTCTACTGCACCCCTCTTATATGTGCATGATTCAGAGTGAATGGTGAGGACACTTTTCTTGTTGCGGTATCTTTAGATGCACTGCAGCCCAAATATTGCTACTTGCTGTAACTCTGCTTAAAGCACTTGTGCTTAAGCTGCAATACATCTAAAGATGCAATAAGAACCATCACAGCTTGCTGACTTCACAGTTCCCTCATTGGTTAAAAACACATGTTAATAGTAAATTACATAATAGAATGCTACATTTAAGGTTTAAAAATAAACACAGACAACAGAAATTCATCACATATATAGTTGTGAGCATACGAGTTGTTGCTAATGCTTGTGGGCTCGCACAGCGAGCCTGCAAGAACTGCGTCCCTCGCAAAGCGAGGGACGCAGTTCCCCGCAAATGCGGATCCTCGCGAAGCGAGGGGCCGCATTTGCGGTGGTGGAGCATCTTACGTCGGCTGTGTTTGTCAGCAAATGTGGACCCTCGCAAAGCGAGGGGCCGCATTTGCGGTGGTGGAAGATCCAAAGGCGCCTCACACGCGGTTAACACACACACACGCACAACTTAGAAAAAAATCAACTGCGTCGTACAGGCACGACAACTGCGTCCCTCGCAAAAAATTACGGCCGCAAAACGACCCATTCCCAACACGCAAAATCGTCCGAAAACATGAATCATCAGAAACACAAGAAATAAACACAACAAACACATACAAAAGCCTACTTACAGCAAGGGGGGGCATCCGGCAACTCAAAGTTAATTTACACGTCCATTTAAGTCCAAAAAAATGAGTTTAAACTGCTGAAAATCACCTAAGCGAGAGAAAAAATGGCTGCCGAACAAAATGAAAACGAGGCTTCAGACTTAACTATACTACAGTGACTCGCAAAACTGAAACACATAGAATGCGGCACGTACCACACTGATATTATCCACCATTTTGAAAACTACTACGCATAAAATGGCAGATGGAACGCAAATTGTAAGCTGGAAGGCAAATAACGCATGTGTATTGCATTCTAACGGTCTGAGGCACTTGAAAGTTTATAAATACTGCCTACTTTCCAGAAAATTCTACATTTCTACTCAGGTGATGAATGGAGTGACTGGATAGTTAACTGCTGCTGTTACTTGAGAAGAGAATTGTTTCCTAATTTCCTACTTTACATTGTGCAAATTACAACTGAGAGGTAAGCTATAATATATTACATTTTATTATCAAGACAGGACAGAAAAAAAACAACTTTAACTATGAAAATGTGATTCATGTATAGTGACATGTGACACGCACATTTATATGTGTAGGCCCTAAAACAAACTAATGTTAATTGAAACTAATTAAACAAGTATATTTAAATGACATTAATTTATTGCAATTCAAAATGTAACCTAAAGCTGAATCTTTCCCCTTTTTTTACTATTCAAACAGACTGTGCATCAACAGCGTCACTCAAGAATTTGCACCGTGCATTGTGAACCAGAATCCCTTTTAAAGAACACAAAGAAAGAAGAAGAGGTAAGATAGAAAAATACATTACATGCTGAAAAAGACCATGCTTTCCTAAATCAAAAAGAAGAAATATACAATTAACCATTAAACTTTCTTTTTCAAACAGACACTACAAGAAGACCGGCGGATTAAGATTGGCAGGAGGGGACCCTCTGTCATTCGGACAAGAACAACTCTTCAATCAAGGTAAAGTATAACAAGTAGAAAAAATAAAGGAACTATATATGTTTAATGGCCGCCAATATAACAAATGCAGCAACCAAAAAGTGGTGAACAGAAAATAGGATAATGCTAAAAACATTGACATAATATCCAAAATAGAAAAAACATTCATTTTCACTGTAGAAAAAACATTTAACCTTCAGAAAAAAGACTAATTAAGCAAATAAAGTATGCAGCACATGGTAGACACAAAAAACAGGATTGTACCAAAAATCACACAAACACATAGCAAAGTAAATTAATAATCTTCTTTAATGTTTAAGAACCTATAAGCCTTACAAAGAAGCCTAAATAAGCATACCAAAAGTGGTAGACACAAAAATAGGATTGGACCAAAAATCACACAAAGACATAGCAAAGTAAATTAATATTATTTTTTAATGTTTAAGAAGCTATAAGCCTTACAAAGAAGCCTAAATAACCATACCAAAAGTGGTGGACACAAAATAGGATAATGCTAAAAACATAGCCATCATATCCAAAGTAGGATTTAATCCTCATAAAAAAGACTAAGCAAATAAAGTATGCAACATATGGGGGACACAAAAAATAGGATTGTACCAAAAATCACACAAACACCTAGAAAAGTAAATTAATATTCTTCTTTAATGTTTAAGAATCTAAAAGCCTTACAAATAAGTCTAAATTAGCATAGCAAAAGTGGTGGACACAAAACAGGATAATGCTAAAAACATTGCATTCATATCCAAAATAAGAAAAACATTAATAATTACAGTATAAAAAAAGTATAACTGGAATTTACAAATACAATTAAAGTATTTTTAAAAGGTTGCACAAAAAACAGCATAGCAGAATAATTCACCATAACAGATACAATAGACCAAAATAATGAAATATGCTATTCATTACAAATACATTCAAATCAAATAACATTTTTATTTTTATTTTACAACATACACTGCGTGAAGACCATCGGACGAAGACTTTCAACAGAGGACCAACAAAGATACTGCTTGAAATCACACTTCAACCAAGGTACAGTATAACAAGTAAAAAAAGAGAAAACTAAATAAACATGTTTGCTCTGCATCCATGTCAACAGAAAAAAAAAGAAGAAGAACAATCACTAACTATGGTCCTCATTCAATTGCAATTTGGCCAATTGAATAGGGGTCTAATTAAGCACATAACATATTTTTTTAAAGAAGTTTTTAGTTAGTAAACATCTATCCAAAAGCAAGGTTTTCACTAACTAAAAACTTATTTAAAAAATATATGTTATGTGCTTATTTAGAGCACTATTGAATTGGCCAAATCGCAATTGAATGAGGGCCTATAACTTTTACCAAAATATAACTGACACATTTCTTATTTACCTCTTATTTATCTGTTATGGACAATAATGTTTAACAGTAAATCCAAACTTCAATCTAGTCAAAAAAAAAAAGAAAACAGCATAGTCCACAAAAGTTTAAAAACATAGACTAAATAAAATTTGTCATTCTAAATTACCAGTCGTAATGTACAATATTAAGCATAAAACCTAAACACACACATAAAATAGAATACTACAACAAATAGTACTAACACCCCAAGAAAATTTAAAAAAAAATAATTGCCCAAACATATAAGCCTTTAAATAAAATATCAAAATACTATTATGACAATCCCCTGTAGTAAAAATTACAAAGACTAAGTTTTGCCCTCTACTATGCCTGTAAGTTAAAAGTACACAAAAAAATAAATTGCCAAAACAGCTAAAATATACATTTGAATTAACACTAGACACCTACTACATGTAGAAGAAGGTATAGTGTCAGTTCCTTCACTATGCTATTCATGTAAGGCAAAAATTACAACGTACTACAGAAAGTAAGACCAAAAAAATAAAAACCACTTATTTAACAATACAAAGAAAGTACCGCTACAATGAACTACAAGCACATATAAACAAACTGTTGATAATAAAAAATGTAAAAAAACAAACTGAACATATCAAACTAAACTAATTATACATTATTTTCTTTTACAGATTAACATGGCTACTAACGAGAGCAAACAAGAAAAGAAAAGACGTCAAACTAGAGAAAGACAAGAGAGATGGACGAACCAGCAGACACCAGAGGAGAAGGTAATTCGACGAGAAAAAGAACGCAAAAGAATTGCAAGCAAAAGACTATCGGCTGCAAAAATTAAAGATACACCAAAAAAAGCCACAAAAAAAACAAAGCATTTAGAACCTGTTTTTGAAACATTACATGACATTTTACCTAAACCAATAAAAGATATACCAAGAAAAGCCACGAAAAAAACAAAGCATTTAGAACCTGTTGTTGAAACACCACATGACAATTCACCTGATGAATGTGAAAGTCAAACTGCTATATGCTTTTCAAATTGTCCTTTACTCAAGTCTTTGCACAAGAGGTTCATAGTTGTGGGGACATGACTACTCAATGTCAGTTTTGTGAGGCTTATTATTTTAAATAGGAGAGACGCAGAGATGGCCAATTTATTAGTTGTTGTCAAAAAGGCAAGTTCAAACTTCCAGAAAGAAAAGAATTTCCAATCTATTTACAAAACATTATGACTGAACCTACTTTTCCAAACTACAAAAAATTTAAGAAAAACATAAGATCCTACAATAGTGCCATATCCTTTGCATCTATGGGGGCAACATTAGCTGCTAATGTACCAGGACATGGTCCTTACTGTTTTAAAGTTCAAGGCCAAATTTATCATCGTACTTCACATTTACATCCAGAGGAAGGAGAGCAAAGAAAATTTGCTCAACTATATGTCCTAGATACAATAGAAGCTGTTGACCAACGTATGCAGCTGGAAGAAAATAAAAAAATGCTTACCCAGTGTTTTTATAGAGCTAGATAACATTATGGACAATAACCCCTACACTAAGGCTTATAAAAAATTGGCAGAAGTAGAAAATGAACAACAACTTCATGCACAAAGACATCAATTACCAATGCCAAAGGTCAATATGGTGCTTAAAAGAGACAGACATACTGATGAACGTTGTTATAACTTGCCAACATCAAATGAGGTTGCAAGGGTGTTTCAAAATGATGAAGAAGAACCACCATTTTAAAGAGACATTAGAATATATCGCAGAAATGAGGAGCAACCAGTCATTAATATGAGTATCTTAAGTCCAAATTTAGATCCAATGACATATCCCATTTTTTCCCACACAGAGAGGCAGGTTGGCAACCAAAATTAACACTTCCCAGTTACCCAAATGCTAAAGCCAGAATCCGAAATAATGTTTCTATGCTTGAATTTAAAGTAGCTCAAATTGCCATTCGAAATACATTTAATCCAATTTTATGTGGTGGAAAACTAACACAACAATGGATTATTGATTCCTATTTGCAAGTTGAGGCCAATAATTTAAACCTTATAAAATATCAACAAGATAAACTACGTGTAGAACAATATTGTGGACTAATGGACTATGTTGCTGAGGTGGCTACAAGCAGAGACATGAGAGCTGGCAAAACCATAATTTTACCATCTTCCTTTCAAGGATCTCCTCGAAATATGAGAGAAAGATACAATGATGCTATGGCTATTGTCACCAAATTTGGCAAACCAGATTTATTTCTTACATTTACATGTAATCCCCAATGGCAAGAAATTACACAAAAAATCTACCTCTTGGACAAAGTGCTTCCGATCGACCAGATTTAGTAGCCAGAGTTTTTAAGATTAAATTAAATGAATTAATACGTGACTTCACTATAAATCAGTTATTTGGCAAATGTCTTGCTTATGTATATACCATTGAATTTAAAAAAAGAGGCCTTCCACATGCACATCTTCTCATAATACTTCAAGTAAAATATAAATTAGATACTTCGGACAAAGTGGATGCAGTCATTGTTGCTGAACTACCAGATCCAGAACTGTATGGTAGACTATATGAGATTGTTACTCATCGCATGATTCATGGACCCTGTGGTGAGCTTAATCCACAATCACCATGTATGGAAAATAATAAATGTTCAAAGGTTTTCCAAAAGATTATAGAGACAAAACGTATGCCAATTGTGATGGCTATCCACTTTAGAAAAGAAGAGAAGGAGATAGTGCCATTATTTGTGGGGAAAAAAGTTGACAATAGATATGCAGTACCCTACAATCCACAATACTCATGATGTATAACGCCCACATTAATGTAGAAGCCTGCACTTACATCAAATCCATTAAATATGTCTACAAATATATTTACAAAGGCTATGATGCAGCTACTGTAGTCGTCAAAAGTGCAGACAACCCTGAAAGTAGTGAGTTAGTACATGATGAACTTGCATCTCATGTAGATGCTCGCTATGTCAGTGCTCCAGAAGCTATGTGGCGGCTTTTAAAATTTGAAATGCATGATAGATCTCATGCAGTATATAGATTAGCAGTACATTTGCTACAAAGACATTTAGTGTATTTCCATGCTGGAAATGAAAGTAATGCATTGGCCCAAAGTGAACTTCGTCACACTACACTAACTGCATGGTTTGAATTAAATTCCACAGATTCAGAAGCAACACAATTCTTATATATTGAAATTCCATATCACTATGTTTTTGTGAATGGATTATAGAGACCTAGAAAAAGCAGAGGAAATAAAATAATCCCAAGAATTTACACAGTCAGTCCAAGAGATGTTGAACGTTTTTGCTTACGAATATTACTTTTAAATGTTCCTGGAGAACAAAGTTTTGAACACTTACAAACTGTTAATGACATAGTATATGAATCCTTCCATTTAGCTGCAAGACATAGAAACTTGCTAGCTGATGATACAGAATGGGAAAGATGTTTAGAAGAAGCAGCACAATGTCAAATGCCACGGCAGATGAGAGAACAATTTGCATTTATTTGTATCTTCTCAAATGCTCCAAATGCATTAGCTTTGTGGGAGACATTTAAAAGTAATATGGCTGAAGACTTTATGCCACGATACAGTAAACCCATTGCACACTTAAAAGCGTTAATGGAAATCCAAGAAGTATTTTTAACTCATGGATTAAGTTGTGCAAGTTTTAATTTGCCTGATCCAGGTCTTATAGATGACATTAACTTTGAAGACTATGACATTCAACTACAAGCAGAAAGAACAGAAGAAAGACTTGCAACTTTAAATACGTTACAATTGCAAGCATTTAATGCTATTAAAAATGCAATAGATGATGACATGGTGACAGAGCGTTATTTCTATCTTGATGGACCTGGCAGATCAGGAAAAACGTATCTATATAATTTATTAATGAGTTCTGTACGAGCACAAGGTCAAATAGCACTGCCTTTTGCCACTACTGGAATTGCTGCACTTTTGTTAGAAGGTGGAAGAACTGTACATAGTGGCTTTAAACTGCCAGTGCCTATTTTAGAAACTTCTGTGTCAGATATTCGCATGACTTCATTACAAGCAAAGAAATTTAAAAAAAGTAAATTAATTTTCATAGATGAGGCCACAATGATGTCATGCAATACCCTTCAATGTATTGACCGTTTGCTTTGTGAAGTCATGGATAATACTTTTCCATTTGGTGGAAAGGTAATGTTGTTAGGTGGCGATTTTAGACAAACATTACCTGTCGTTGTACATGGAAATCGAACTGACATTATCGAAACCTGTATAAAGTCAAGCACACTGTGGAAACATTTTACCCATCTTCAACTGCAACAAAACATGAGATCAGAAGGCCAAACCGATTTCAATGATTGGCTTATTAAAATTGGAGAAGGCAGAACAGAAAAAATACCACATTTACCTGACGACACTGTGCATATCCCACCTCATATGATTTGTCACCAAGATATTATATCGGCTATATTTGAAGGTAGCATAAATAACCAGGAATATTCAGAGCTTGCCAACCAAGTCATACTAACGTGTAAAAATAAGGATGCATTAATCCTCAATAATGACAACTTAAAAAAAAAATAATGCACCACAAAGAAATTATCACAGTGCTGATTCTGTATTTGCTGATGACAATGAAAGTCAGGCTAACTTTTCCACTGAATTCATAAACTCACTAACTCCTTCTGGAATGCCACCACATATTTTGCAGCTAAAGAAAGGTACAAATGTCATGTTACTGCAAAATATGAACCCCAAAAATGGCCTATGCAATGGGACAAGATTAATTGTTCTACAATTAAAGGACCATTTTATAGATGCTGACATTTTAACTGGTACCAAGTTTTCATACCAAGAATAGATTTAGCACCAAGTGAAAGTAGTCTCCCTTTTATACTTCATAGAAGACAATTTCCCATTATTATGGCATTTGCCATGACCATTAATAAATCACACGGTCAAACTTTCAAATCTGTGGGTATTTACTTGGAAAAACCAGTTTTTGCACATGGTCAATTGTACGTTGCGTTGTCACGGTGCAAAAATCCACAGGCTATTAAAGTTTACATTGAAAACAATGAAAGTCAAGGTGATTTATTAGAAGATGGACGTATTTTTACTACAAACATTGTCTACTATGAAGTACTATACATTTTCATTAAAAAAATAAAATCCATGCAAAACACATTTAAAAGCAAATGCAAAAATATAAAAAACCACAATATAGAGAACCAGTTTTCCAGAGACCAAACTATATGTGCTATTTAAAACAATTACTATAGTAACAAACAAAGGTCAACCATTGAAAAATACAAATCAATAGACAATTCAGTCATAATTAATGGAAGTACTGTTTATATATCATTTGCCTCACAAAACACTTGCCTTGCATTATTTTCACAAATTATGTTAAAATGTTAATTAACTATGTCACTGTTTCTAATGTTACAAGTTTGAAAAAAATATTTTCAAGTTCATTACTTAGACTGATAGGAAAGTTTAAGTTTCAAAAAATATACTTTAAAATTCTTTACTTCAACATATTACAAAATTCATGTTAAGAGCTCTACCACGTTTTAAGTCACAATGTAAATATTGTCTTTTCTGTTAAACATTAATCCAGAGAGTAATCTGATCACCAGTTCATGGTCAGGATGGAATTATTTTTTTTCCCTCTCTGATACAATTGAGTACGTTTCAAGGAGGGTTTTTACTGTTTGCCTTCCTCTGGATTAAAGTATATTTAAGTTAACAATTCTTGAGATAGAACTTGAATGTTAAAAAAACATTCTCTCAAGTTTACAATACTGATTCATTTAAAGTTCAACTGTTTTTACATTCAAATGTTAATACTTTTAATAAAAAATTATGTTAAAATGTTAATTCACAATGTTACTGTTTATAATGTTTCAAGTTGGAATTTTTTTTTTTCAAGTTCCTTAGTTACACAGATAAGAAAGTTCAAGTTTCAAAAAATATACTTTCAAGTTTCTTACTTAGATATATTACAAAGTTCATGTTAAGAGCTCAACCACGTTTTAAGTCACAATGTAAATATTGTCTTTTATGTTAAATATTAATCCAGGGAGTAATATGATCGCCAGTTCATGGGGTCAGGAAGGAATTCATTTTTTTCCCTCTCTGATAAAATTGGGTACGTTTCAAGGAGGGTTTTTACTGTTTGCCTTCCTCTGGATTCAATGTATATTTAAGTTAACAATTCTTGAGTTAAAAGACCATTACCTCAAGTTTACAATACTTATTAATTTAAAGTTCAACTGTTCTTACATTCAAATGTTAATACTTTTAATACAAAATGCTTTAACAGTTACTGTTCACCAAGAGAACATTTTACAAAAATAAACATGTTTAATATCACAATACTACTTATTTCATCATAACTAAAATTTTACAAGTGTCAAATACGTATATTAATAACTAAATAACTTTCCAAACATACACATCTCATTGCCGTAATTTTTTGACGGGTAAGTCGCTAGTTTAAAATATAAAAAACATTTTATACTCTACAGGCACTTTATTCTTCCTTTTTCTGACTGAATACGTTTTTATTCTATTATAGATTAACCCAGTGGTTAATCTATAATAGAACATATATAATGTGTTCTCAAAGCAAAATAAAACTGATATACATGTTTAACTCATCTGGGTGCTTGCATCTGTCAGTCAACGAGTAGTAATATAGGTGTATGATTTATATTTGTTTGCCAATGAAATCTACAGAATTACGTATACTCTGTGCACTTCCGGTTAGTTTAAATTATGTTTAAACAATGTTTTCTTATTTTTTCATGCAATGCTGCACAACTTTAAAGCATGCTCTTTTAAATACATGACAATATTGATTAAATCACAAGGTTTCTAAAAGCCTTTGGATTAAACTAAAGAGAAGCAATCATGACCACTGTGGATAAGTAGAAGTACAACCTGCTGCTTGGTCACTTGATTTAAGCATATGTTACTGCACAACAAATTAAAAAGACTTTGTCGCCCAGAACTAAAGCTTTTTTTTAATTATTCTTTTTGAAAAATTGTACTAGATGCTTTTTTTTAAAGTAAATAATTCCTGAAATATTCACCATTGTTTATCCAACATTATTATGCAAATTAGTGACTTATGTATAGTAATGACCTGCTTTCAAATGCTAAATAACGGTTTGTTATTTCTGTAGTCAGGAAATAAGTGTGCCCCAATGTTACCATCCAGTTGGATTGGGAGCCCCTCTGGCAGAAGTACTAAATTGAAGACTTTTGAAACCACTCTGAAAACACACATTAGTTGCAGGCAGTAGTATAAAGTGAGCTGCCAGTAATGTGAACAAATACACTTTCTAGTTGCTTCCCACTATGTTGGAGAGCATTCCCCTCTAAGCAGCTCCCACTCCATAGACAATACATTATTCAGGGTGGGAAGAGATAAGGAATTCTTATTGACTGGAGGCATAATTGACAAGTATTAATTAATTGTTTAAATGCACAATAAATGCTGAATAAAGTTTTTTTCTCTTGTTGTGCCCTCCAAGTTCAAGTTAACTAAGAAAATGTAATGTTTGGAAATTACAACATCATTGTGTAAAGGGCTGGTGTACATCTAGAAAATGTACCCACAAGTAGCTCAGAAGGGCTCCTACCACCTTAGAACAGAAATGGAGAAATTGTATGGGCAAACAGTGATGTTCTTAATCTCCTTGATTATATTATTGGGTTAAGTAAACAACTGTTTAGCAGTTTCAGTTGTCACAATGGTGAAAAAATGGGGAATGAACTTAAATCTGATGACTCGTGATCGCCTGTTTTAGCCATTAGACTTGTAACAGGAAGTGGTATAACAGGAAGTGGTTTACACTCAACCCAGAAAGTGATATGGAAGGTCACACTACAATTGTTCTAAATAGGCACCAAGCAGCTCCATTTGATTTTATATACAGAAGTGTGCACATTGAACACAGGTATTCTTTTTTTGATCATTGAGAAAGCCTGGTACGTGGCCGAAACGCATCCAATCTCTTTTGGTAGATGTATTTATATTTAATATTTTATATGCTCTAGTACAGGCTTCATATACCCTTGAAGAGTGACTCCTGTATTTGTTTGACTGTTATTATTAGTTTTGGGGGCACATGTGCCTACTTAGATGTTTTTGTGTTTTAAATAAAACATTGGTTTACTTTTTACCCTTTTAGTGCTTATGTAGTTCCATTGTTTCCTGAGGCAGTGTGTAATAACAGTAAGAGTGTGGACCCTAAAAGTCCAAAATAGAAATATAGAGCTTTATGCATGAATAAAGGGGTACATAAGCCTTTTATGAGCAAGTTGTTTAATTCAAATAAGGATCCAGAAAGAAGGTGAAAAAATTACGGTTTCTGAATATGCCAGTGATCCAGAGCTGGCGGTGCACATACCTGGGGGATATTGAAGGTTGGATCCAGCATTACACCCTACAAATTCCTCATATCATTGAGATGTCTACATGTGAGTGTGATACTATACTCTTCTGTGTCAGCTATTCATCTGTTCACCTATTATAGATATATCTACAATTAGACTGTGTGCACTTCTCTTTCCATTTCTGTTTTGTATTTTGTATATGTACTGGACGCTACATGGACACTACCCTATACAAGAAGCTGCACAGAAGGACTTATATCACACAATTATCCTTCTTAGGAGGACTTTTTGGTGTAAATGTGATGCTTACACTCTATTTAAGATTGCAGAGTATGTTTCTGATAATATATATGTAACTGATATGTAAGGATCCAGGTGACATCTTATGGATGATATAATATTTATAGAATTTACTGGATTATGACTAATTATGTAACTTGCCTTGAAATATATTAACCCAATGGTATGTATTGGGTTTATGTCCCTGTCAACCACAGGGGAAAGTGAGTGTAGGTACATAAGTCACCTGGTACACATCTATTCATATATAATATTGTTTTGCTGTTTATCTCTGCATTTCATTATCTGTATCTATATGTTTCTGCATAATATCTTACTGTAACATACAGAGATTCTGAGGTTAAATTAAAGCAACCCCAGCATTAGGATTTTTATTGACCATACATACTTTAAACAGTAGGATCGAATATAGCTGCCATTTTATGGACAGAACCCACCAGTTCTGATTCCCATTTAGTTTAAATCTGATGAACATATTACATCTGATGAGGCACACGATAATTAACGTAACATTATACCCTTACATTGCAGTGAGCAAGGCCATGGCAACATAATGGTTAAACAGAGTTATAGTGTAGAGTGTACAATGATTTAGAGGGATATTAAATGCTAACAGAAATCACTATCTTCGAAACTAGTCTTAAATAATGCAAATATCACAGCCACTAACAGAACCAAAATGTCAACAACAGCTGTTGTTAAATAGAAGAAAACATATTTTATCTGAATAAAGCAAAGATACTTGGAATAAACCAACAAATCTTGCAAAATGTCAGTGAGACTACTGAGAATTACGCAAAACCCATCTGATATGCACAGAATTCAAGATGAAAAGGGTATCACAAAAGGGGAATATGACAGACTGATGTGATGTTAAAAATAATAACATTTTCTATAACCTGTAAGCTATACGAAATATGAAAAATTAATCTTCAAGTGAACCATGGCTTGCTTATTTAAAAGAGGTTAAATAGATGTTCTGATGGCTTAAACAAGATAAATAAAATATAAAATATAAAAACATATTAAATTGGTATAGTTACTATTTATGCCCTATTCCATTACAGTATGATAACAATAAGACAGTGGTCTTATTTATGCGTAGGAGAGGGTATTTTTACAAGCACAATTAGTGTTGATTAGTTTCTTTTAGAAGTCTGTTATACTTAGCTTATGCTAGAACTTGGGCCTGGTAAGAATGGACATTATCACCTACATCTGCTGATGGATCTGTAGCCTACTTGAGGTAGCCAGAGGCAGCAGTATCCTCAGTTGTACATTGTGCTGCTACTTGGTGCTGTTCCTGGGATCCCTGTTGCTGAAACATAGAGAAACACTATAAGGAAATTTAAGAATTTCTGAGATAATTATAAGGCAATCCTGAGGATTTATTCAGTCATTTTTATCTAGATTGAATGAGCAGACTAGATGGGCCCTTTCATTGTCTGGCATTAAATCTAAGTAACCATTAAAGATTTATGTGGATTCTGGCCCATCTCAATCACTGGTCATAACTGAGATGCGTTTTCTCCATGAACCCTTGTGTTTGGTATAAAATTTGCAGCATGAGATTTTCACTCTAAATGAGAACTGGCAGAGGCAGAAGCAATTCCATATGTATTCTCTACGATAGCTTTAGACTGAGATTAACACATCTCAAATTCATGTTTTATTTAGAACACTGATTCCTCTATTTTAGATGCTTAGAATTAGTCAGAAGTAATTGAGAGCCCTCTCCATGGAAATATATATAGATAATGTGACGAGCAAGTTAAGGCAAATGAAAACTTACATGAGTATGTGAGCTATGGCAACATCAACTGTCCATTAAAAGCAATGAACAATTGAATGTTTTAAATGAATGTGGGAGATGTCTAAGAAGCAACTTTAGAAAAGATGAAGCACATGGGAAAATGCGAATTAGTCAATAAGTAAAAAAGCACATAGTATGAGTAAGCACATAATGTAAAGAAAGCAAAGTAAATACATAAGTGGTTTTAATGGACAGTAATTGTGACATAACACTGGGCTTCAGTCAATAGTAAAACATATGCAAGTTTTCAAATAATAAAATACAAATTGGAAGCATGTACAAAAATAGTGTTGCCTAATAATAAAATACATCAAAGTGAAATAATATGTACATATAATCTATCTTCTTACTTAAAAGAATATAAAATAATAGAAGGCCAGAAAGAGCTCAAAGAGGCGGTGGAGAGGCAGTAGTAGCCCCAGGAAACTTACCACCATCTTCTGAACATCTACCCTATTAAATCCCTATCATTGCTGTTGTGTATGTGAGACTATATATACATATAAGAAATATGTTGAATTCCATCCAGTGTTTTTGAATTAATATCTGAAGATGATAACATTTGATTTTTTAAAAGCACATCAGCCGAATAGAGATACAGAAAAATATTGTGTTATGGTTTAGTAGCATTAAATCTGTATATAAATATTCATACATAATGTAGAATCTGTGCTTGCAATGAATGAAACACTGCATGTCACATTAATTCAGGTGTCATGTTAACAACTACGCCTGTGTCATTGTTATGGCCTTTATGTACTGATCACATTAACATGTTTTTGATATCCTAAAATATTGTATTATGATATCACACTTAATGCATCGTGCAGGTGTTGTTTGAACAAATGTGTGAATTGATGTTAAATTAGGTTGATGTTAACATCATATTTAACACAGAAAGTATAATCACTTGGCCATAACAAAAACATTTTTGAATTAACAAAACATGATTGTCATGGAAACATAAGATTGCATTAATCAAATCAATACATGGACGTGTCTAGTCACATTATACCATCATCCATATTTAATATCCACTTCTGGATCCCTACCTTGTTGTGGTGAAGGGACTTGTGTACCTCAATGAAACAGTGAGCTATACCATGAAGGGCCACCCAAAATGTGCAGGTCATAGCAGAGAAGTCAAACAAATCACAGTCAACTGGAGAAGGAACTGGCAACCCACTCCAGTATCTTTGCCATGAAAACCTTATGGATTAGCACAACCAGAGACACACCAACAGATGTGCCTGGTGTGCTGTGGTCCAAAGGATCTTAGAGAGTTGGACACAACTGAAAGACTAAACAAAAACAAATATTTGATATACTATTATGATTATGATGTTATCCATATATATGATTTATACACATCCACTATACCTTAACAAAGCATGGGTATACTGAATTATGATATGGATTCACATATCCGATCATTAAATGTAATCATTAGAAACATGTGGACAGGTGGGCCTTATTCAATTACAAGCAGATTATGCTATATAGGCCATAAGTCTGTGGGATGGAAATTTGCTACAATTACAGAGTGATTCAATTGAACGAGCCAATTTAAGGGCCAAAAGCCCAAACCGTAAACCAGAGCGTGATCAAGGCCGTCACCTCATACCGCACCTTTGCTCATTCTTTAACACAAAATAAAGAGGCGAACCCATGCCCCCGGAGATAAACCAAGCCGATCTGTTTTTATTCCTTAAGACAGGCAGAGATCCTTTAGAAGCAAAAAAATATCGCCCGATCTCCTTAATGAACAGAGACGTTAAAATCATGGCCAAAAGGATTTCCATATTTCTCCCCTATTTGATCCATAAGGACCAACAGGCTTCATCCCTCGTAGGCAAGCAGGGGGCAACATCAGGAGGACCTTGAACGTCCTACATTTGGCCAGAGAATCCAAAATACAATTGTGTATTCTTGCACTTGATATAGAGAAGGCTTTTAATTCCATTGAATGGCATTATCTCTATGCAGTCTTGGACAGATTTGGATTTAAAGGTTGCTTCTTTAAATTTATTACAATCTTATTATAATTTTCCCCTAGCTAATTTGAAACTACCTGGATCCCAAAAAATTTGTATCCCCATTCAAAGAGGCACTAGGCAGGGTTGTCATCTTTCCCCCTTGCTGTTTGCTTTAGCTATAGAGCCCCTAGCCCAGGCCATTTGTTCTAATCCAGGTATCAAGGGGCTTAGAGTTGGATGCACCACAAGTGCTCATTATTTGGTGATGACTTGTTCTGCTTGCTTATAGAACCGAAATCCTCTATTAAGACTTTAATGTCTGCTATTCATCAGTATAGTGACCTTTCAGGTCTTAAACTTAATTTAGAAAAAACGAGGCACAGGACATAGGTCTATCCCAGATCACGTTGGTCTGGCCAGATAGTTTTGGTCAAAATGCATATCCTCCCTTGTATCTTATACCTCTTTAGAACCTTAGCAATTCCAATAGATAAATAGGGAACTTGCCAAATTTAAAAAATGGATATTAAGGTTTATCTGGAGGTACAAGCCTCCCAGAATTGCTAGGACTGTTATGTACAGGCATAGAACTAAAGGAGGTCTTTCTTGCCCCAAATACATTTTATACTATATAGCCACTCATTTGGCATTTTTAACACTAGCCCATTCAATAAAACACCAGCCTGTTTGGATATTCATGGAGAATTCATAAATGAGCCTGAATACTTGGGATACGTTAATATGGTCCCCTTATCTAAATTCATACAAACCTAAACTCTTCAACCCAATGATTAATCTGACATTAAAAACCTGGAAGTTTGCTAACTCCAGGGATCAACTGGTCCATTCCATCTCGCCCCTCACCTCAGTATTCTCCTCCCCCAGTTTGCAAAGTACTTGCTCTTAAACGTCTCTACACTGATGGATCTTATTCAAGTTAGATAGACTAGGTTCTTGGTTTAGGAACAACCATATTATCCCTACAACACAGATGCAGAGAGAAATTTGTATTCCTGTTAAAGAATTTTTCAATTACCTTAAAATTCAACACTGGGTAACAATAATAACTAAAACACATGGCCCTCCAAAATCTTCCTGGTTAAACACTATCTGCCAAAATCTCCCCCCTGACGAAACGGAATCTTGGTCTCTATATGATATCCTTAACACAGGAGCTATTGAACAAAAGCCTTCTTTTAAATATAAATGGGAAAAGGATTTAGGTCAGGTTTGGCACCTAGGCAAGTGGACTGAAGCATTCTCCAACCTATCCCGGGGATCCATGAGTTATAGCCTTCTTGAGACTTCCATTAACATTTTACATAGAACATATTTTACTTAATTAAGACTACACACAATTATTAACCAGGGAAGCAAGGCTTGTTTTAGAGGATGCCAATTAGAGGGTGACATCCTACATATTTGTTAAACGTACCATATTGTCTAGGGGCTATGGACTAAATCGGTTCAACTAACCTCAAGAATATTTAATACTCCTCATAACACCCCTCAATTGAAAACTGTCTTCTTGGTATTCACAACACCGATTTGACTACCCCCCCTCCCCAAAAAAAACAAAAAAAAACAAATTGTTCCAACTAATTATGTTAGTGACCAAAAATGTTATAGCCAAAACTTGGAAATCCTCTTCACTTCAAGAAGGTGATTAACAAAATGAGTTATATAGCCATTAACAAACGATTGACACCTATTCTGAAAGATACTTACCACATGTTTATACAAATCTGGGAACCCTGGTTAACTACTCCAGATAGTTCAGTGCCTAGCAAAAGTATTCACCCCCTTGACTTTTTACCTATTTTGTTACATTCCAGCCTTAAGTTCAATGTGTTGTTAATCTGAATTTTATGTCATGGATCAGATCACAATAGTCTAAGTTGGTGAAGTGAAATGATAAAAATATATACATAAAACATTTTTTTTAAAAATAGAAAACAGAAAATCGGCTTGTGCGTATGTATTCACCCCCTTTGTTATGAAGCCCATAAAAAGCTCTGGTGAAACGAATTACCTTCAGAAGTCACATAATTAGTAAAATGATGTCCACCTGTGTGCAATCTAAGTGTCACATGATCTGTCATTGCATATACAAATCTTTTTTTAAAAGCCCCAGAGACAACAACACCTAAGCAAGAGGCCCCACCATGAAGACCAAGGAACTCTCCAAACAAGTAAGGGACAATGTTGTTGAGAAGTACAAGTCAGGGTTAGGTTATAAAAAAATATCCAAATCTTTGATGATCCCCAGGAGCACCATCAAATCTATCATAACCAAATAGAAAGAACATGGCACAACATCAAACCTACCAAGAGGCGGTTGCCCACCAAACTCACAGACTGGGCAAGAAGGGCATTAATCAGAGAGGCAGCACAGAGACCTAAGTTAACCCTGGAGGACCTGCAGAGTTCCACAGCAGAGACTGGAGTATCTGTACATAGGATGACAATAAGCCATACGCCCCATAGAGTTGGGCTTTATGGCAGAGTGGCCAAAAGAAACCCATTACTTTCAGCAAAAAGCAAAATGGCATGTTTTGATTATGCGAAAAAGCATGTGGGAGACTCCCAAAATATACAAAGGAAGGTGCTCTGGTCTGATGAGACTAAAATTGAACTTTTTGGCCATCAAAGAAAAGGCAATGTCTGGCGCAAACCCAAAACACTTCATCACCAAAGAACAGCGCTGTGGGCATCATGCTGTGGGGATGTTTTTTAGCAGCCGGGACTGGAAAACTGGTCAGAGTTGAGGGAAAGATGGATGGTGCTAAATACAGGGATATTCTTGAGCAAAACCTGTACCACTCTGTGTGTGATTTGAGGCTAGGATGGAGGTTCACCTTCCAGCAGCACAATGACCCCAAACACACTGCTAAAGCAACACTTGAGTAGTTTAAGGGGAAACATGTAAATGTGTTGAAATTACCTAGTCAGCCCATTCCTCAATGCAATAGAAATTCTGTGGTTAGACTTAAAGATTGCTGTTCACAAGCGCAAACCATCCAACTTGAAGGAGCTGGGGCTGTTTTGCAAGGAGAAATGGGCAAAAATCCCAGTGGTAAGATGTGGCAGGCTCATAGAGACTTATCTGAAGCGACTTGGAGCTATGATTGCCACAAAAGGTGGCTCTACAAAGTATTGACTTTAGGGGGGTGAATAGTTATGCACATTGACTTTTTCTGTTATTTTGTCCTATTTGTTTTTTGCTTCACAATAAAAAACAAACAAACATCCTTTAAAGTTGTGGGCATGTTCTGTAAATTAAATGATGCAAATCCTCAAACAATCCATGTTAATTCCAGGTTGTGAGGCAACAAAACACTAAACATGCCAAAGAGTGAATACCCTTAACCTGACTGATGAGGTGTGGGAGACTGGGACGACATAGACCCCAGCACAGATCTGAGCAATGAAATTCTAGGTAATATGATCTGTGTTAGATATGCCTTATAAAAAATATTCTAGCTTAATGTATGTGTGAGGAAATTTAAATGCCAATTTTATTTTATTAATTTTGTTTGTTTTGTTTGCTGTAATATGATTTTTTTTATATATAAATATTGTATTTCTATTTAACCTATCTGCTTTACTTTGTAATCTTAGGTAACTGTGTGACACAGTTAATTGGCTAAAACTTGAAGTTAGTTTGAGAATTCTTGATAACAAAAAAAATAGGACAAAAAACATGTAAATTATTTAGTTTTTTTATTTATAATTTTATTTCAAGTTTCTGAATATAAAGTTAAAAAAATGTACTGAACCATATTCTTGTTTTTTTTTAATTTGAAACAAAATATTAACTATGATGTAAATGTCCTTAATAAAAAAAATAATTGATATAAAAAGCAACGCCGTAACTACCGATTTAGAAACAGCCCATAGTAAATGAGACCATTATCATGACGTCAGTAAAACATAATCAATTAGCATTTAGAGGTCCGATATGCGATCAGACTCGCAATCCGGCAATGCACAAAATAATAAAAATGAATGGCGATACTGTTCTAGTCCATGTGGCTGGCCGGTTATGCATTAACTCTTTGATTCCTGAGATTGATATGCCACGGAAATGAAACATGAAAAACAATCATTTTTGATTGCAGGTTTGTGAGCTTTAAACTGTTGTGTAATTAATTCTAATGTATTTCATCGCTTTCCCCATCTTTTAAAGTGCAGTATTGATTTTTTGTTTTGTTTTTACAGTGCCACAACCAAGTGCTTAACCCCCTTGCGAGTTCTATTTGGTACCCGTAGGATTTTCCTCTACATTTGCCATTTACGGGTGTGAAATCATTTGAAAACTTGAGGAATTGTAGCAATTGAATAGCAATTTGTGACTGGAGCACTCAATGGCCTGAAAGATCAAAGGCTTAGATGGGTTGGAAGTTGCAATTTTGGCAACCGCAGGGATTTTCAGCCTGTAACCCCGCAGATCATTAGCGGGTAGCTAAAAGACGCCAATTGAATAGCAAATTAGTTTACGGGCTACATTACAGGCTCCAGTAACAAACAATTGCTCAATTAAATAAGGGCCATGTAATATGAATATAAGTGGATTATATCCACAGAGCACAGTCTTAAAGGTAGCAGACCATGCATTCATATGATTGTTGTGGTTCATACGATGCCCAAGAGGACAAAAGGCTGTATAAAAATGTGAATATATGTGGTTTAAAGGTATATTTAAGTTTCATGCATTGTGGATGCATCTGATAGAGGAGAATCAGTAGTGTATGAAGTATTTTTTGATTGAATAAAATCCCAATATAAACAATAAATTCACCCTGAAGTTAGCAAAATGTCTTCTATTTTTTGGCAGTTGAATTTGAAACTAGACACCCTCTATTAGATAAGTAACATTTAAAACCAGGAAAACTTCCATATACATTAATGGTAACATTAAATGATGGTAATGCATAGCATCTTCTACAATTACATATGGTCATTACACCACCACCATAATGATAATTAGATGAATATAAATTGCATAATTTGTCACTTCGTATAATAGAAGTAAACAATGAAAGAGATGCAATAACCCATGGAGTAGGTAATCCAATCAATTACACACATTTTGTGTGATTTGAAAACCTTGGAAATAGTATGACACAGCTCTGAAATGATCAGTTTATGGTCATATTCCCAAAAACTGAAGAGAAAAGTCCAGCAAGATATGTATGTACTGTGCAGTGCTTTATACTGTTTCTGTAACAATAAACTGATTTACCTGATGTTCATCTACAAGCAGTGCAAACAATGCAGTATCTGTAAGGAGAAATCACTTGCCGTGGTCAATTGCAGATTTTTAGCAATGATATGGGATCTCACAATGGGAGTTAAGGGTTGATAGCATATGCAGAAACTTCTGGTGATGATGTGGAATTCCCAGTTGCTACTCTAGTCCCTAGTGTCTCATGTGTAATCAAAGTAGTCATAAAGTGATACGCTTCACCTAACAGCAAAACCCAGGTCTGGGATCGGAAGACATTGGATGAATAGAGATAGAGGGTGTTGATAAGAAAAGTGGAATAACACCAAGGGAACTTTCCAGGGGAATGATGAAGGAGGTATGGGTGAATAATTTAGTGCTTTGTTAAATATCTGTGTCAAAGGAATAAACACAGTCTGATTCTGACATTCTATGCAAGGGAGTGTCTGCTTCTATTTCTTGTATTCTGGGCTATCCTACATAAAGGAATAGGGAAAATTGGTTATTATTTTTTAATAAATTTGTAAGAGTCTGTGGCCTGTGATTTTCAGAGTTCATGAGAAATGGCCCTGAGACATGCTGGGAGCTGAGAGATTTAATACCAAAAGTCCCAATCTCAGAGATTGCTCCTGTAGCAGAAAGCAGGAGAGTAAGGAGTGCATGTGGCCCCTCATCTCTGGGTCATGTCAGGGGGGTGTCATTAATAGAATGACTATATGAAAGCCACTGAATATACAGTAGTTTGTTTTACATTATTTGGTAGCACTTCTTGCAGATAAACAAACTGCCATAACAGATGTGGAATTTCCTAAAATAAAATTAAAAATATAGGTAAAAATATAGGTTTATCAGTCTGAGCTCTGCAACTCATGAAGACACAGACTTTGTTGTACTTGCTGTGCTGTGTCTCATACTAACTAATCAGTGACCTTCTCTCTGCAAGATTTTGCAACATGCTGTTGAGACATGGTCCCTGATAGGCTAGGACACCACATTGCACATCAAGGTCTACAGAGACTTTATCTACATCCTCTGAAGGACAGACCCATGCAGTGACTATTTATTTGATCTTTTATTCAGTTAAATAGAAGGTTTAATCAATTATCAATGTAACCAGGTACACAGGTATATTATATACCAAGTCAAATCCATTAACCTTACATATCCCTTTAAGTGATGGCCAGCATTTACATTGGATATGTGTTATCTATGTGTGTGGTATATATGTTTGAGTATGTGATGGGATGATAGTATTTATGGTATTCACCTTGCAGAGTCCCTGGCTGCTGAGTGTCCACCAAACCTTGGAGTCAGACCACCATTACGGGTGCGATCCAGGCCCCTAGTATCCTCTCCCACTCATTGAAGTGGACTGTAGCTGGAGGACCACCACCAGTTGGCCTGGTACTTGAAGCCTTCTCTGCCATCTTCCTCCTTACCTTGTACCAGTAGTCATCATGGCCGGGCACCACAGACATCACCCACATACACCCCCAGGGCACTGATCTTCTTGATTACCTCCTTTCTAATTTTGATCCTATGGCAGGCCTCACATCCTTGGAGGATACTGACACTGATACTGATGGCATGGGGGAAGTACCATAAACTTCTCATGAGTATAATTAGGCGGCCTGTGCATAGGAACAGCCTACTGCCCTCTTGACTATGTTTGGGGTGACTCATCTACCTACTGTGCCCTTAAGCCCTGCCCCTCCCCAGGCCTCACCTCATCACTAGGATCAGACCCCTTTCATTATTTTCCTAACGTTTGTGTGCCTGACAGTCGGGCATCGCGACCTCTCTCCACCTATCCAACACTGCTCCTACCTCTGTTTCTTGCTGACCCTCCACTGCTCCCACTTCTCCCACTTTCAAAACCTCCACTGTTCCACTCCTCCTCATCTTGCTCTATCCCATCCACCTCTTTCATTTAACATGACTGTTGCCTTTCCAATTGATTCCTAGAGCTAACTAGCAGTGCAAAATCATCAAACAATGCTGACTATTTTACCAAAAGGCCATGTAACGAATACAACACAAGTAATTTTTTCTAAGGGATAGAACATGGGTTTTTGTATAACAAACATACTGTGCTTAACATGTGTAGTTGCGATTGGAATGAATATATAGCTTGCACAAGAAAAGCTCCCACATTTGCAAGATATCCTTTATGAGCAGTTACATATCCGATTGGAATGGAGCCCTTGGTCCTTTTTTTCTATTTAATCAGTTTATAGTCTTGCTCAACTGTTATTATCAATTAAACAGAATTTAATGGTGAGAAAATACATTTATGATGTTTCTTAATTGAAGTTCTCTGTTACCTGCTCCTGAGGTTGCAAAGCAGCATCCGTGCCTGTCCTTAGCTGTGACCTCTTCCATTATGTTTGCTAAAAGTCCTAACAATTAGTTTAAGAGTTATCCAGTTGGGGCTCACGAGTTGCAGAGAGAAATCTATTTATTTCCACAAAAAAATATATATATACATTATGTGTACATACACACCAGCTGCCTCTGAGTATTTAATTTGTAAAAACTAATATTCGGTCTGCTCTTTTAAGTTTTAAATCAACTTGCTTACAGACTGAGAGCATTACAGGAAAATAAACAGATTATGTACCACTTTCAAAGTATGAGCATAGAAAGGGAACTGAGCATCATAAAATATAAACTACAGTGAAATATTACGATTGCATTAAGATTAAGTGACAGTATTTCTTCCTCAAAAAAGTATACTAAATACTGTTTATTTTTCTGAGATTTAATTCAACTTTTCTTTTTAATAAATAATAACATAAATTAAATAGCAATGCATAGGCACATGAGCAGAATGTAAAGCAAGTGAATCACAAAGAATAAGAATTTCAGAGAAAAGACTCCATGGCATGCAGAGTTTACTAGCAATTATTCACCTGCTTTAGAGCCTCATTAAATTAGAATCCGTTGGTCCTCGCAAAAGTCATCTTAGTGCTGTTTGCGGGGACCGATTCCTCAATATGTTCCTTGCAGCCGCCATTGCGAGATGACACCCAAAAACGTCTGAAAATAGGCTCAGAGAGCTACGTAGTAACAAGCAGCCATAAATCTATTAGGTGAAGCTGGGACCTCGGAAGAATCCCTACGGGCAAACAAAAAATGCCCATAAGGGCTACTAAAGCCCATACGTGCTGCCTCGGAGCAGCCTGACTCCGACATCAAATGCTTCCCCCTGCTCCCTAAACACCTCCCCATGCTGCAGGGGTCCCTATCAGGGCCCTGCAGCCTCCTCATATTAACTCTTGCAGCAGGGGTCCTGATCTGGACCGATTGGAATCCCTGCTACATAAAATTTTCAAAATTCCCACCGCTAAAGGCCCGCGGCACACCATTAGCTAATTCCGGCTGTGGGGGTACTTACAGTACCCCTGCGGCATCCAACATTAACCGTAAAGGTCCTGTAAGAATTTAGTTTTTTCTACCAGAGCAGCGCTAGAAGCCTCATTAGTGTCGGGGGCTCCTGCAGGGAGGATCTTCGTTAGTTTTTATTTGCAGAGCGGCAGAATTTTTCAAGGGCCCAGCCGAGGAAGAAGAGGAGAAGGATGGGGGCATCGCGTAAAGGTACGTTTTATATTTAGAATATTTATTGTTTTGTTATGTTGAGTGTATTTGTGTACTAATGTTATGTTTCTTTTATTCCAGGGGCCCAGCCGGAGAAGACTATAGGAAGGATGGGGATATGTCAGAAAGGTAAGTTTAATATTTAGAATGTCTATTTTTTCTATGTTGTGTTTATTTTGGACTGATGTTTCTTTTTTTCCTAGGGGTGTGACCTGCAGCAGGAACACTGTCTTCGCTGAAGGGACATCTGAGTAAGGTAAGTGTTCTTATTTATTCCATTTTAGCTTAGATTCAGGGATCTTAGATGTATGGAGTTCGTTTATATAGAATGCAGTTAGCAGTTAATTGAATGTATTTAGTGGGTTAATGTATGTAGTTAGGTTATTTAGAATGTATTTAGGGGTTACATTGATTGTCTCTCTTTCCCCCTTTGTCTCTCTCCCCCGTGTTTCTTTCCCCCGTGTCTCTTTCCCCCGTGTGTCTCTCTTCCCCCTGTGTCGCTCTTCCCCCGTGTCTCTCTTTCTCTCCCCACTCCCTTATCATCCTCAACCCCCCATCCTCATCCTCAACCCCCCATCCTCATCCTCATGCCCCCATCCGCATCCTCACCCCGACATCCTCATCCTCATCCCCCATCCTCATCCTCAACACCCCCATCCTCATCCTAAATCCCCCGCCTCACTTTAGCCCTCTGATTAACTCCCCCTCTCCCTTTCCCCTCACTTACCTTACATATGCAGCAGCCGCTCCTCCGCGCTCCTTCCGGCTGCGTCTTGACCCGGCCAATGGCGTGACGCGCATGTGATGTCACGTCATTAGCATATGCCGGGTGCCCGGCATATGCTAATGACGTAAGGTCACATGCGTGTCACGTCAATAGGGTGGTAGGTAGGTAGGTAGTGAAGGGTTTTACAGGGAGGAGGGGGTTAATAGTGTAGGGTTGGAGTTGGGTAGGTAGTGTAAGGTTTATTAGGGTAGGGTAGGATGGGGTTTACTGGGAACATTTGGGGTTAAATAGGCCCAGTTAAGGTTAAATAGGACTAGATAGGCTTAGATAGAACTAGATGGGGTTAAATCGGCCCAGTTAGGGTTAGATAGGCCTGTTTAGCGTTAAATTGGCACAGTTAGGATTAATAGGTCTAGATGGGGTTAAATAGGCCCAGAGAGGGTTGAGTTGGTCCAGTTAGGGTTATTTGATCCAGATAGGGTTAACAGGGTTTAGTATGGGTTAATGGGGTGTAGTTAGGGTCAACTCGTTAATGAGGTATAGTTAGGGTTAATAGTGTAGTAAAGTGCTTAGACTTTGTGTCACGAGGGTCCTGGAGGACCTTCATGGCACTTATAGTGTTATTATAGGGGTTAATTAGTGTCATATAGGGGTCTATATAGACCCCTATTGGACTGATGAGGTTGAATAGAGTCTTATGGGGGTCTGTATAGACCCCCATTAATGTTGGGGTTAATTAAGGGTTCATGGGGTGCTGTATAGAGCCCCATGAGTGACGGGGTTAATTAAGGTCTCATGGGGCTCTGTATTGAGTGATACAGTTAATTAAGGGCTCATGGGGCTCTGTATAGAGCCCCATGAGTGATGGGGTTAATTAAGGGCTAATTGGGCTCTGTATAGAGCCCCATGAATGATGGGGTTAATTTTAGGTGCTTGGGGGGTTACTTATAGTACCCCCGTGGCAGGGGTTAATATTTTATTTAACGAAGGTCTGTGCAAAATAATTTAAGGACCTGCGAGGCGGGAAATCTGAATTTTTAAATGCAGCAGGGGGCCCGATCGAGACCGTTCGGGACTCCCGGTGCAAGGGTTAATATGGGGACACTGTGGGGGTACTGATAAGGATCCCCAGCGTAGAGGGGGTTAGTGTTAGGTGTCGCAGGGATACTTACACTACCCCTGTGGGTGGGATTGGCTAATGGTGTGCCACAGTCCCTTTAAAAACCCACGGCAGGAATTTTGGAAATTTTAAATGCAGCGGAGGTCCCGATTGGGACCCTCACAGCAAGGGTTAATGTAGGGAAACTGCAGGGGTCCAGACGGGGACACCCAGCATAGAGGGGGGTTGATATTAGGTGCTGCGGGGGTACTTACAGTACCCCAGCAGCCAGCAGGAAATTTCAATGTTTAAATGCAGCGGGGGTCCGATCTGGATATAGAATAAATAAGACCATTTACCTTTGCAGATGCCCTTTCAGATTGCACCACCTAGGAAAAAAAGAAACATTAAATTAGTACATAATTAAACAGTACATATAAAAAATAAACATTACAAATACAGTATTGAACTCACCTTTCCACCATGTCTCCGTCCATCTTCTTCTGTTCTGCCAGCTCGGCTCCTGGAAAAAAGAAGCATCACATTAGTATAACACATACACAAGTACACACAACATTAATAAACAATGAACATTATAAATTTAAAACATACCTGTCCGCAATGTCCCCGGCCTTCTCCTCATTTGCCCCAGCTGGGCCATGGAAGAATCCGCGCAAACCCCCCCGACGCTAATGAGGCCTCCATAGCCTCTTCAGGTAGAAAATTGGCAATGGCGCCTTCTGATTGGCTGAAAAGGATGTCAATCATATTTCAGCCAATCAGAATGAGATACACCCCTATTTCCCATTCTGATTGGCTGATGGACCTGTCAATATTTTTTAAACCAATTAGAAGGCACTATAGCCTTCGGCCAGTCACAATGGGATACACCCACATGGGGTGATTGGCTGAAGGCGTCTGCGCCTTCTGATTGGATGTTGTCACTGTCAATCAGACATGGTGGAAAGGTGAGTTCACTACTGTATCTGTAATGTTTATTTTTTATATGCACTGTTTAATTATGTACTAATTTGATGTTTCTTTTTTTCCTAGGGAGTGCTATCTGAAGGGACATCTGCAAAGGTAAGTGGTCTTATTTATTCTATTTTAGCTTAGATTTAGGGGTTAATGTTACATAGAGGGTAATGTATAAATAGGGGGTAATGTATAGATAGGGGATGATGTCTAGATAGGGGGTAATGTATAGATAGGGGTAATGTATAGATAGGGGATGATGTCTAGATAGGGGGTAATGTATAGATAGGGGTAATGTATAGATAGGGGATGATGTCTAGATAGGGGGTAATGTATAGATAGGGGGTAATGTATAGATAGGGGGTAGTGTATAGATAGGGGGAAATGTATTGTAGTTAGGGGCATATTTATAATGTATTTATTACTGTAATGTTATATATATATATATATATATATTTGTGTATGCCTTTTCTTTGCAGGTGTTTAATTAATTTTTTGTTGTTGTACCATAGGATTTTTTATTTTTGCTACCATAGATTTTTTTATTTTTTGTATGTTAGCTTTTTTTATTTTGTGTAATTAGTGGGGTGGGGCTTTTAATAGGGGTTAGGTAGGTAGTGTAAGGTAGATAGGGGTTAATAGGTTAGGGTAGAGAGAGGTTAGTTTAGATTTAGTGGTTTATTGGGGGGAGAATACTCATGGGATTACCGTATATACTCAAGTATAAGCCAAGTTTTTCAGCCCTATTTTTAAGGCTAAAAAGGGCCCCCTCAGCTTATACTCGAGTCTCTCTCCCACCCAGGGTAGAGAGAGGTTAGTTTAGATTTAGTGGTTTATTGAGGGGAGAATACTCATGGGATTACCGTATTTACTCGAGTATAAGCCAAGTTTTTCAGCCCTATTTTTAAGGCTAAAAAGGGCCCCCTCCGCTTATACTCGAGTCTCTCTCCCACCCGTGTCTCTCTAACCCCCGCGTGTCTCTCTAACCCCCCCGTGTCTCTCTAACCACCCGTGTCTTTCCCTCCCCCTCCTCATCCTCAACCCCCCCTCCTCATTCTAAACCCCTACTCCTCATTCTAAACCCCCCTCCTCACTTTAACCCTCTAAATACCTCCCCCTCTCCCTTTCCCCTTACTTACCTTCACCTGCAGCTTCTCCTGCAGCCTCCACGCTCCTTCCGGAGTCTTGACCCGGCCAATGCTAATGACGTGGCGCGCATGTGACGTCACGTCATTACCATATACCGGGTGCCGACTTGTGCACACTAGTGTCTTGTGTGAGGTAACAGCATATTTTGGATATGTTTTTTTGGATGGAGAAGGAAAGATTTAGTTAGCGACTGTATGTGAGGGATAAAAGAGAGGGCAGGGTCCAGTAGAACCCAGAGACAACAGGCTTGGTATGTGGGAGTGATGATGGCATTGTTAACAGTAAGCGAGATGTGAGGAATTGAAGCTTTAGTAGAGAATGGGAAGATTAAGAGTTCAGTCTTAGACATTTTGAATTTTAGATGGTGGATATAGTAGAGAGGCAGCTGGAGACGTGTGCTAGAAGAGAGGGGGATAGATCTGGTGATGAGAGGTAGATTTGAGTGTCATTTGCATAAAGATGGTACTGAAACCCAAAAGAGTTTATTAGGGTACAGAGTGAGGATGTGTAGATGGAGAAGAGGAGGGGGCCTAGGACTGATCCTTGGGGTACGTCAACAGACAGGGGGTGAGGAGAAGAAGAGGTCCCCAAGAAGGAGGCGCTAAATTATCATTCTTGGAGGTATGATGGGAATGTGGAGTAGCAGCAGATTGTCAACTGTGTCAAAGGTGGCAGAGAGATCCAGAAGAAGCAAAATGGAAAAGTGGCCTTAAGACTTGGCAGTGAGAAGGTCATTGGTGACTTTTATGAAAGCTGTTTCAGTGGAGTGTTGGGGTCGAAAGCCGGATTGGAAGGTTTCCAGAAGAGAGTTAGAGGAGATGAAACTGGTAAGGCGGTTATAGACGAGCCGCACCAGCAGGGGAAGTAGAGAGATAGGGCGATAGTTAGATGCAACTTTAGAATCGGATGAGGGTCTCTTGAGAGTGGGTGTAATTAGGGCATGTTTTAGAGATGATGGAAACGTGCCAGTGTTTAGGGAAAGGTTGAGGATGTGTGTGAGAGCTGGGATTAGTGTAGTAGAGAGGGGAGGGATGAGCTGAGATGGAATAGGATCCAGAGGACAGGTAGTGAGGTGAGAGGATGACATTAGGATGGAGACTTCATCCTGTGTTGCACGGGTAAAGTAGTTCAAAGTGGCTGTGGGAATGGTGAGGGGAGTAGACTGGGTATGGTTGGTTAGTTGAGAGGGTGGAGTGTGTGAGACATAATGGGAGGAGAGTTCATTGTGGATAGTTTGAATTTTATTTGTGAAATGGTTGACAAAGTCTTCAGCCATGAGACAGGAAGGGATGGGAGTAGGTGGTGGGCGGAGAAGAGTATTGAAAGTGGCAAACAGACGTTTGGGGTTGGAGGACAGAGTTGATATTAGTGATGTGAAATAGTAATAATAGGGTTTTCATTGTCCTATGAGGGACTGATTGGGTTAAATAGGCTTACATGGGGTTGAATAAGTTAGGGTTAGATTGGCACAGTAAGGGATAGAAACCAGCAATGGTTATTAGGTCCAGATAGGGTTAGATAGGGTTTAGTATGGGTTAATGGGGTATAGTTAGGGTTAATAGAGTAGTGTACTGCATAGACTTTGTCAAGAGCGTCCTGGAGGACCCGCATGGCACTTGTAGGTTTAACCTAGGAGTTAAGAGTGTCCTATAGGGGTCTATATAGACCCCTATTGGACTGAGGGGGTTAATTTTAGTATCATGGGGCTCTGTATAGAAATGTAGCAAGGGGTTACTGTGGGGAGGCTACAGGGGTCACAATTGGGACCCCTTTCGCGTGGGGAATTGTTTAGGGAGTAGTGAGGAGCATCAGACGCCGGTGTCGGGCTGCTCCAAGGCAGCACAGATGGGCTTTAGCATCCCTCACTTTTTTGTGCCTGTAGGGATTCTTCCGAGGTGCGAGGTTCACCCCATAGATTTATATGTGCGTGTTACTACGTAGCTCTCCCGGACCCTATTCTTGGCCGATTTTGGGTGTCAACTCGCAAAGGAGGCTGCGAGGGACATATTGTGGAATCGGTCCTCGCATACAGCAAAAAAAAATCTATTTTGCGAGGACCGAGGGAACTACGAGGGCTAATTTAATATGGCAATTAATGAGGCCCCCAGTTTTTAAATGTCATCCAATCATATCACTTTCTGATAGCTTTGCATGTCAATCCAAAGTCTACAAAATGTTCAAAGGGATCAAAAACAAAATCTCTTTTTTTTTATTGGTTCAGTCATATTGATTTATACAGTATGATGCAAAAGTACATAAAAGTTTAGGTAATCCTCCAAGTCATCACATATTTGCCATTACTTCTATTAACATTGGCAGTTTTCCTAGATTGAATTAAGCCATTTATTATGTACAGCACCGACAATCTAAAATACAAGAGTTTTGTAGTTTAAGCAATAACTTGCTCATGGCAACAACAACAAAAAAATAATAAAGACAGAAAATAGCAAATTTAAACATATCAATTTAATCACATATTAATAGTCTGTCTTTAGACTAATGGCTCTGAATAAATCTAAATTTGTAATATTATGTAGATATTTAGATATTTTAAGTTCAGCTATCTGGAGTTCTGATGAGATGAGTACTTCTAGGAAAGAGACATGTTATGAGGTTCTGTCCTAATTCCATAATGGAAGTCTGTGTGAACAGACTGGGCAAATTAAGAAAAGGTATCTATTTTCAGAGAATGTAGATGACAGAAGTAAAGCCTTTTAGGGATTGAAAATATGATCCCAATTAAATTAGAAAATCAAGGACCAATTACAGTAGAAAATTTAACTTCAGACACAAAAAGTGAAGAAAAAAGAGTTATCAATTAGAATATCTGTTTGCAAACTTTTTGCAGAGCATATGGGAAGAGTTATCTATTCCTCTCTATGCACTGCCCATCCATTAATATTAATATACAGGAAATAATTATGGTTTGCTTTTTTAAACTAAAATACTGTTCCATCAGTAGTGTTTTGTCTTGCATTATCCACAATAATATTGCAAGCTACTGTAACTAGTAAATATTCCATTTATTGAGGGTGATAATTACAAGCGTCACTGTAATGGTTTGACTTTCACAACATCAGTGCAAAACAACTTTTCAGTTTTCTTGTGCTTAAACCCCATTTTGTATCTAAAAATATATATTTTTTATGATATGCATGAGCTAAAGCTCATTCAAAAGGTTTTCACCAGTGGGGTATCTCCATCTAATAACCAATTCCATTAGTTTGAATGGAAAAGGAATGATACATTGTTTATTTAACCCAGTTACTTGATGAAGGATGAGGCTTAGCATATCTGTATGTATTAGAACAGTGACAGGCAACCTAATACGCTTCAAAAACCTCATATTCAGCCCCTGAGACCTTAAAGTGGCCTACCATTGCCACAAGGCTTTTTATTTTATTCAAAGCAAAATGTTAAAAACAATACAGTAAAGGAATTAATTGATAATAAGTGGATTGTTATTGGGGAGAAGTATTTAGGAGTACTAGGAGTAAATAAAAGATTGTGTACTGTTTAAGAGGAGTATGCTTTCCCACAACAACAGGCTGGGAAGTGCCAGAGGGTTGCATGTGACCTTTGGGCCATATGTTGTCAACTTCTGTATTACACCTTTAATTTCCACAATTGAATGGAAATCAAAGGTCTTGTTCCACTTATTTCTTATAAAATGCAAATGTGAACATGTATGAGTACTAAAATGCACAAGGTAAGGTTTATGGATTTTCCCTAGGAATATAATATACCTGTATATCCATCTACTTCTATGTACTTTTTTTTATTAAGAAGTGCTTAAAAGCTATATGTTTGGGGCTAAGATCATACAATATTTACCTGCTTGGGTCTGCTCTCATGCAGCTCACGAATACACAATATGTAGTGTTTCAGTGACCTCTCTCTAAGCAGCATGTTTTAAAATGTTGTCACTGATTGCTATGAGATAGTAGTATACTATCTTCATGAGCTGCAGAGGGGAGAAATCAGTTAGGGACAGAGCTTTTTAGCACTTTACACAAAGGTAAAAAGATACATTGGTTTATTATATTCCTAGAGAAATACAGATACATTTTGTGTTCCTTTCATATATTGGATAGTTCAGGAAGAGTATACCTCACCTTTGGTTAGAACAGCTAAATAAGCTATCTTGTCAGGTGAGGGTCCTGACCATTCACTTTTTTCAACATTTCAAAACAAGGGTTGTGGGAAAAGCTTCTCTTAGCTTGCCTGCTATGCATTAAATTAAAAGTGCATTGGTAATAAATTGACTTTTTTAATGTGTAATTCGTGTAATTACTACTCTAGTGTAGTATATTGCAAACAACTACTTTTTCATTTGTCTTTAGGCTTTAGCTGATCATATTTTTATAAACTGGTTGACATTGGTGCTAGAGTGTAAGTTACACTGACTGTGTTGCACTGCAGCATTGAAGCAACTGCAGAGAAGAGGTAAAACTCTGCAAAGCAATTAAAAAAATATGAGATACAGCATAAGGAAGAACAAAAATAGCAATGTTTAATGTAACATTTCATATCAAAACTCAACTCCTGTAATTAAAATAAAGTCAGTTTAACTGATCTCTGCTACTTAGACATTATGAAAGCCGGACCAACACAAAGGCCCTTTAAAGCTGATGCAAAAGTTCAAATGGGCAAATATGTTTTCAGTGTAACAAAAGCCTTTGGTATCTATACTGTGTCTTATTAGTAAAGGTATATCATAGATGTAAAACAGGTCATGGACTTTTGAAAATGTCATTTTTACTGAGCATATTGTAACCATATTAGTGTAATTATCTAGAGTGCCGAACTATGTCTGTCTACTGGCCTCACAGGTTATCAGGACCCTCCTCCATATTGCAATGTCTAGTGCACACATCCCAGTTATGAAGTTGTGCTGGCTACAGTATGGAGTTTTTGAGTTTTACTTCACACACTGACAAGCTCTTACCAATGACAAGGGAGACAGGCTAACATGTAAACCACAGTGATGTGAGCAGAGGGAAATTAAAAAATCGGCAAATGTTTCATAAGTCTATGTTATTGGGCAAATGGTACATTTATTTCTCAGGATAAAACTTTGATCAATAGTGATCCTTTAATATTTTTGAAATAAACAGTTGAAAAAAATTATAACTGGATCTATTTACACATCTGTATGTAATGATTTTCCTTCTGGATCACTGGCGAAGGTGCTTGTGTACTTCAATGAAGCTTTGAGCTGGGCAGGTTACAGCATAGATGTCAGAAAAAGGATGATCCACTGGAGAAGGAACTGGCAACCCATTCCATGACATGGCACCGAAAGATGAGCCCCTCAGGTCAGAAGATAGCTACCACATTACTGAGGAAGAGTAGAGGGCAAATTCTAGTAGCACCAGATATAATGAAGAGGTTGGACCAAAGCAGAGAGGACACCCAGCTGTGGATGTGTCTGGAGGGGAAAGGAAAGTCTTCTGCTGCAAAAGAACAATTCAGCATAGGAACCTGGAATATTAGAACTATGAACAAAGGCAAACTGGACGTGGTCAAACATGACATAACAGGGTTAAACATAGATATCCTGGGAATTAGTGAACTCAAATGGACTAGTATGAGACATTTCACATCAGACAACCCCAAGATCTTCTACTGTGGTCAAGAACCTCGCAGAAGAAATTGAGTAGTCCTCATAGTCAATCAAAGGCTGGCCAAAGCAGTGCTTGGTTACAACCCAATTAACAAGCCAGTTTACATCACAGTGATCCAAGCCTATGCTCCAACTTTGGATGCTGAAGAGGCTAAAGTTGTCCAGCTCTACAAAAATATTCCAAACGTCATAGATATAACATCAAGAAAATATGTTACTATCATCATAGGAGATTGGAATGCTAAATTAGGGAACCAAAAGACACCTGGAATAACTGTCAAGTTTGGCCTTGGAGTACAAAATGAAGCAGGTCAGAGATTAGTAGAGTTCCGTCAGGATAATACTCTGGTCATAGAAAACACCCACTTCCAACAGCCTTAGAGATTACTCTACACATGGACACCACCAGATTGACAAAATAAAAATAATTGAAGAGCATATGGGAAGAGTTATCTATTCTTCTCTATGCATTGTCCCTGTATTAATATTTAAATACAGGAAATGACAAATTATGGTTTGCTTTTTAAAATAAAATACAGTTCTATCAATAAGTTTTGTTCTGTTTGCATAATATACTTGCATATGTTGCATAGATGGAGGAGCTCTATACAGTCAGCAAAAACAAGACCTGGAGCTGACTGCGACGTAGACCAGGAGCTTCTTATTGCAAAGCTCAGAATCAAACTGAAGAAACAAGATAAAATAATCAAACCAAGCAGATACAAAAGTATTAATATCCCCTCATAATATACAGTGGGGGTAAAGAAAATATTTAAGAGACTAGACATGGAAGATAGAATGCCTGATCCAAATGTTTGCAACATTATCCAGGAAACAGCAATAGAGAAAATCCCCAAAAGAAAGAAAACTAACAAGGTAAACTGGCTCTCTGCTGAGGCTTTTAAAGTAGCCCAGGAAAAAAGAAAGCAAAAAGTAGTGGAGATAGGAAAAGATTTGTCAATACAATTCAGAATTCTAGAGGATAGCAAGAAGTGACAAGAAGCCATTCTATAATGAGCAATGTAAAGAGATAGAAGAAGATATCAGGATGGGAAGGTCAAGAAATCTCTTCGAGAAAGTTGGGGATTTTATCAGCAGTGATGACCTCAATAGTTTGTCCAATGAGCTGGAGCCAGAAATCTTGGAGAGTCAGGTGTGATGGGCCCTAGGATGCCTTGGTGATAATAAGGATACAGGATTTGATAGAATCCCTGCTAAATAATTCAAAATCCTACACAATGAGTCTTACCTTATGTCAACACATTTGGAAAACTTAACAGTGGTCAATAGACTGGAAAAGGTCAGTCTAAATTCCAATCCCTAAAAGGCAGAGCCAAAGAGTGCTCCAATTATTGAACAACTGCACTCATTTCACATAGAAGCTTAGCTCCAACAATATATGAACCGAGTACCAAGCTGGGTTCCGCAGAGGAGGAGGCACAAGTGAACAAATTGCCAATGTCTGATGGATAATAGAGAAAGCAAAAGAGTTCCAGGAAAAACATTTACTTCTGCTTCATAGACTGTTCTAAAGCCCGCGACTGTTGGGATCACAACAAAATGTGGCAAGTCTTTAAAGAGATGGGAGTTACAGATCATCTCATCCGCCTCCTGAGGAATCTATATGTGGACCAAGAAGCCATGGTCAGAATCAAACATGGGACAACAAATCAGGAAAGGAGTCTGACAAGGTTGTATATTGTCACCTTATTTAATCAACTTATACGTGGAGTACATCATGCGTAATGCTGGCCTGGATGAATTCAAAGCCAGAATCAATATGACTAGAATAAATATCAACAACCTCAGATACAGATGATACTACTCTGATAGCTGAAAGTGAGGAGGAACTAAAGCACCTATTGATGGCCTGCTGCTCAGTGTTAAAAAGACAAAGATTGTGGCAAACAGCAATCTCAGTTCCTGGCAAATAAATGGGGAGAAACTGGAGGCAGTAACATATTTTATTTTCCTGGGATTCAAGATCTCTTCAGGGGTGACTGTAGCTATGAAATTAAAATATTTTTTTTGCTTCTGGGGGAGAGCTATGGCAAGCTTGGACAAGCTAGTAAAAAGTAAAGATATTACACTATCAACAAAGGTCTGCATAGTTAAACCTATGGTATTCTCAGTAGTAAAATATGGATGTAAGAGCTGAACCATAAAGAAGTCTGAGCACAGTAGAATTGATGCCTTTGAATTGTGGTGTTGAAGAAAACTGCAAGAAGATCCAATACATAAGTACTTCAGGAAATCAAGACAAACTGTTCACTGGAGGCTGAAGCTTAAATATATTGGCCATACCATGAGAAGACAGGATTCCCTAGAAAATATTATGGTGCTGTGAAAGATTAAAGGCAAGCAAAGAAGTGGAAGACAGTTGGGGAGATGGATGGATGAGATCATTGAAGCAATGAACATGGAGCTCAGAGGGGCAGTGGCTGACAGATGTGCCTGACGTGCTGTAGTCCATAAGGTCACGGAGAGTTGGAACGACCAAATGACTAAACAACAAATGTAATGATTAATAGCAACAAAGTATTCACTAACATGGTGGAGCAGCAATTTCCTAATGGTTTACTAGTTTACCATAACTTAGATCTTAATTATATTTAATCATATCAGTCTGTCACAATGCTCTTTCTTTTGACAGATGTTATTTCTGATGAGTGTAGGAATATGACCTTATTAAAAAAGAGAGTAAGGTCCAATTATCAAAGAAAAGCATAGAAGTTAACTCTGCCTACATATATTTGACTTTATTAAAATTGAACAAATGACAAAATATGATTTAAAGCATGGAATGGCATTGAATTATAATGTTGAATTATTACTTCTCAACAACATTGCCAATTTACATATATAAACTTGCAATGAATTAATTTACATTTTTTATTGCCATATTAATTGCAGAACACATGTCTCTCAAGCTGTGTACTGACTTTTAAAAATCTTACATCTTCATCAGAATAATATGTGCTGGCACCTAAGGCTAACAGATCTTAAATAAAAAATGTGTACCTGTTAAATATTTGAAATGTCAAACACAAAACCTAAGCTATTCGTATTTGTTAAATACAGACATCACATTTTCCATTTTCCATTATATGAAATGGAAATATATAGTGGCAGTCCATTTTATTTCAATATCACTATACATTCATTGAACAACAGAAAATATACACAATTTTCCATCTCATACCATTTGTCCAGTGTTTTTATATAATATTCCACAAAGCAAAATTAAGTGCCTATATGTAGAGGTAGATTCTTTAGAAATAAATAAGATGAGCTATGACAAATGAGTCTATCACTGCTCATTGCACCATAACCCTTCACATTATTTACGAAACTTAATTCATACAAATGAGTCCACAGTGCACTTACAATTTCTCCACTCAATTTACAACTTTGTAGTTTACTATTGCTTATGGGCCTCAATCAACTTAAGGAATTTTAGAATTGTAAAGCAGTGGCTTAACATAAATATAACTATTTGCCATGAGATCAGCAAAAATATATAAATATGTTTTTACTGTATTATATTTCTTATACATCATTTGATTCCTATTTTATCAGAAACCAGTCAGTTATAAATATTTCAACTTACAGGCTTTATTAAAATAGGAACCAGTATCTGTAGAAGAAACGTGTTATATTTCCATTATTTTTTGTTGGTGATATCACAGTAAACTACACTTTTTGAAGTTAGTTATAATTACGGCAAATTGCACAGTTTCCGGTTACAATGTTAGGTGAATGTATCACAATCTGCAGAGATCAGAAAAATGGTCCAGTGAATACAGTATTAGTGATCACTCCCAGTGGTTTACGTGCAACACACGCTTATCATGTCCATAAAATCACTCGCTAGTGATGCTATACCATGTTATGAACTGCATGGTTACCAAGTAACAGAAGTTAAAACAAACTGTGACTGTTGTGATCCATAACCCGTTGTGACAACTGAAATGGCTTAGGGGTCTGCCAGAGATATCTCATGGGTCACAATGGGTGATGTGACAAATTGGGTCACATTTACTAGAACTCAAACTTGTCAAGTGAATTTATTTTAACTGATTCTATTCAGAAGCAAACTATCTTATATATATTAATTTTAGATTTTCCTAGTTGATTATTTCTTACCTGATCTCTACACTTGCGGTTGAATATAACACAGTGTGTGTGTGTGTGAGATTTTGTGCTGTTCACAGTACCAGTGAATAAATGCCTCCCTCAAAAAAAAAAAAAATTAAGTGACAGTGCCCTTTGCTTAAATGACTTAAATGACCACATCAAAATCTTTTTTTTAGTAAGAGTTACAGTGCACATAGCACTGCAACTTAGTAACCTGAAAATCAATATCAGTCTTTTTTACAGGGCTGCGTGAGACCACATAAAATAGCCTGAAACAACCAGTGTTATCAAGTTACGGTCTGCTGTTACATTCATTTTTACTCAAAGACGATCAAAATCTAATTTTATGAACCTCAGGCAAGTTACTGAGATTGCGTATTTTTTAACAAAAAGTTATGTGTATTGAATACCACCCATAAGTGCTCTAAAAAGCCTGGCTGAGACCTGCCAAAAGCAGTTGAAAAGACGGTAAGAGAGTACAAAAGTGCATTATAAATGTATATGTTACATTTCCATAGGCACATATGTTGCATTCACTATAATATTTGACAAAGTGTGAGTAATGCCTGCACAGCGCTTACTGCGCAGGTGTTACTCACACAATGGTCAGTAAATCCTGGCTGGCAATGCGCATGCACACATGCATGCACATGCGTGTTGCCGCCCACCATGTGAGAGAGAGAACTTGCGCAGAGAGAGAGAGTGTGCGCACAGAGATAGACAGAGATGGCACAGAGAAAGCACAGAGAAGGCACAGAGAGAGAGAGAGACAGAGGGCACAGAAAGAGACAGAGGGCACAGAAAGAGACAGAGGGCACAGAGAAAGAGAGGGCACAGAGAGAGGGCACAGAGAGAGAGTGTACAGAGAAAGGCAGATGGCACAGAGAGAGACAGAAAGAGGACACAGAGAGACAAAGGGCACAGAGAGAGGATACAGATAGAGAGAGCACAGAGAGAGAGAGAGACAGAGGACACGAGAGAGTGCACATAGAGAGAGTGAGAGGGCACAGAGAGAGAGAGAAATGGCAGAGAGAGAGATGGAGGGCACACAGAGAGAGCAGAGAAAGAGAGGGCATAGAGAGAAAGCATGTGCACCGAGATAGTGCACAGAGAGAGACAAAGGGCAGAGAGAGCACTACCAGAGAGAAAGCATGTACACAGAGGCCAAGAGAGAGTGTGCACAGAGAGTGTGAGAGAGCACACAGAGAGAGCAAGCACAGAAAGAGAGGGCACAGAGAGAGAGAGAGCGCAGTGAGGCAGATTCATGCTGGAAATTAACCTCAACACATTGGATTGTCTTAGGGAGCATGCAAGGTGGTAAAGGCACAGGGACACAGGGACAAATGATGACAAGGTATATTGCGTTATTGTATTTTTGCTGTTAAGAAAGGTCAGCAACAGCAAACAGAGGCTGTGGAGAGGCAGAAGCTGCCCCAGGAATCTTACCTCCACCAATGGGAATCTTGGGTACAACTATCCCATGCCATATATATATAGATATAATAAACATATAAAATCATAGCTAGTGCTATTGTACTAATTAATTATGAGATATATTCATATTCATGAGAATAGTGATCCATAACAGTGATATAATGTAATGATTTGGTAGTATTACCTCCCAAAGTTCAGTATTACTGTTGTTCAATGTAGACATATGTGCTAATAACTTATCAAATTTTGCCTGAACACATTTTGGGCATATTAATGCATGTGACATCTGGAAAACCATGTCTGTATCACTGTCATGGCCGGTACTGTTCACATGACTATGTTTTTGAGACCGAATAAGGCGAAATATTTCATCAGTAGTAGGTGGGGGGGGGGGGGACTATATAGATGTATTGTGGTAGAAAGTGTAGAGGGGGAAAGGGATGAATTTAGCTTGTAAGTCTGCAAGTTTCAATCCTGCAAGGTGATTTAGGGAAAGCACTGTGGACACCGGATTCCTAGCTCAAAGACAGGGCCCTCCATTCATTGCAATGTGTGAATCTTGAACTTGTCATTGCCTGTAACTTAACTGATGTATAGTGCTACGGAATATGTTGGCGCGTTACAATTAAATGATAATAATAATAATAATAATAATAATGAATTATCTACCCATGGGTGGGCGGGGGAGAAGGGGGAGAGTTACAATAGACAGTAGGGAGGTATTACTAGGTGACTCAAATACAGTGACAAACAGTTCACAATGACAGAGCCATAGCAACATAAAGTGTATGCTTGCTAATGTAAGAAGTTTGCCTGGGAAAATGCTAGAATTATTAGCAGTACAAAAAAAAATGGGACTTAATAGGCATTACTGTAACATGGTGGGATGAATTTTAATGACTGGACCGTTACGGTAATTTGGATGGTTATAACTTATTTAGGAAAGATAGGGGTAATGGTAGAAGACTATCAGGCATTTGTCTGTATGTTATGTCTGGTTTTAAACCTGTAGTCAGAGAAGATATTTATAGTGGACCTAGCCGCAACATTGAATCTTTGTGGGTCGAGTTAAATAGTGGAGGAGCTAATTCTAAATGCATATTGGTGGGAGTATGCTATAAACCCCCAAATATAATTGAAATTGAGGAAATGCAATTATTGTTACAGATTGGAAATGCAGCTAAGCACGGGCAAGTTTTAATAATGGGAAACTTCAATTACCCTGCAATAAACTGGATAGATGAAACCAGAAGTTCAGCTAAAAGGAGCAGGTTCTTGAGTACCCTCAGGGATCATTATCTGGCCCAGGTAATACAAGAACCTACTAGAAATAGGGCCATCTTGGATTTAGTCATCACAAGTAATATTGATATAATATCAAATGTTAAAATAGGGGAACCTTTGCGGAACAGTGATAACAACACAGTCTCATTTGAGATTGAATACAAAAAACAGAGTTGTAAGGTGCCAACAAAAACTCTAAATTTTAAAAGGGATAACTTTAATGGGCTAAGGGCAGCAATACAACATATAGACTGGGATAAAGAACTTATAGGGAAAAATACTTACTAAATATACATACACATCGGCATATACCCTGTGGAAATATAATGAATAGGAGTAAATCACATTCCATGTGACTTAACAATGACTTAAAGATCATGATAAGTAAAAAGAAGGAGGGAACAGAGGCAGCTTTATGTGACTATAAGGAAATCAACAAGACTTGCAAAATGGCTATTAGACTGGCTAAAATAGAAAATGAGAAGTTAGTTGCAAAGGAAAGTAAGACTAACCCTAAAATATTTTTTCAATATATTAATGGGCAGAAGGCGAGGAAGGAAGCTATAGGAGCATTACAAAGTGACACAGGTAGTCTGCTAATTAGTGACCAGGAAGAGGCAGATGAGCTTAATTGGTTCCTTTCTTCTGTATATAGGGAGGTACCAGTGGCTGGGAAACTGCAACAAAATGGGGCTAAACTACCATCACTAAATAATTGGTTAACGCAGAAAGAAATCCAGAAGAGATTGAAGAAAAGAAATGTTAATAAAGCTCCAGGTCATGATGGAATACATCCAAGGGTACTGAGGGAACTGGGTTTCTGTAATAGCCAAACCATTATATCAAATTTTTCAAGACTCACTCGCCACAGGGTCTCTTCCAGATGACTGGGAGAGAAGAAGAGGTGATACCTATATTTAAGAAGGGAGCAAGAGCAAATCCGGGGAATTATAGACCAGTGAGCCTCACATCTGTAGTTTGGGAAGCTTTTAGAAGGGTTAATAAGGATCAGTATACAAGTATATGTCTATTTGAACAAGATCATAAGTAGCAGTCAACACGGATTTATGAAGGATAGCTCATGTCAGACAATCTAATAAGTTTCTATGAGGAGGTTAGTAGGAACTTGGATCAGGGCAATTCAGTGGATGTAGTCTTTTTGGATTTTGCAAAGGCTTTTGATACAGTGTCACATGGGGAGACTTTTGAGCAAACTAAGGGATACAGAAATTGCAGTAAATATCTGCTCATGGATCGAGAGCTGGCTAAAAGACAGGAAGCAAAGGGTTGTTGTTAGAGATGTCACGGACAGTTCGCCCGTGGACTATTCAAGGCAATTTTGGCTCTTTCGCGCTTTTTGGTCCGCCCCCTATTCTTTATCATTGAGGAAACTTTGACCCTGCACCTCACAATCAGCAGACACATTCCAGCCAATCAGCAGGATACACTCCCTTCCAGAGCCTTCCATCTGAAGGAACAGCATACATTTTAGAATCATTCTGAAGCTGCATTCGTTGTGAGAGGACAGATAGTGTAGCTGCTGGAGATTTAATAGGGAAATAAATAGCCAGGCTGTGTATTTAGCTTCCACTACAGACCTGAAGGACTCATCTGATATCTGCTGCAAGGACAGCAACCCAAAAAGCCCTTTTTAGGGCTAGAACATCATTTATTTTTATTTTATTATTTGTTCTGTGTAATCTAATTGCATATGCCTGCCTGCCAGCGTGTGTGTGTGACAGACTAACACCTAACAGCTTATATTGTGCTTATTTTCACTACTCATACCTGGTGGTGTACCATACATTGAAAACAACCATTTTTTCCTGTAATCTAATTTCAATTGCCTGCCTGTGTCAGTCTCACAGCTAATATTCTGCTCTGTTTCACCAGTCATAGTTGGTGTACCATACATTGAAAAAAAACAACTCTTTTTTCCTTTAATCTAATTTCAGTTGCCTGCCTGTGTCAGGCTCACAGCTTATATTGTGCTCAGTGAAATAAAACAACACTTTTTTGACTGTAATAGATTGAATAGCAATTGCCTGCCTACAGGCGTGTGTGTGAAGCCTATTGCATCTACTCTGCCAACTTTTGCCAGTGCACAGTGATACGTCATATCTGGTGCAACCGTAGTGTACAGTGACATAAAACAACACTTTTTTGACTGTAATCGATTGAATATCAGTTGCCTGCCTACAGGCGTGTGTGTGAGACCTACAGTGCCTAGTCTGCCAACTTTTGCCAGTGCACAGTGACACTCATATCTGGTGTCACAGTAGCTTACACGCATAGTACCACTAATCGGAAAAAAAATGGCAGGCAGAGGCAGGCCACCCCGCAGGGGCCGTCGTGGTCGTGGTGATGTGATTCCCTTTGGCCCTAGAATAATGCCCAGTTTTCAGAGGCAACGTACCCTGAACTTGAAAAGTTCTGAGGACATGGTTGACTGGCTAACATAGGACACCCAATCTTCTACAGCTTCCGCTCGGAACCTCTCCAGTTACCACTCGCCCACCTGCCGCCACCACCAACACTAGCACCACAGCCGCTTCACTTGATCCGTCAGCTGAGTTATTTACACATCCGTTGAAAGAAATGAGTGATGCGCAAACATTAGTGCCAGAGGATGTAGATAACAGTGATATATTTCCCAGTCAGGCAGCATTACACACATGGACTTACGGTCTGATGATGATGATGATGTTGTTCCCGGTGCTGCTTCCTTTGTTGAGTTGTCAGATACGTGAAGTGAAGCGGTTGATGATGACGATGCATCTTTGGATGTCACGTGGGTGCCCACTATAAGAGAAGAAGAACAGGAGGAAAGTTCAGATGGGGAGACAGAGAGGAGGAGGAGACAAGTTGGAAGCAGGGGGAGGTCGTCGCAAGTAGCTAGTGGCACAGTAAGACAGCATGCATCGGCACCCGGGGTCAGCCAGACAGCACGCCAGTCAGTGCATGCTGTTGCCACCACCAGAATGCCGTCATTGCAGACTTCAGCAGTGTGGCAATTTTTTGGTGTGTCTGCCTGTGACAACAGCGATGCCATTTGCAACCTGTGCGAAAAGAAACTGAGTCGTGGGAAGTCCAACACCCACCTAGGTACAACTTCTTTGCGAAGGCACATGATGTCACATCACAAACGCTTATGGGATCAACACATGAGTACAAGCAGCACACAAAGTCAAAGCCGCCATCCTCCTCCTGGTCCAGCATCTTCAGCCACGTCAAACCACTGCTGCCCTGCTTGTCCCCTCTCAACCATACGCCACTCTGTGTCTCGCCCTGAGCAGTCCCTGTCTCATTTGCCCACAGTCAGGTGTCTGTCAAGGACATGTTTGAGCGTAAGAAGCCAATGTCACAAAGTCACCCCCTTGCCCGGCAACTGACAGATGGCTTGTCTGAACTCTTAGCCCGCCAGCTTTTACCATACAAGCTGGTGGAGTCTAAGGCGTTCGAAAAATGTGTAGCTATTGAAACACCGAAGTGGAAGGTACCCGGACGAAATTTCTTTGCACAAAAGGCAATCCCCAACCTGTACTCGATTGTGCAAAAGGAAGTAATGGCATCTCTGGCACACAGTGTTGGGGCAAGGGTCCATCTGACCACTGATACCTGGTCTGCAAAGCAATGGTCAGGGCAGGTATATCACCTACACTGCGCATTGGGGTAAACCTGGTGACAGCTGCCAAGCATGGAATACGTGGCTCTGCAGAGGAGTTGGTGACACCGCCACGACTCCTCCTACTCCATCCTCTTCCATAACCTCCTCGGCTGAGTCCTCTTCTGCTGCTGCTATGTCTTGCTCCACATCAACGGCACCCCCCCCAGCTCCACAGGTACTATTCCACATCCCGGATACAGCAGTGTCACGCCGTCTTGGGGTGATCTTCCCTGAAAGCAGAGAGTCACACCGGGACCAGCACTCCTGTCGGCCCTGAACGCACAGGTGGATCAGTGGCTGGACTCCGCACTAACTGGAGATCGGCAAAGTGGTGTTTGTGACAACGGAAGAAATTTGTTGGCGGCATTGATTTGGGCAAGTTGACACATGTGCCGTGCATGGAACATGTGTGTAATCTGATTGTACAACGCTTTGTGCATAAGCACCCAGGCTTACAGGACATCCTGAGCAGGCCAGGAAGGTGTGTGGCCATTTCAGGCGTTCCTAAACGGCCATGGCGCAACTTTACAGATATCCAGCAGCGAAACAACATGCCAGTGAGGCGCTTGATTTTAGACAGCCCAACACGTTGGAATTCAACACTCCCTAATGTTGGACCGCTCTGCTCCAAAAAGAAAAGGCCATTAACGAGTATTTGTATGACCTGGGTGCTAGGACAGCCTCTGCGGAGCTGGGATCTTTTTGCCACGTTACTGGACGCTCATGCGCAAGGCCTGTAGGCTTATGCGTCCTTTTGAGGAGGCGACCAAACCTGGGTCAGTCGCACCGAGGGCACCATCAGCGACATCATACCATTTGTTTTCTTCCTGGAGCGTGCCCTGCGAAGTGTGCTGGATCAGGCTGTAGATGAGCGTGAACAGGAAGAGTTTGTGGTCACCATCACCACCAGAAACAGCCTTATCCAGCATCGCTTGCTGGACCTGCGGAAACGCTGGAAGAGGATTGTGAGGAAGAGGAGTCAGAGGAGGAATGTGGTTTTGAGGAGGAGGAGGAAGACCAACCACAACAGGCAGTCCCAGGGTGCTCGTTGTCACCTATCTGGTACCCGAGGTGTTGACGTGGCTGGGGGGAAGAACATATCTTCAGTAAAGATCACTGAGGACGAGGAACGGGACATGACTAGCTCGGCATTCAACCTTGTTCAAATGGGGTCTTTCATGCTGTCCTGCCTGTTAGGGACCCTCGTATAAAAAGGATGAAGGATACCACCTGTACTGGGTGTCCACACTACTAGACCCCCTGTATAAGCAGAAAGTGCCTGAAATGTTACCAAATTACCACAAGTCGGATAGGATGCAGCACTTCCAAAATAAATAAAAAGTATGCTTTACACATCGTATTAAGGGTGATGTCACAGCACAACAATCTAACAGCGGAAGAGGTGAACATAATCCTCCTCCTCCGACGACCACGCCGGCAAGGAGAGGACGCTTTACAGACGTGTTGTTGATGGAGGACATGTAGAGCTTTTTAAGTCCTATGCATCACCACAGCCCTTCGGGGTCCACCCTCAGAGAACGACTCGACCGTCAGGTAACAGACTACCTCGCCTTAACTGCAGATATCGACACTATGAGGAGCGATGAACCCCTTGACTACTGGGTGTGCACACTTGCCCTGTGGCCTGAGCTATCCCAATTTGCCATAGAACTTCTGTCCTGTCCCGCTTCAAGTGTCCTCTCAGAAAGGACCTTCAGTGTAGCGGGAGGTTTTGTCACTGATAAGAGAAGTCGCCTAGGTCAAAAAAGTCTAGATTACCTCACCTTTATTAAGATGAATGAGGGATGGATCCCGAAGGGACCGACAGTGGGCGATACATTAGATTAAAAAAGGCCTGATAGATGAGCTGCCTTGAGCTAATAATGGTCCACACGCTGCTGTATTTTATCCCTGAATGCCGGATGACTTGGGTGACTTATCCGCCACCAACTAGGGTTCAAGACGCAATGTTTTAGGGCACTTTCTGCCTGGCAAACTAACATCAATTTTTCTGGTCGCTGCAACAATACCTAATTTTTGCATTTAAATTCTTTTATTGTCAGAAGGCATACAGCATGTCATGAAAAATAAAGCATTTTTGAACAGTCTTGCATAACAGTTGTGCAAAAATACATATTTACAATCAAGACATTTTGTGAAAGTTATCTGGCTAGTCCTTCTTATTTTTACTTTTTAGGTTAATAATTTTTCTTATTTTTTACTGTGATTGCAATTTAAGAGATACCTAAAACATGGTAAAACAGACAATAGTAAAGAGTATATTTGCAGGAAACACCAAAGTCCTATTAGCTATCTTCCCTCCAGCAGTATTAGCTTATTATTTACAATATCTAACCTGGGCAATCACCCTTGGCTTACCCTAGGGCAGGCTTCAGTAAGCGACCTCTCCTTTCCTGGGATGATTTTGCCGCCGGTTGCTTCTGAAGGGTCTCCAGGGCTCCCCCACTCCGGTCCTTCCCCCAGTGTCGCTTCAACCAGTAACAAATGTTTCATATTTGTAAAGCGACCCAATGATCCCCCTTGATAGAGGTTTATCTTTACAAATTTTGGAGAACCAATTTAAGACCGGTGTCCCCTGTTTCTGGGTCAGGGAGTGTGTGAAATTCCTCAGCCTACAGTAATTGTAATGTTCTGACAGCGTAGCTCATGCTTGTCCCTCAGTTCCTCATAGGTGAGCATCTGGCCCTTTACTAGCCAGTCTCCCAGTCTATCTAGTTTCCTTGACCTCCACCAGTGTTGTGATGTTGTGCTCATGTGTTTCGGGGCCTGAGGTGATCAAGAATTGGGGTCATTTGGGTGGATCCAGGGAACAAACCTGTGTGTTTCTTGGCCCATTTCCAGTATGAAAGTGAGTGTCTGATTAGGGGGTTTGGAGAGTTTTTAAGGCTCTGAGGCAATTCTGATAGCCAAGCCACCTTGTCCCAGGTTAAGGGCCTTAAAGTGTGGTTCTCTAAATACACCCAGGCCGGTTGATGCCCTATAGAATGTGCTATTTGGAGGAAAGATAACTGAGCTGCCTTGTGGTAATATTTTAAGTTTGGACACGATAGTCTGTCCTCTGACTTATGAAGGTACATAATTTTATTTGTGATGCGTGAGGGAGAGTGGTTCCAGATAAACTGAAATATTTTCCTTTGAATATTTTCGAATTCTTGTTATTTAATCGGGATCGGGAGTGTTCAAAATATGTAGAGCAACCTAGGAAGGACATTCATTTTTATAGTATTTATTCTCCCTAGCCATGATAACCTATATTTTGTCCATTTACTCAGGTCATTAATTATTGTTTTTTAAAGTTTGGAGTGGTTGGCTTTGTACAAGTCCTCTAGCTTAGGGGTTAGTCGGATTCCCAGGTAGTTTATGTGGTTCTTATCCCACTTAATATTAAACTTCTCTTGGAGACCCTGCTTCTCTACTGCTGTTAAGTCAATCGCTAGTGCTTCTGTCTTCTCTATATTCAGTTTAAGGCCAGAAAACTGACCAAACTCCTCCATAGTTTGAATCAACTCTGGGACCGATTGGGTAGGGTTTGAGAGCATACACAGCAGGTCGTCTGCAAATAGATAAGTTTTGAAATGGTGATGGCCTATTTTTATGCCTGTGATCCCAGCGTATCCCACTTTGGCATTTAAAGTCTCCAAGTCATTTTCTTCTATTAAGGGGAGATCACAGGAATTAAGAAATCCCCTCATTTTGTGTAGATCTATGTGTTTTGTTGCCGTATAAAGGGTATTGTAAAATTTTGTAAAAATCTTCTGGATCTTATTTGGGTTCGTTGTTTTTTCTCCCTTCGAGGTCTTAATTTGAAGTATCCTATTTTGTGTTGTTTTTGTTTTTTAGTTTCCTGGCTAGTAACGGGACAGGTTTATTGGCATTATTAAATCCGATAGGAATAAATAGTACAACTGAACACACCACTCCTATCTGGTGGCACCTTAGATTGCACGCGCAGTGCCCCAAATTTGAAGTGGGAGGACCGACCAAACATCTTTTTCCATCTCCCGCTTCTAATAATCCATGCCATATACACGTCCCCTGATAGGTGACGTAACAGGTATCAAACTGATAGGAATAAATAGTACAACTTAATACACCACTCCTATCTGGTGGCACATTACATTGCACGTGCAGTGCCCCAAATTCAAAGTAGGAGGTCCGACCAAGCATCTTTTTCCATCTCCCTGTTCCAAAAATCAATGCCATATACACGTCCCCTAATAGTGGACGTAAAAGCGATTAAACCGATAGGAATAGTACTACTTAACAGTACACACCTTAAAATAACGCAGACAGAGGCAACGCAGAGAGAGGAGTCTGAAGAAGAGGAATCAGAGGAGGAAGGTGGCTTTGAGGAGGTGGAAGACCAAACACAGCAGGTGTCCCAGGGGGCTTGTTGTCACTTTTCGGGGACCCTTGGTGGCTGGGTGGAGGAAGACAACTTCAATGACAACAGTGAGGACAAGGAACGGGACATGGCTAGCTTGGTATCCAACCTTGTGCAAATGGGGAGTTTGCGGTTGTGCAAAGGGACTGTTTGCTGTTGTTTGCAGTGCATTAAACGGGGAGATTGGTCTGTTACTGTGAAGCGGGTGTAACCCTTACACTACCTGATCGATACAACATTATACCTGATGTTTTAAAGCATGTTATTCCAAACAATTTAGGAATGTTAGGTGATTTATGCCCATTATGGCTTAAAACCAGACTCTGCATCAACTATGTAATTTTCCGTGGGAGTTTTGCCATTGATCCCCCTCCGGCATGCCACAGTCCAGGTGTTAGTCCCCTTGAAACAACTTTCCCATCACTATTGTGGCCAGAAAGAGTCCCTGTGGGTTTTGAAATTTGCCTGCCCATTGAAGTCTTTGGCGGTTCGCCCGTTTGCGAACATTTGATGAAATTCACGTCCACGGTTCGCGAACCGAAAATTTTATGTTCGCGACATCACTAGTTGTTGTAAATGTAACATGCTCCAATTGGACTAATGTGGTAAGTGGGGTTCCTCAGGTTTTGTAATAGGTCCTCTCCTTTTGAACATATTTATTAATGATGTAGAAGTAGGACTGGAAAGTAGTGTCTCCATTTTTGCTGACACTAAGTTCTTCAACGTAATTAAATCAGATAATAATGTACTTTCTCTACAAAGGGATTTGCATAAATTAGAGAAATGGGCAGCTAAATAGCAGATAAGATTTAATACAAATAAATATAAGATTATGCATTTGGGAAGGAAAAATAGCCATGCAATTTATAATCTTAATGGAGCAATTCTAGGGGTATCTGATATTGAATGGGATTTGGGAGTACTTGTGGACAACCACCTAGGTAACAGTGCTCAATGCCAAGCAGCAGCTGAGAAGGCAAATCAAATATTAGCATGTATTAAGAAGGGTATAGAAGCAAGGGAAGCAAATATAATGCTATCACTGTATAAATCCCTAGTACGCCCTCATTTGGAATATGGAGTACAATTTTGGGTACCACTTCATAAAAAGGATATTTTAGAGCTGGAAAAAGAACAGAGAAGGGCAACAAAACTAATAAGTGGAATGGAGGGGCTAAGTTATGAAGAAAGTCTAACCAAATTAAACTTATTTTCCCTAGAAAAAAGGCATCTACGAGGGGATATGATTACCTTATTTAAATACATCCAGGGTCAATATAAGGCTTTGTCAAGTGAACTTTTTGTAGCAAGAGATTTTCAACTGACAAGAGGACATCCCTTGAGGTTAGAGGAAAAAAGATTTCACCTTAAAGAAAGAAAAGGGTTCTTCACAGTTAGGATTGTTAAACTGTGGAATTCTCTACCAAAGGAGGTGGTGACAGCTCATTCGATAGATTACTTTAAAAAGGGTTATATAAATTTATGAATAAAGAGGGCATTCAAGGTTGTCCAAGATAACTAGCAAAGGAATATTGACCCAGGCAGAAATTCCTTGGGGTCAGGAAGGAATTTTGCTTTCTTTTGTCCGTATGAGACAACTGGCAAAGTTTCAATGTTTTTTTTTCCTTTTGCCTTCCTCTGGATCAATTAACAATTATTAATAAAGAGTGCACATATTAAGAGGATCAGAAGAGTTCTAAAATGCTTGAGCTTGATGGATTTACAGTCTTTATTCACCCTCAAATACTATGTAACTATGTAACTATCATGATATCACACTTATTGCAAAGTGTGCAATAAGTGATTTGATGTTAAATTATGTGATTTGATGTCAAATTATGATATAAACATCATATTTAACATGGAAAGTGTAAACACTTGGCCATAACAGCATTGATTGATAATTAACATAACATTAGTGACATGGAAACATAAGAGTACAGTAATCAAATTTATGGAGACACAGATGTATCCAGACATATGTCACCATCAAAAGTTATCACATATAAGAGTTGTCAAACTGCGGTTTGTCGTCCTGCTTGCGAGACTTGCAAAGCGAGGCGAGCCGTTGAGGCATAGAAGCCTTCAAAGCTTGGAGGACTTGGGCAATAGCGAGGAAGGCGCTCATTGTCCTGTGAGCCTCATGAAGCGAGGCGACCAGTTGAGGCATGGAAACACACAGGACTTAGGCAGCAAGCAGTTGAGGAACGCGAGGAACTTTACTTAGGCCTGCAAGCACTTGAGAACCACAGGAAACTCGAAAAAATACAAATGTAACGCACGATCCGCGGTAATCGAAAAAAACACAAAAAACATAAAAAAACAAATAAATAAAACCACACTCACACACAGCACAGGGGGAGAGCCAGGATGCCTGTGAGTGAGGTTGCAAGCGAATTTAAGCCAAAATGTCCTGTGTTTCTTCACTCAAAAAATGGTTAAGCAAGAAAAAAAATGGCAGATGAAAAACATAAAAAAAATCTGAAACTGGATGAAAACGAGGCTCTGCAATGCCATGTGTGCAGACCTTGAAAATACACGACGCCACACACAGTAACACTTACATGATCAACACCAGGCATGCGGAACATAGAAAATTCACATTGCCAACACTTGCACAAACAAAATCCGACCTCGCAAAATTGTAACGGCCGAACTGCGGAAAATTGGAAAACACGGAGAGCAACAAAAAAACAAAAAAACAATAATTAAAACACACCCACACACAGCACTGGGGGAGAGCCAGGATGCCTGGGAGTAAGCTTGCAAGCAAATGTAAGCCCAATTTTACTGTTTCGTCACACAAAAATTGTCTAAGTGAGAGAAAAAATTACAGACGAAAAACTTTAAAAAATCTGAAAACGCAATGAACATGAGGCTAAGGACATTCAGACCTCGGAAAAATACAGAACTCAGAAAAAATTCACAGGACTAAGAAAATACACAACGGCAAAGACACTACACTTGCACAAACAACGACAGGCACGCAGGATTTTGAAAATAAAAGCAAAGGAAAGATTCAACAGAAACACAGAGGAGAAACACACAGGGGAAGGGATGGGAGAGATTCTGGAGACACATGGCATTCCAAGCATTAAACTTGCAGGTTAATGAACCCTACAATGAGCAGTCCGGACAGTTAGGCATGAGGAAAGGATTCGCTATAAAGCGACCGAGAAGGTGATCATTGCAAAGCAGGAAAGTTGAAGAACACGAGGGTAGAGTCTCGCGCGAAGGTGCCCAGAGGGCCAAAAGACTCACATTGTGTGGCCATAACAGCATTGCTTGGCTTACATTTTTTTTGCCGTCATTTTTTGCCGGGCAATTCGCTAGTTGATATATAAATACGATTATGCTGTTATCCATATTTTATCAATTTCTTCATGCAGATGATTCTGAAAATATTATTTATATCCATCCACTATACCTTAACACAGGATGTGTATACTGAAATATGATACGGATACACAAAACAGTCATCATTAACTAAATGTAATTTATGTTTATGTCCTAAACCAGCAACCATACAAACACTGGACACATGTATTATGGGTATAATATTAATATTACTTTATATATACACAGAGAACAGTCATAAATGTAGCTGGCTGTGCGTTAATATTATTGGGGTGGAGCAAGTGATGCCCTGGAGGACAAGTGGCCTTTTTAAAACTAGATAATTTGAAGGGTTAAGGCTAATACTGTATAATAATAATGATGCATAACATTCTGCTAGAGACACGTGGTCGTTAGACCACAGTAATGATAAGGTTGATTAATTTAAATCTCATCATTCATCACTTCATATGACGAATCTAACAGAAAAAGTCGCATAGCACTTACACTGTGTCTTCAGTCTACTCAATCAAACATTTGTAATCCAAATCACAGTACACACATATAATGTTATTAAAAAAACTAAAAAGTCTAACGCAACTCTGACATAATCAGTGTATGGCCATATTCCCAAAAAATTATGAGAAAAAATCTACCATGATCTGTATGAACAGTACAGAGATTATTTTGTCACTGTAACAATAAATTAACTTATATGATGTTCACCTAGAAAGCGTACAGATCATGGAGTATCTGACAGAGAAATAATTTGCCATGACCAGTTAAAGATATTTAGCAATGATGTGAGACCTCACAAGGAATGCTTAGCTGTGACCACAATGTGTAGGCCAAGTAGTACTATCACTATCTCTATACAATAAGCCACATTGATATCACCTGTTAAAAGTATGCAGGCATGGGTGTAGAAGCCCAACAAATCTAGGTGGGGGGGGGGGGAGGACAGGAAGCAGGGGTGGAACTACCATTGTGCACTTGGTACAATGCACTGGGGCCTGCTCTAGGGGAGGCCCCATTGCTGCAGTGCCCTCAAAAACTGTTTTTTTTTGTTTGTTTAAAATTCTCAATGCCCCTGCCCCTATATAATAATAAAATTAAAAAAAATAAAAAAATAAATATAGATATATATTATAAATATTAATTATAATATATTACATATATATATATATATATATAAGTATCACATATATAATATATATATATATATCACATATATAGTTCTCAGCAGTGCAGGCTTGCCAAAAAACATTGGTAACGCAACGTTAAAACTGCGGGCTCGCAAAGCAAGCCCGCTGCAACTGGGGCCCTTGCAAAGCCAAAGGTGCTCCTTGCGCTGGTGGAAATGAGAGCCATAGGCGCTCATCCCTACGACCCCGTACGACTTAGGCAGGGAACGCCAAAGGTGCTCACTGTGGTGGTGAAGATGAGAGCCGTAGGCGCTCATCCCTAGGACCCCGCATGCATTAAGTATCATACCAACAACCGGCGGGACTACATAACACCAGAAAACTCAAATACACAATTCACAGTGTAAGACCCGTAACACTTTGAACAAATCCCTAAAAAAAATTACGCCCGACCCGTGGGACTACATAACACCAGAAAACTCAAATACATAATTCATAGTGCGACACCCGTAGCACTTTGAAAAAATCGGCAGAAAAACATTTGTCTCGTAACACTTTGAAAAATAAACCGCCACACAGAGAAAATAAAATACGACCCGCAAAAAATACTTACTTAACCCGGGCCGAGCCGCGCACATCCAAAAACAAATACAAAAAAAAAAAAAAATCATCACACACAGCACGGGGGGACAGCCAGGACATCTGGGAGTGAGGTTGCACGCAAATTTAAGTATAATTTTCAGAGTTTCGCCACTGGAAAATCGCCAAAGCGAGAGTAAAAATGGCCACCGAAAAAAAAAAAAAAAACGAGACTACACAAACCCTAAACAAGCAAAACACCGCCAGGCACATACGACTTTTACCCATGAACATACAAAGTAGAAAATACACTATTAGGAAGGACGCAAAATGCTCCAGACCCGCGTAACACATACACACTCGCCGCCATTTTACAACACTAACTTGAAATTAATAACATTACCAATCTAAAGTAACGCATTACACAACAAAAAAATTTTTTTAGCCTTGCGCACACAGCCTATTTACACTGCAGACTTGCCACATTGCTGACACTTACTCCTCAGGTCACCAACAGTCCAAATGTACATTGTATGATGCAGAAAAACAACAGCGATTGTTAGCTCTTCAGCATATTGATTCCTGGATATATTCATTACAAATAGGTAAAGTATATTAATTTAGTATTTAATTAATTAATTAATTACCGTATATACTCGAGTATAAGCCAAGTTTTTCAGCCCTTGTTTTAAGGCTAAAAAGGGCCCCCTCGGCTTATACTCGAGTCACAACCCCCCATGTCTCTCTAACCCCCCCGTGTCTCTCTAACCCCCTGTGTCTCTCTAACCCCCCTGTGTCTCTTTCCCTCCCCCCTCCTCATCCTCAAACCCCCTCCTCATTCTAAACCCCGCCTCATTCTAAGCCCCCCCTCATTCTACCCCTCTAAATACCCCCCCTTTCCCCTCACTTACCTGCACCTGCTCCGGCCTCCGCTCCTTCCGGCGTCTTGAAGTGGGGCGCAAGTGACGTCACGGCATTAGCATATACCGGGTGCTGGGGGTTTAGAATGCAGGGGAGGGGGGGGGTTGAGGATGAGGAGGGAGGTTGAGGAGGGGGTTGAGGATGGGGGGGTTGAGCTTGAGGAGGGGGGTTGAGGAGGGAGGTTGAGGAGGGAGGTTGAGGATGAGGAGGGAGGTTGAGGAGGGTGGTTGAGGATGAGGAGGGAGGTTGAGGATGAGGAGGGAGGATGAGGAGGGGGGTTGAGGATGGGGGGTTGAGGTTGAGGAGGGGGTTGAGGATGAGGAGGGGGGCTGAGGATGAGGAGGGGGGCTGAGGATGAGGAGGGAGTTTGAGGATGAGGAGGGAGGTTGAGGAGGGAGGTTGAGGAGGGGGTTGAGGATGAGGAGGGGGTTGAGTTTGAGGAGGGGGTTGAGGATGGGAGGTTGAGGATGGGAGGTTGAGGATGAGGATGAGGATGGGGGGTTGAGGAGGGGATTGAGGAGGAGGGTGTTAAGGATGAGGGGATTGAGGAGTGAGGTTGAGAATGAGGAGGGATGATGAGGAGGGAGGTTGAGGGTGAGGTGTGGGGTTGAGGAGGGAGGTTGAGAATGAGGAGAGGGGAAGAGACACAGGGAAGGGAGAGGGGGGAGAGACACAGGGAAGGGAGAGGGGAGAAGAGACATGGGAGAGAGAGGGGGACACAAGAGGTGGATACAGAGGGCAAAAAAGGGACACAGGGGGCAGCACATTTCCCACCCTCGGCTTATACTCGAGTCGCTCATTTTACCCAGTATTTTGTGGTAAAATAGGTGCCTCTGCTTATACTCGGGTCGGCTTTTACTCGAGTATATACAGTATTATAAAATATCAGTATATGATAAATTGTGGTTCAAAGCTTTCATGGGAAAGGCATGCTGCACCATAGCCCCTCTAGTTGCCAAATGTGGTAATGCATGATTAAGTTTAATTTTGCTATTTTATGTCCCTTATTAATTTAATCTGTGGGCGGGGAGGGTGTCACTTTGTTAAAAGGATAATATTATTAGCTCACACATCTATAACTGCCGGGTTTGATTAACATACAGTAGTATTGTAGGACTATGCAATTCCACAGTCATATGTGCATTGGTACATATTAAATGTGACATCAATCAAGGGGATTAAAACATGATATGTGGGGATGTCATTAATGGAATGGCTATATGAAAGCCACTGTGTGTCTAATTTACTTACATTATTTAGTAGCACTGCTCGCTGATGATCAAACTGCCTTTGTGGGTGTGAAATGTGCCTAAAATAAAATAAAACACACAGGTTATTCACTAATTAAACAAAATAAGGATATCATGAAGGCTACACATGTAGACATGATTATTGTTGACCAACAAAACAAAATTCATCAGCTTTAATGTCCATTAATGAGACAAGAAAAGCCAATCTGGTCTTGCATTGTTAAGAAGGATGACATGTTATCTCACACGTGGGTAACTACTGGATTTATTTAACATATTAGTGTAGGACTATGCTATTCCACAGCCATATGGGCATTGGTGCATATTAAACGTAACATATTTTATGTTATATGTGTATATGATAGCCGCTTCATATACTTTGCTTACATTATTTGGTAGCCCTGCATGCAGATGAACACACTGCTTTAATAAATGTAAAATTTGCCTAAAATAAAATAAAAAGAACAGGTTGATCAGTAAATAAAATAAAAGTATATATAGGGAATACATCATTTCTTCTTATTTGCATTCCTCAGTAAACATCAATTGGTAAAATGTTAACCATAACTATACGTGTCCACAGAGATGATAATATAATCTGTGGACAGGCATGAGTAAGTCAATAGATTTTCAATGAGGACTGTATTTAACAAAGATTAAATGATATGTAGCCGCTATTTCCTATCCCTGTCTAGTCACATGAACCCCACTCCCATGCACCCCCAGGGATTTGCAAGGGGAGGCATTGCAGATGGAGGTGAAGGCATAGCAGATGAAGGTGGAGGCATGGAGGAAGATGGGGGGGGGGGGGATCAGGCTGCAGTGACTGTTCTGGTATAGAGGACATGGTCCAAGCTCTTCTGAAGCAAGGCACTCTGATAGTTTGATGACTGGACCAGCCTATCCATGAAAGTCTCTATCTGCATGTTGTGCCTCCTCATCATCCTATAGATTTCTGAGAGCGTGCTACACATGTGAGGACACACCCTGCAGTAGGTTCACCATCATTGTCCATGTCTCTGTTGGTATATCCTCAATAGTTGCCTCAGCATGCGGTAGAATGTTTGATTTTCCTCCAAATAATAATAATAATTTGGTGAAATCAAGTGAAATGCTACCACCCAAAAGTTGTCTAATTTCCAATTGTTACATTAACAATAGCAGTATATATTTCTTTAGTTTGAATTTTCTTTTGTCATAGTGGCTGGTTACAACTATATTTTGTATTATTTAAAGTGCTTTAAATTGTCACTTTGCTGATGCTATTATGTTTCTTTAATGCTTTTCTGCAACTGTGCTTTTGTACATGATCTATCTCCATTTGCAAAGGCTGCAGATATCCATATAGCAAGTAAATAATGTATTTGAATGCACTCACTGAAAGGCAAACAGGAACATATCGGGTGCACATCTGACAGGGACCATTCTTCCAAAGCGCAGAAATATAAACATGTAGAAACAGATCCGCGATGCACATTTTTGTATAAATATCCTGAATAGATATTATGCCAATGTAATTTCAACATGCTGTACATCATTTTCAAACCTGTTATGGACAGATGAGAAATACACCATTTTAGCACATTTAAAATGTATGCTAAAGTGTATATGTTATTCTATGTTTGTCCATATGTACTCAAATTTCTTTATATGTAAGAATTATCCAGCACTTAATACACTGCATAGTAAATACTGTTTACAGAGTTCTAACATAAGCCCTTTTTCATACTGACTTAAAGCTCCATCCCATGCCTCTGTTTTGCAGATTTACGAGTCAAGTTGCCCCGTAAATCAGCTACGATCTATCACTTCACATATCAAAATACACCCTACGAGAACTGCCATATGTGTGCATTTATGTTTTATATATGTGCGTGTATATATATATATATATATATATATATATATATATATATATATATATATATATATATCACATATATAGTTGTGAGCGTACGAGTTGTTGCTAACGCTGCGGGCTCGCTACGCGAGCCGAGGCCCTCGCGAAGCGAGGGCACTGCCCGAGGGTCTCAGTTGCTGGCATGGAGCGCCGTAGGCGCTCCATGCCAGCACCTGAGGACCTCGCAAAGCGAGGGCCGCAGTTGCTGGCATGGAGCGCCGAAGGCGCTCCTTGCCAGCAACTGCGACCCTCGCAAACTTCACGTCGCAACCCAAACAGTACGACACACACATTACGACACTCGCAAACAACATAAGACACACGTTCACACACATTACGGACTCGCAACACTCGGACGCAACTCGCGAACATTACAAAATGTAAAACACAATACATACACACACCACATACATAAAAAACTTACCTACACCAAGAGGGAGCACCCAGCACCTCAAAAATACAACTTACACCTCGATTTTACTCGAAATAAAACAGTTTAGAGACTAAAAAAAAAATTGAAGCGAGAGAAAAAATGGCCGCCGAACAAAACGAAAACGAGGCTACAGCACTCTAAACTCGCAAAACACCACAAGAAACTCGCAAAACACCACAAAACACCTACGGATATTCCGATACAAACGTATACCACACATTACTCGCCATTTTACGCCAATGCGGAAGTACATGACAACGGTTTGGGCTCGCGCACGCACAGTGTTACACTGCACACATTCAGCACGCTTACACAGCAGATCCACACCACTAATGCTGCAGCAACATCAAAACACATTCACAGCTCTTCCACACAATGCTTTAAAATAGGTAAAGTATATTCATTTATTAATGTATTATATATTTCATTATTACACACTAAACAGCATTAGCTACCTTACAATTTCATTGCCGTCATTTTTTGACGGGCAATTCGCTAGTCACATATATAGTTCTCAGCAATACAAGTCGTTGCTAACACTTGCAGATTCATGTAGCGAGCCCACAGCAACTGCTGCCCTACGACCCCCTATGACTTTCAGGCCTCAAATGTGGACCCTCAGGAATCGAGGGGCCGCACTTGCGGAGGTGGAGGATCCCACGTTGGCTGCAATGAGCCGAAGGCTCATTGCAGGCCACAAATGTGGACCCTCGCAAAGCGAGGGGCCACATTTGGGGAGGTGGAGGCACTACAGCGCCTCACAATCGGTAACAAATGCACACAGAAGCGGGCCTTTGAAAAACCAAACACGCAATGACTAAATACGGACTTACACAAAAAAATAAGAGCCGTGGGGCTTAGAAAAAAAAAATTGCGGGCTTACACAAAAAAATTATGAACCGCGGGACTTAGAAAAAATTCATTACGGACTCGCAAAAACACGACCTTAACCGACAATCCACGCACAGCGGAAAACATAAAAAAAATAACAATACACACAAAAATAAAAAAAAAACCTTACCCACAGCAAGGGGGGACACCCAGGACGTCTGGAAGACAGGTTACACCTCGATTTCAGTCCAATTTACAAAGTTTAGACACTCGAAAATCCCCTAAGCAAAAGAAAAAATGGCCGCCGAAAAAAACAAAAAGGAGGCTACACGACCCCTAAAGCCGCAAAACACCGCCAAGCACATACGACTTTTACAAAAACACGTACGACCTACAACATACACCATTAGCAAAGACACCAAATCATCCACACCCGCGTACCACATACACATTCGCCTCCATTTTACAACACTAACTTACAGAATGCGGAAGTACCCAGCTACACAAACGGCTTCCCCTCGCACACGCATCCTATTTACACTACACACTACACACATTGCTGACACTTACACCTCAGCTCACCAAGAGTGCAAATCTACATTGTATGCTGCAGGAACATCAAAAAAGATTGTTAGCTCTTCAGCACATTCCTTGCTGCATATATTATTTACAAATAAAGTATATTAAGTTTTGATTTATAATTTAATTAATTAATTAATTACCATCCCAAAAAAAATACACAAAACAAAAACAAAACAAAAACACCAGTATCGCAAAAAAACACAAAGACCTTCAACACGCGCCTCACAAGGAGCACCAATGGTGCTCATAGGACACAAAGTACACCAGGGGAGAGCCTTGCAATAAGCGCCAAAAGGAGATCATTGCGGACCTTACAATAAGCGTGAAAGCGCCTATGATAACAAAAAATACACCAACCCAGAGGCTCGCAATCAGCGCGAATCATCTCAGACCACCAAAACACTTACTCTGTCTGGAAACAGCATTACCTGCCTTATAATTTTATTGCTGTAATTTTTTGACAGGCAAGTCGCTAGTATATGTATTTATATATATATATATATATATATATATATATATATATATGCGCTTGTATATATATATATATATAATATATATATATATATATATATATGTGCGTATATATATATATATATATATATATATATATATTGTGAAATTTGTTGGTAATTGTATTAAACTTTCATGTTTAAATACCAAAAACCTTAGCTGGTGCTTTCAATGTCTCTTTCTAGAATATCATTTGTTAATTAGGTAATGAGATGCCTGATTGTATAGAACCATTTTTTAAGTTTTCCCTTTTCTATCCTCTCGTTCGGCTTCCTGCTTCTACTGTTTGTCAATTCTTAGGAATCAATCTATTCACATCCAGGAAAAAAAAACTCCCTGTTATATGTCATGTTTCATTTTAACAGCGTCTCACTGGTCTCATTGAAGTATTTATTAACTGACTATTTTTCTAATGCTCTCAAGGTATATAGTCATATAGGAGATGATTCAATCTATACATATATATATATATATATACTAGCGACTTGCCCTTTAAAAATTAAGGGGCAATACAATTTCAAGGCATGGGAATGCTGTTTGACACATAATGTAAACTGTTTTGTACTGTGAGGACCTTCGGCGCTCATTGCGAGGCTTGCGCTGAGCGCCTTTGTCGTGTACGTTTGGACCTCTGAGAGAGATATATATTTCTATGTATATGTAGTTAAGTAATAATGAATGATTTCTTAAATTAATTAAAATACTTTAATTATTTATAATTGATATATGCAGCGAGCAATAGGCTGACGAGCTAACAATCTGTTTGTATTTTGCGTCTGCATAGAATATACATTGTGAGTGTTAGTGCCCTGCTTATAAAGTGTAATGAATGAGCTGTGCATTCTAAACAGGCTGCGTGCGCAAGGTAAAGCTGTTGGTTTATTGTGTAAAGTGGCATTGTATAGTAGTAATGTTATTAATGTGTTACGCTTCTCAGGAGCATTTTCCGGCTTTTATAGTTACATAGTTACATAGTTACATAGTAATTAAGGTTGAAAAAAGACTTTCAGTCCATCAAGTTCAACCTGTTAAGATCTCCTCTGATCTGCAATATGCGGATTAGTTATTAATTAAATTATTGATTAAATAATTATTAATAGTATAGTATTGGAGGATGAATAAAGAGTTAGTCCATCAAGTTCAACCTTTTTAGATCTCTATTGATCTTTTAAAGGTGGACTATTTATTATTATTGTTAATTGTTAATTGATCCAGAGGAAGGCAAACAGAAAAAAAAACCTCATTGAAACTTTGCCAATTGTCTCATAAGGGGAAAAAAAAGCAAAATTCCTTCCTGACCCCAGAAACTGGCGATCAAATTTCTCCCTGGATCAATATTCCTTGCTAGTTATCTAGGATAGCCTTGAATGCCCTCTTTATTCAAAAATATATCTAACCCCTTTTTGAAGTTGTATATCGAATTCGCTGTCACCACCTCCTTTGGTAGAGAATTCCACAGTTTAACCACCCTAACTGTGAAGAACCCTTTTCTTTGTTTAAGGTGAAATCTTTTTTCCTCTAACCTCAAAGGATGTCCTCTTGTCAGTTGATAATCTCTTGCTACAAAAAGTTCACTTGACAAAGCCTTATATTGACCCTGGATGTATTTATATAACGTAATCATATCTCCTCTTAGACGCCTTTTTTCTAGCGAAAATAAGTTTAATTTTGTTAGTCTTTCTTCATAACTTAGCCCCTCCATTCCCCTTATTAGTTTTGTAGCCCTTCTCTGTACTTTTTCCAGCTCTAAAATGTCTTTTTTATGAGGTGGTGCCTAAAATTGTACTTCATATTCCAAATGAGGGCGTACTAGAGATTTGTATAGTGGCAGAATTATATCTTCTTCCCTGGCTTCTATACCCTTCCTAATACATTCTAATATTTTATTTGCCTTTGCAGCCGCTGCTTGGCTTTGAGCGCTGTTACCTAGGTGGTTGTCCACTAGTACTCCCAAATCCCTTTCAATATCTGATACCCCTAGATTTGCTCCATTAAGATTATAGATTGCTTGGCTATTGTTCCTTCCCAAATGCATAACCTTACATTTATTTGTATTAAATCTCATCTGCCATTTAACCGCCCATTTCTCTAATTTATGCAAATCCTTTTGTAGGGAAAGTACATCATTATCTTATTTTATTACCTTGCACAACTTAGTGTCATCAGCAAAAATGGAGACACTACATTCGAGTCCTACCTCAACATCATTAATAAATATGTTAAAAAGGAGAGGACCTAATACTGAACCTTGAGGAACCCCACTTATCACATTAGACCAATCGGAGTATGTTCCATTTACAACAACCCTTTGCTTCCTGTCTTTTAGCCAGCTCTCGATCCATGAGAAAGATATTTACTGCAATTCCTGTATCCCTTAGTTTGCTCACTAGTCTTCCATGTGGCACTGTGTCAAATGCCTTTGAAAGATCTAAAAAGACTACATCCACTGAGTTGCCCTGATCCAAGTTCCTACTAACCTCCTCATAAAAACTAATTAGATTGGTCTGAAACGACCTTTCCTTCATAAATCCATGTTGACTGCTACCTATGATCCTGTTCAAATAGACATATTCTTGTATTCTGTCCCTTATTAACCCTTCTAAAAGCTTCCCAACTACAGAAGTGAGGCTCGCTGGTCTATAATTCCCCGGATTTGCTCTAGATCCCTTCTTAAATATAGGTATTACCTCTGCTTTTCTCCAGTCATCTGGTAGAGACCCTGTAGTGAGTGATTCTTGAAAGATTAGATATAATGGTTTGGCTATTACAGACCCCAGCTCCCTCAGTACCCTTGGATGTATTCCATCAGGACCTGGGGCTTTATTAACATTTATTTTCTCCAACCTCTTTTGTATTTCTTCCTGCGTTAACCAATTATTTAGTAAAGGTAGTGTAGCCCCATTATGTTGCGGTGTCCCAACCACTGGTACCTCCCTTGTGTAAACCGACGAAAAGAACCTATTTAGCTCATCTGCCTTTTCCTGGTCACTAATTATCAGATGGCCTGTGTCACATTGTAATGGTCCTATCGATTCCTTCCTGGCCTTCTTCCCATTAATATATTTAAAAAATATTTTAGGGTTAGTCTTACTTTCCATTGCAACTGACTTCTCATTTTTTATTTTAGCCAGTCTAATAGCCCTTTTGCAAGACTTGTTGATTCCCTTATAGTCACATAAAGCTGCCTCTGTTCCCTCCTTCTTGTATAATTTAAATGCATATTTCTTTTTCCTCATCATGATCTTTAAATCATTGTTAAGCCACATGGGATGTGATTTACTCCTATTCATTTTATTTCCACATGGTACATGCTGATGAGTATGTTTATTTAGTAAGGATTTGAATGTTGTCCATTTATTTTCAGTATTCTTCCCTGTAAGTTCTTTGTCCCAGTCTATATGTTGTATTGCTGCCCGTAGCCCATTAAAGTTAGCCCTTTTAAAATTTAGAGTTTTTGTTGGCCCCTTACAACTCTGTTTTTTGTATTCAATCTCAAATGAGACTGTGTTGTGATCACTGTTCCCCAAGGGTTCCCCTATTTTTACATTTGATATTATATCAATATTAGTTGTGATGACTAAATCCAAGATGGCCCCATTTCTAGCCCCATATCTTTTTGTAATAGTGTATTTTGTAGGTCGTAGTGTGATGTGTAAAGTGCTATGCATTTAGCATTGTTTTGTGCGGTCCGTGGTCGTGTAGCCTCATTTCATTTTTTTCAGCTGCCATTTTTTTCCTTGCTTAGGCAATTTTCAAAGGGGCGAAAATCGTCTAAATCGAGTTAAATTTGCGTTCCACCTTACTCACAGACGTCCTGGCTATTGCCCTGTGCTGTCTGTGATGTTTTTGTAATTTTGTGGGGTGTATTTAGTGTGTTTTTGTTGTTTTTAGCTTTTTGTCGTTCGGCCGCTAATCTCGTAATTTTTTGCGTCTTGTATCTTACGTCTTGTTTTTTTCTAAGTCGGGTGTCTCGTATTTTTTTTTGTGAACCGCTGGCACACCAATGCGATCGTGCATTTACTTAAGTGTTTTTCGGCTATGTCCCGCGCGCTGTAGTGGGATAAACGCTCGCCTCGCTACGCGAGGCTCGTGGGCGATGAGCGCCTTTGTTTCTCATTGCCCAAGTGGTACGTGTTAACGGCTTTGCAAGGCTCACAAGTGCTACGGTTTAACGGCTTGCCTCGCTTCGAGAGGCTGGCAGCGATGAGCACCACCTTCACTCGCACCTCGCAAAGTGTGACGACGTCTCGCAGTTTGACAACTATTATATGTGATATATATATATATATATATATATATATATATATATATATATAAAACTAATGATACATTAATAAGCCCATTTGCATGCCTAAAAGGCGGGGACATGCAAATGAGAACACAATGTACCTCACTCATTTAATTCAAAAAAAGCAACTTTATACATTGCTCATTTACATGTCCCTGCCTTTTAGACATGTAAATGGACTTATTAATGTATTATTCGTTTTCTGTACTATGTACGGTCGAGAGCATTTCTCACTTTAGTGCTCACCATACACTAAATGATATAGAGTGCAGTGTAATAACTGTTTTTCTTGTAATTATGAGCTGGAAGCAGGTTTTTTAACTTGCTTTAGACATTCAAATGTGAACATAGATGTACTATTTATTTACTGTACGGTGGAGGGCTTCTATCGCTCTTTTGCCCACCATATATTAAATGATTGTTGTGGTGAACTACCTACTCCAAAGGTCCACAACACAAGCTGAGATCCCTCTCCATGCTGATACAATTTAACTAGTTTCTTTAGGCAATACTTTTGCTAATTGTCTATGTACATTCTTTCCTGAATAAATTAACTTTGAGAACTTCAGTTACCTACTTGTTATTGTTATGGTATTGAGTCAAAACACATTTTTCTCCTATCATATGTTAAATATGTTACTGTCAATTATTGCTTTTAGCTGTAAATATTAATGTGACACACCACTTCTATTTAGTCTGTTTGTTAAGGGATCAGTTTGATTGTGAAATTAAAATGCATCAGGTAACTTTTAGGGTTAAGAAGGATTTTAATGGACCTAATTAGATTGAGATCTCAGTTTCCTCTAACATAATATCACCCAAGTTCATGTATATTTTTGGAAAGTTTAAATTTTAAGTAAATGCATTTTACAGCATATAAACTTTGGGGTTGAGATTTTATATTACATTTTTATTATACCAGATTATTTCATATATATTTAAAACTGGATTACTTTGTATTGTAATTAAAACTGTTTTGCTCCAGTTTATGTTTTTAATGCATATTGTATAGGTCTTGTTCTGCTTAACATTTAAAAGTTGATAAAACATATCACATATGAAATTTATCACAGATAGAGTTGGCACTAGCTTTAAGCCGCATTGCTATTGCTGTCTTCTTCTGGGACTAATAGCACAAGTCCTCAAACTCCTGATTTAAATTAAATGTGATAATCATCTTCTGTGACATTAAAAAGATTGCAACTGCTGCAGGCAGATGATGGCCCCATTGTGTACACGATGACCCTTGATATAGTTCAATTAGCATATGATCTAGTTTTCTGAATGTCTAGGCAACATGTTTTTCCTCATTCAATTAAATTATTGATTTGATATTCAGAAATCTAGACAAGGGCAGGGATGAACAGGTTCACAATACTTCATACATTTCGTAATCATAAATTCCTCTCTAATCGAGAGACAATGTGAAACATGTTCCAAGTAAGCATAAGAGTACAAATCTTAATATTGCATAGTTCAATTTCTTTCTTTTCTTTTATTGTTTTGCTATGTGCAGTATAAACAATATATGAAGTAAAATGTAGTGATTAAGGGACCACTGTAGTGCTGATGCAATTTAAACTATTTAATAACTGCGTAGGAATAGATTAAATTGTTCCAGAAAAAGTAGCTTTAAAAAAACATACATTTAAATGTTAGTGTTTTAGACTTCAGCAAATAAGCTTTTCTCCACTGCTATTAGGTGCCCAGGGGGTGGAAAAGAAACCTTCCTCCTTTCTTGCTAATCAGTTACTAAATAAAAATAAAACTCTATAGAATGAGTACTGCAGTGGGCATTTAGCTGTATTTATTTTAGGTAATATGTGCTTAATCATCCTTCTCAAAGACTGAGTTGTGGTGTAGGAGCGTAGGCCCATTTGTCCAAGAGAGGGAAAATATAGTGGCCTTATCATGTCCCATTTTTTTTTATATGTTCCTGTTTCTCTTTTTCAGGTACCTTTGAGATACCTGATATTTTAAGTGAAGAATATATAGTGCAGAAAGTAAAGCGAACCTGAAGTTAAAAAATAATTCTTGCAAAATATTTAATTATATATGTTTCTTTTTCAGAAAAGTATGTAACTTTTTGCAACACCAAGTCCAATAAATAAATGGAGCGGCAGCGCTATTAGGGGTTCATTGTGATACCATGGGAATCTGTATAGATCCCCATGGTATATTAGAGGTTAATGGAGATACAATGAGCGTCCTTAAAGCACCCCCATGTTATGGGGTTAATTAATTAGGTGCCATGGGGGTCCTTATAGACCCCCGCAGCATGGGTTAATTACATAGGTGCCATAAGGGTCCTTTTTAGGATTTTCACAGCACAGGGTTAATATTTAGGTATCATGGAGGTCCTTGATGGACCAACCTTAGCAAGGGTTAATAGTTAGATGCCGGAGGGGTCCTTCAAGAACCCCCGAGCATTGGGGGTTAACTGTAATTGTCTGATAGGGACCCTCCTTGGTGGGGGTTAACATTCAGGTGTCACATAGGTCCTTTAAGGACCCTGTGGCACGTGGTTAACATGTTAGATGCCTTTTCATGCCTTTGCAAGTGCTCAGTAGTACTTGCAATATTTTTAGAAAAAAACATGAATATTAGGAGTTGCCAGAACAAGTAATTTTGAGTCATTTGGAAATTAATAGCTTTTTTGAGCTCAAGCAACTCGTTATATTCCTGATGTGTGAAAATCAATGAAGAAGCCAGTGTAATATTGTGAGTGGGGTTACTCCCAAACATTTCAAGTAGCACACTAGGAATCATGCTGAAAGTGGGGAATAAATTAGGATAGGAAAGTAACAGAGCACTTTTTGTCTGTGTAACTTTGTGATATACAGAATTCAGTAAGACTGTAAAATGGGAAAATACATTCAGCAAAAATCATTAAAACTAGAGGAGAACTGAATGTTCTTTTTACTGATGATGCAATAACATCATTAAGATGCACAAAACAACTTAATAAGTACAAAATAACAATAACACTCTATTGGCCAGACATTTACAAAACCAGAGAACAAATACATGTATTCAATGCATTAAAGGTAAAAAGGGTAACATGCTCCTCATGCTGCAACAGATCCTCGCAGAATGTAAAAATTGTACCAAAACTTATATACAAATAATAAAACACCGGAAGCTAAATAACAAAGCATTTCCTAGTTTTTTAAATCACTTAAAATTACCAACTTGCACAACAGAACAGGCTGAATACTTAGCAAAGCAAATTAATCAAGACGAGATCGGGGACACTATAAAGAGCTTAAAAAATGGTAAAACTCCAGACCTGGATGGGTAAAATAATAGCTACGATAAAATATACAAAAAAAAATTGATCCCAAAACTTCCTAATCTATTTTTAGCATTTCAAAATGCTAGCAACCTCTCCTCAGAATTCATAAAGGCACATATAATCTTATTGACCAAAATTAGGGAAAGATCCATCGCATACTGGGATTGTTTATTTACAACTGTATCCCACTACAACTTCCCAATTGAGATCCCTAGAGCTATTTCAACCCACTACCATAAACCTATTGTACATCTAGCCTTCATTCTCTTCCAATAAATATACAATCAGACACAAGAAAAGAGTGTCCGCTATCCCAGTTCTATATGCCTTATATATTGAACCCTTAGCTACAGAAATTAAAAGATACAATTATATAACTGGTATTAATGTTATGGAAAATCAATATAAATGAGCACATTACGTGGATAGTCACAAAAAATAATAAAGAGGATAGATCCCTTATAGGGCACAACTTTTATCTGATCTATAATGAGAGAAAAATAAACTAAAAACATAACTTTATTGTTTGTCATTAAAAAAATTATTAAAAACACTGTTTGGATGCAGATATGTGTCAAACTACATGAATAATGAGAAAGGAAATGGTTTCTCCTTATTGAACACAATATGAGATTGTTAATTACTTTTATTATGTTATCAAATTAGTTTTTACCTCCTATACCAACAATCTGTGCACAGGGATTCTAAGGGGATTAGTTTTGCTAAAGTGCTCAAATGCTACAATAAAGTGCTTGATATAAAAAAAAAATGTACCGTATATACTCGAGTATAAGCCGACCTGAGTATAAGCCGAGGCACCCATTTTACCACAAAATACTGTGTAAAATGAGTGACTCGAGTATAAGCCGAGGGTGGGAAATGTGCTGCCCCCTGTGTCCCTCTTGTGCCCTCTGTGTTCCCCTCTCTCTCCGTGTCTCTTCTCCCCTCTCCCTTCCCTTTGTCTCTTCCAACCTCTCCCTTCCCTGTGTCTCTTCCCCCCTCCCTTATCACCCTCCTCAACCCCAGTCCTCAACCCCCCTCCTCCACCTAAACCCCCCTAAATACCTCCCCCCTCTCCCCTCACTTACCTGCTTGTGCTCCGGCCTCCGCTCCTTGACCCGGCGCGCATGTGACGTCACATGCGTGCCGGCGCCAGGTCAAGGAGCGGAGGCCGGAGCACAAGCAGGTAAGTGAGGGGAGAGGAGGGAGGTATTTAGGGGGGTTTAGGTGGAGGAGGGGGGTTGAGGGTGGTTTATGCTGAGGAGAGGGGTTTAGGTTGAGGAGGGGGGAGGGAAAGAGACACGGGGTGGGTAGAGAGACACACAGGGGGGTTAGAGACAAACGGGGGGGTTAGAGACACACGGGGGGTTAGAGACACACGGGGGGGTTAGAGACACACGGGGGGTTAGAGAGACACGGGGGTTAGAGAGACACGGGGGGGTTAGAGAGACACGGGGGGAGAATGACTCGAGTATAAGCAGAGGGGGCCCTTTTTTGCCTTAAAAAAAGGGCTGAAAAACTCAGCTTACACTCAAGTATATACGGTAAGTACTTTTTATTCTTGTGCGTTGTTTACTTCTTAAGGAACTTATATATTGATTTAATGGATAGTCAGTACTTTACATGAGTAATACTTCGACTTGAAGCCGTCTTATGTTGTCCCTCATATCGTGGCAATCTGACCTCACTTTTTAACATTCCCTCATATCTCTCAATAAGACTAAACTTTCCCAGGTATGGGGTTGCTTTCAAATCCACACATCTCTATCCCTGATCAATTTTAAAATATGAAACCAGTTTAGATCTTTTTTAGGCCCAAGAGAAGCCAAAACGTCTGGGGTTTGCTGTTTCTCCTGTTCAGGGTAGAATTGTCTGGTATTTTGGGTCTGGATCACTGTTTTGAGTGAGACCGGACTGATATACTACAGGATATGTCTCTTTGTGAAAGACACAAGTGAGCTAAATGAGGCTGCTCTCTGAGTGGGTTACCATTCCTATAGAACAAATCTGCTTAGGTTCTATTTTAGGTTAGGTTTTCTCATCCTAAGCCTGATTGGGGGCTCCAAATGTGGAATACTTGTTCACTGTGTTTCAGGGAGTGCAGCTACACAACCCTGATGAAGCCCAAGAGAGGCTGAAACGTATGTCTGGGTTTGCTGTTTCTCCTGTCAAAACCAGTAACAACATTAACACAATGCAAAAGAATGGAGGGCCCTGTCTTTAGCTTAATATCAACGTACACAGTACTTTCCCTAAAGCACATAGCAGGAGTGAAAACTCACAAATTTACAAACTAAAGGGTAGGGGTGAGATATTGAAGGATGATAGATGTTCGAAAGTGATAAACTTCTTTAAACAGGTGTTTCTCCAAAAATCTGGAAAAAAGTAGCCAGAACTTATCAAAATACATTTCAAAAACATAAAAATCTAGGCAGACTATCAGGTCAAAATATAAAACACGATTATTTAGCAGCATGATTTATAAAATGGCACCACTCTAAAGCCTTATTACCATGGTTAAAAATATAATAAGATTTTTGCTTTCCAATGGCAGTTAAGAACATTGCATGGCTAAATTTGTCTAACTGGCTAAACAACATAAACGCATATATTCCTATATATCAATCAAAACCTATAATTTTTGGATAAATATGAAGTACATATGAACTGACATGACCACAATCTGCCTTAACACCCATGGCTCAAAATAAGGATTTTGGCCCAGGGATGGCAAGAAAATGGTATTTCATGTTGATTTTGTGTAATAAGAAATGGCGAAATAATGACTTTTCAAATAGTCAAATCACACTATGATTATGACAACTTAAAGTACAATATTATATACAAGCATATCTAAAAAACTAAGCTTCTTACAGCCTTACTATTTTTTGAAAGCCAATATAACACTATATATAAATGTATAACGTGCTTAACAATCTAAATGAAAATAGTGCACTAACATTGCCAAAAAATATGGGATCAGAATGCAGAACATCAACAAATATTCAGGCTAAAGAAACAAACTGTTAAATATTATACTTTTGGTACAGAATTTCAATAAAAACAAATAAGTACAAGCCACACATCACTAACATGTTCTTTGTTGGAGCAAGAAGAACAGTTTTATAGTCTTTGGAAACCATGTGCAGAATATAATCACATAGAATAGTTATCAAACTGCGAGACTTTGTCATGCTTTGCGTGGTGCGTACGAGTTAGGCGATGTGCGGCGAAGGCGCTCATCGCTTGCGAGTCTCGCCAAGGGAGCCGTTGATGCGTAGCACTTAGTCGATGAGCGCCGTAATGCACTCATCGCTGCAAGCCTCGCAAAACAAGGGGAGCCGTTAACGCGTAGCAGTTAGGCGATGAGCGCCAAAGGCATTCATCGTCTGCGAGCCTCGCTTTGCGAGGCGAGCTGTTAATGCACTAAAATTGCAGCACAAAGGCAATAAGTGCCGAGCAGTGAAGGCAATGAAACACGCGGCACTTAGCCACCAAACACTTAGTAAACGCGGGATCGCCTTAGACTCCAAGCACCTGACAAACGTGGGACTTAAAAAAAAAAAAATAAGAGACGCTGACTTAAAAAAAAAAAAAAAAAACGAGATAGCAAAAATACAAGGTTAACGGCTGAACTGCGAAAATCCAAAAAACACAAATAACGAACAAACAAACAAAAAAAAAAAAAAAATCACACACAGTATGGGGCAACAGCAAGGACGTCTGGGAGTGAGGTGGAATGCGAATTTAAGGCGATTTGGATGACTTTCGCAACTCGAAAAACATTTTTGGGGGTAATATTTATGTTTGTTCTGTTATAGCTCATAGTGTTTTACAAATGAACTTAATTTGTTTTGTTTTCTTTGTATTGGAGCTGTGGAATAGAGGCCATAAGTGGAAAATATGTTATATCAGTAATGCAGAATATAAATGAAAAATAAACAGTTTAAAAATGTTTAATGTAATTTCTTAAAGTAGGAAAAAACTATTTACCTCAAAATAAAGTTTTTGTAGTTATTCGTAAAGAACATGAGAAACTGGGCTATATGTTATTTTCTGGAATGGATCATTCCGCAACATTAAGTGCTATATATCTATGCAATTGAGCGGTTGGTGAATACTAATTAGCTGCTTTGATCTGTTAATAAGAATGCATGTCTGTCCCTTGGCATGGCCAAAGAAATTACCCACAATATTGTCATTAAAGTTGAAACCCTCCCCCACCCTTATCAAGTACTCTTTGCATACTGAGATGTGCATTAGCTGCATTTCTCAAGATTGATATACTGCAGAGAAAATATGGTTAGTATACTGTATAGCCAGTATTTCATGTTCTTTAACATGAAGCCAACTACCTGTTGGGGTGACAGTGTACCTTGAAGAGTATAAAAGAAATGCTATGACCTCAGTGTGCTTTGGTGTATAAAGCCCAAGGACAGCAGAATCATTATGCCAGGAGTGGGCAGTCTGCTTTACCCCCAAAAACTACTGCCTTCAGCTACAGAAATTTTCCCTCTGGATCATGAGGGATTGGTGCTTCTTGGTGCCCAAGCTATTATATCAGTAGGAGCATCAGTAACACAAAATCACAGGATCAACATAACCGGTTCAATATGCTCTTCAGTGGGCTTGAAGGCCAGGGAGACCAATCCTACGTGCAGATCTCATCCGGTTCATTTATTCCCTTCTTCTAGGACAGCAGCCTAACTACAGCATGCAGAAAATCTTTTACAAGGTCATTATGGCCATTATAAAATCACTTTAATTCAATGGTCTTGGTGGCTAATATCCATCAGGGTCTAGTGGTCAGACCCCAAAGTCTTAGTGTCCTGGGGTTCATGACAGGGTCAGGGGAGTCCCAGCCTGGCCTTAAGAAGTGGGTTGTGATACCTTATAAATCAGGAGAATTTTTTTGGTGTATTGATGAAGCTGATTCATAAAATGGATATAAAATGATATGTCATGAATCATGAAGTATTTTGCACTGTTTTTTTGCAAGCAGTTTCAAGGTTATATAAAAAATATTTATTAATAAAATGTTATATTCTCAATTTTAATGCATTCTCTGCTGGATAGTAGTAACTGAAGTGATTTTTGATTGACACTGCTCAGTGCTTTCATTTATTCTTCCTGTAGACAGTAGATTTCAATAATGGTTATGTACTCGGTTCTTTCATGCTGAAATTGCCTCTGTTGAAATTGAGTGAATGACAGCAATCCGTACAATCAGATAAATGCAATGTCTCTATAGGAATAGCAATGTGGATTTGCCACATATCTCTTAAAATGCTGTAAATGTCACCAGAATGCTCATCATACACATTTAGGGCCTTATTAAATTAGACCTCGTTTTGCTGTTTGCGAGGACCGATTACCCAATACGTCCCTCGCAGCCTGCTTTGCGAGATGACTCTGAAAATTGTCCGAGAATAAGCTCAGAGAGAGCTACAGAGTAACACACAGCCTTAAATCTATGAGGTGAATCTCGCACCTCAGAAGAATCCCTACAGGCACAGAAAAGTGCTAGCAAGGCATCCTAAAGTCTCTACGTGCTGCCTCGGAGCAGCAAGAGACAGCCGTGTGATGCTCCCCCCTGCTCCCTATACACATCCCCATGCTGCAGGGGTCCCTATCGGGAACCCTGCAGCCCCCCACATTAACCCCGTGCAGCGGGGGTCCTCGATCAGCATATGTCAGGCCCCTGCTGCTTTTAAAACTTTTCAATTCCCCGCCACGGTTCCTTAAAGGGCCCGGCACACTATTAGCAATCCCGACCGCGGCACCTAAAATTAATTACCCTCTATGCTGGGGGCCCCCAAAGTGTCCCTACATTAACCCCTTGTGGCAGGGGTCCATAGGGACCCCTGCAGCCCCCCCACATTAACCCCTTGCAGCGAGGGTCCCCGATCAGCACCGATCATGACCCTGCTGCAACTAAAATTAACTCCATAACTCATGGGGATCAATACTGACCGCATAAGCCTTAATTAACTCATGTGGGTCAATACAGACCCCCATAAGCCAATAAATAACCCTGTCACTCATGGGGGTCAATACAGACCCTCAGAAGCCTCTATGTAACCCCATCAGTCCCATGAGGGTATATTAAGACCCTTATAGGCAGTTACAACCTTAACATTAACCACATAAGTGCCATAATGGTCCTCAAGGACCCTCATGACACTAAGTACAAACACTACACTGCACTATACCCCCAATAAACCATTAAATCTAAACTAACCCCCCTCTACACTAATCTATTCACACCTACACTACCTACACTACCTATCTGCCCCCTAATAAACTCCCCTACCACTCTAATTACAGAAAATAAAAAAACATAAGTCACAAAAAATAGAAAATCTACATTACAGAAAATAAAAAAACCTAAGTCACAAAAAATAAAAAAGGAAGATTACAGAAAATAAAAAAAAATACATCACAACTCCCCCCGACTACAGAAAATAAAATAAAATATACACCTGAAAAGGAAATACATATAGAATACATACAATACAATAGAAATAAAATACAATACCCCCTATCTATCTAACATACAATCAATCCTAATGTACAATAAATCCCAATATACAATAAATCCTAACTATCAAAAATGCATACCCCTATCTACAGTATCAAATATACAATAAATCCTAACTATCTAAAATACATACCCCTATCTATCTAATTTACAATAAATCCTAACTATCTAAAATACATACCCCTATCTAACATACAATAAATGCTATCTACATACAGAAACCCTAATTCTAACCTAAAATAAAATAATTAAGACCACTTACCTTTGCAGATGTCCCTTCAGATCATCAACCTAGGAAAAAAATAAAAATAATAATTAGCGCAACACATTTACATACAGTAAATAAACATCATAAACATAATACATATTCTACTCACCTTTCCAGCATGTCCCCGTCCTTCTTCTTTACTTCTCCTCCGCGGCCCCTGTTAAAAAAAACATTACATTAGTACAACATAAATATAAACATAAAATAAAATAAACATAATATACATTATACTTACCTTCCCGCGATGTCCCCGGCCACCTCTTCTTCTGCCCCGGCTGGGCCCTGGACCAATCCGCGCTCTAACAAAAAAGACCTCCCTGATGTTTATGAGCCTCCTAGAGCCTTTTCCGGAAGGAAATAGGCAATGGCACCTTCTGATTGGCTGAAAATGCTGTCTATCAAATTTCAGCCAATCAGGATGGGATACACCCCAAAATCAAACTCTGATTGGCTAACGCACCTGTCAATCTTTATTTAAACCAATCACAAGGCGCAGATGCCTTCAGCCAATCACAATGGGATACATCGCAAAACGGTGATTGGCTGGAGGCATCTGCGCATTCTGATTGGTTGCAGTGAAAACTGCCAATCACAATGGGATACACCCCCACAGAGTTATTGGCTGAAGGCATTTGCGCCTTCTGATTGACTGTTGTCAATGTCAATCAATATTACAGCCAATGAGAAGGCGCAGATGTCTTCAGCCAATCACCCCGTATGGGTGTATCCCATTGTGATTGGCTGATGACATTAAAGCCTTCTGAGTGGTTTAAATAGAGATTGACAGGTGCGTTAGCCAATCTGAGTGGGATTTTGGAGTGTATCCCATCCTAATTGGCTCACACATTGGTGCCTTCTGATTGGCTGACATTTTATAGACAGCGTTTTCAGCCAATCAGAAGGCGTCATTGCCTATTTCCTTCCGGAAAAGGCTCTAGGAGGCTCATTAGCATCAGGGAGGTCTTTTTTTTAGAGCGCGGATTGTTCCAGGGCTCAGCCGGGCCAGAAGAAGAGGAGGACAGGGACATTGCGGGGAGGTAAGTACAATGTATATTATGTTTATTTTATTTTGTTTTATGTTTATATGTATGTTGTACTAATGTAATGTTTTTTTTTAAAAGGGGCCCGGGCCATGCTGGAAAGGTGAGTAGAATATTTATAATGTTTATAATGTTTATTTATTGTATGTAAATGTGTTGCACTAATTATTTTAATTTTTTTCCCCTAGGTTGGTGATCTGAAGGGACATCTGCAAAGGTAAGTGGTCTTAATTATTTTATTTTAGATTAGAATTAGGGTTTCCGTTTGTAGATAGCATTTATTGTATGTTAGATAGGGGTATGCATTTTAGATAGTAATCATTTATTGTATATTAGATAGATAGAGATATGTATTTTAGATAGTTAGGATTTATTGTATACTAGCGACTTGCTCGTCAAACAATGACGGCAATAAGATTTTAAGGCAGGTAATGTTGTTTGTGTGCCTTTGGCGCTCATCACGTGGCTTGCAATGAACGCCTTCGCCGCTCATTGCGAGGCTCTTGGTTGTTTGTGTGCTCTGAGCAGCGTTGTTGTTTTTTTTTGGTATGGCAATGACTAATTAATAAAATAAGAAATTAATATACTTTACCTATTGTGAAGTAATATATGCAGCATTGTGTTGAAGAGCTGGCAATCTGTTTTCATGTTGCTGCAGCATCAGTGCTGTGGAGCTGCTGTGTAAGTGTCATGAATGTGTGCAGTGTGTAGTGTAAATCGTGTGCGTGCTCGAGGCAAATCCGTTAGGGTAGCTGTGTACTTCCGTTTTGTGTAAGTTAGTGCTCTAAAATGGCGCCTAATGTGTGGTATGCGGCTGTAGCTGATTTTGCGTCCTTGTTTTTGGATGTCGTCCAACTTTTTTAGAAAATACGTAGGTGCTTGGTGGTGTTTCGCGTGTTTAGGGTCCTTTGGCATCGTTTTCTTTTTGTTCAGCGGTCGTTTTTTCTCTTGCTTAGGTGATTTTCGTGTGTCTAAACTCTGTAATTTGGACTTAAATCGAGGTGTAACTTCACTTGGAGAGGTCCTGGGTGCCCCCCTTGCTGTGGGTAAGCTTTTTATGTGTTTGTTGTGTGTATTTATTGTGTTTCTCATCTTTTTCGGTTCGCGCGGGTTGCGTCCTTCTTTTCAGATCTCGTACGTTTTTTACGGAAAATCGGTAGGTGTTTGGTGGTGTTTTGCGTCTTTAGAGTCCTGTAGCCTCGTTTTCGTTTTTTTCAGCTGCCATTTTTTCTCTCGCTTAGGGTATTTTCGGGTGTCTAAACTCTTTTATTTCAAGTGAAATTGAGGTGTAAATTCAGTTTTGAAAGTCATGGCTGCCTCCCCTTGCTGTAGGTAACCCTTTTATGTATTTGTTGTGTGTATTTATTGTGTTTTTAATGTTTTCATGTGCGCGGGTTTCGGGCGGTAAGGTCGTATTTTTGCAAGGTCGTAATGGGTCGTAATGCGGCTTGTATTTTTGTGTCGTAAATCTGTAAATTTTGCGAGGTCCGCAGTTGCTGGCAAGGTGCGCTTTCGGCGCTACGCGAGCCCACAGAGTTAGCAACGTCCCGCATGCTCACAACTATATATGTGATTAGATAGATAGGGGTATGTATTCTAGATAGTTAGGATTTATTGTATATTAGGATTTATTTTATATTAGGATTGATTGTATGTTAGATAGAAAGGGGGAATTGTATTTTATTTGTATTATATTGTATCTATTCTATATGTATTTCCTTTTCAGGTGTGTTATTTTTTTCTGTAATGTTGCGTTTTTAAATTTTTGTGACTTAGGTTTTTTTATTTTCTGTAATTAATTTTTTTGTGACTTAGGTTTTTTTATTTTCTGCAATGTAGATTTTCAATTTTTTTTACTTAGGTTTCTTTATTTTCTGTATTTAGAGTGGTGGGGGGTTATTAGGGGGTAGGTAGTGTAGGTAGGTAGTGTAGGTGTGAATAGATTAGTGTAGAGGGGGGTTAGTTTAGATTTAATGGTTTATTAGGGGTATAGTGCAGTGCAGTGTTTGTACTTGGTGTCATGAGGGTCCTTCAGGACCATCATGGCACTTATGTGGTTAATGTTAGGGTTGTAACTGCCCCATAAGAGTCATAATATACCCTTATGGGACTGATGGGGTTAAATAGAGGCTTATGGGGGTCTGTATTGATCCCCATGAGTGACAGGGTTATTTATTGACTTATGGGGGTCTGTATTGACCCCCATGAGTGACGGGGTTAATTAAGTGTTTATGGGGGTCTGTATTGACCCCCATGAGTTATAGGGTTAATTAAGTGCTTACGGGGGTCTGTATTGACACCCATGAGTTATAGGGTTGATTAAGGCTAATGGGGGTCTGTATTGACCCCCATGAGTGACGGGGTTAATTAAGTGCTTAGGGTGGTCTGTATTGACCCCCATAAGTTATAGGGTTAATTAAGTGCTTATAGGGGTCTGTATTGACCCCATGTGTTATAGGGTTAATTAAGGCTTATGTAGGTCTGTATTGACCCCCCATGAGTTATAGGGTTAATTAAAGCTGATGAGTGTCAATATTGCCCCCCATGAGTGACGGGGTTAATTAAGGGCATTTGGGGGTCTGTATTGACCCCCATGAGTGACAGGGTTAATTAAGGTTTATGGGCATCTGTATTGACCCCCATGAGTTATAGGGTTAATTTAGGCTTATGAAGGTCTGTATTGACCCCCATGAGTTATGGGGTTAATTTTAGTTGAATGGGGTTAATATTTTTTAGCGCAAGTCCTTACAGGACCTTTACGAGCCTTTAAGGACCCCCGAGGTGGGAAATTTAAAATGTTAAATGCAGCGGGGTCACGATCGGTGCCGATCAGGGACTCCCGCTGCAAGGGGTTAATGTGGGGGGCTGCGGGGGTCCCTATGGACCCCTGCAGCAGGGGGTTAATGTGGGGACACATTGGGGTGCAGGTGTGGACCCCCAGCATAGAGGGGAGTTAATTTTAGGTGCCGCGGACGGGATTGCTAATAGTGTGCCATGGGCCCTTTAAGGAGCTGTGGCAGGTAATTTAAAAGGGACCCCTGCTGCAAGGTGTTAATTTTTGGGGGGCTGCAAGGGTCCCTATGGACCGCTAAAGCAAGGCGTTAATGTGGGGACACCTCGGGGGTACATTTTAGGTGCTTGGGGGTAGTTGGAGTACCCCCCACAGCAGGGCTTAGGACCCTCGCAGCAATTGATGAGGTGTGGGAGTCTGCGAGATCATCTCGCAGGATGTCACTCCTCATGTACATTTTCTCCGTGTTGATACGGATGGCCGTGCTGCATAGCTCACACATTGCTCACAGCAGGGCAAATTTAACAGCGTCGTAACTTTTATAAATTTGCAGCACGTAGGATTTAAGTAGAAGCCTCCTATCTACGAGGCTGGAATTTAATAAGGCTGATACTATGTATCAAATGATAACAATAGGTATTCTATGGCACAATGATGATCAATGTATTGAAAAATAGTTGAACTGTGCTTGTAAATGAACGCTATCTAATCCACCCGAACAACACAAACTTCCTGTAAATTAATTTTAACACTTTAGCTGTGATTACAAAACCTGTAACTGGCCAGTGAGTTTTTAGTCTGGTGATTTGTTTAATATAGCAAACCAATATATAAATAAATATATATATATATATATATATATATATATATATACATAAATAGTAAGTACTCACATTATGTAATTAAATATTTAGGCCATTGACTATTGTTATTCTTTATCTAGCTGTTGGACTGAAATGTGGCCAATAACGCTACAAAGGGATAATTATGGATTTGAACAGTTATTATTATTAACTGACTTAGCCTGACTTAGGCCCTCATTCAATTGCAATTTGGCCAATTGAATAGGGGTCTAAATAAGCACATAGCATATTTTTTTAAATACGTTTTTAGTTAGCAAGCATCTATCCAAAAGCAAGGTTTTCACTAACTAAAAACTTCTTTAAAAAAAATATGTTATGTGCTTATTTAGACCCCTATTCAATTGGCCAAATTGCAATTGAATGAGGGCCTTAATGTTTTAAAACTCACATTTGGAGATGCATGGCTTATAGTAGATAAAGGAATAATAAAAATGGGACTGTGGTCTGATCCATTGGTAATACTTTATAATTATATATGCATTATTTGTAACATATTTTAGCAAAATATTTGTAGATCCATTTTTCTTAAACACTTTGTATACATTATACACACACATACCAAAGTATTAGATCATAATAATCCCTATAAACTAGAATTGCATTTTTGACTGGTTTCACTTATGTATCAACACACTCTAATTATACTGCATTGTATTATATATACAGCCGTTAAAACTTTAGTATGACCTCCTATTTTGTAGGTATTCATGATTTGTAGATTTCCCTGAATTTATTCTGCATTTCTGGAGACATATTTTACACAATTAAAAGCATTACTCTAAATCAGTGGGTGATAGTGGTGGATTCCCCCCTATTCCCTGGAAATCTTTGCACAGCAAAAAGTGGGGTGAATTTAGTAATGTGTGAAAAACGCCGAATGAAGCTTTATATATCAACCTCCTATTCACTCTCTTTACACATCGGGAACAGGGTAGCATGTGCATTTTTTGGGGGTCAAGCATACGTAGTTTATCAGCTTTTTTCCGTTAGTGCAGGCGTAATTGTGTCTAACAAATTTAATGCTTTTTCCAAATACGCCATCAAAGGTCCAATAATGGTTGGAAAAAAATATAAAGGCTGGCATGACATCATTGTTGACATATAATAACAAGTCTTGCAAAATTATAGCATCAGCATAACATTTTAAACACTACATAAGAGAATATATATATAAATAGTACATTTGTGTTTACATTTGAATGTATAAAACAAGAAAAAAAAATGCATTCTGGGAACGGACATGAAAATGTGCCCACAAAGGCTTTCCTCTTGTAATACAATACCATTTTAAACATGGCTTATGCTGTATTACACAGTTTTAACCAAATCTCAGGATGGATTATTTACAAGCCAAGAATCTTTCCCACTTACAGCTGTTTCAAGGTTATTGATTCTCAGCAGCATGGGGCTCGATTCTTAGCTTGTGTAGTAGATTTTGCTGGGAGTTTACTACAACAATCATTTCATTTATGGTGGGTGAAAGAGTGATAGAAGCCCTCCCCCATAGAGTAATACAGTAAATAAATAATACATTTGTGTTCACATTTGAACATCTAAAACAAGTAAAAAAAACATATATATCCTGAGATATATTCAGAATTCCAGGAAATACAGTTATTCCACCGCATTCTGGGAACTTGGGTAGGGACATGCAAATGTGCCCACAAAGGCTTCACTCTTGTAATCCAATACCATTTTAAACATGGCTTCCTTTAAGAATATATTCATGCTGTATTACACAGCTTTAAGCAGAGCTCAGGATGAATTATACACAAGCCAGGAAACTTACCCAAGTGCAGCTGTTTCAAGATTACTGCCTGTCATCTGCATGGGGCCTGCTCCTAGCTTCGCTACGCGAGCCCGCAAGCGTTAGCAACGGCTCGAGCGGGCTCGCATTCTCACAACTATATATGTGATGCATATATATATATATATATATATATATATATATATATATATAAAAATATATATCACATATATAGCTGTTAGCAATGCGGGTTGTTGCTAACGCTTGCAGGCTCGCATAGCGAGCCTGCTGCAACTGTGGCCCTCACAAAGCGAGGGCCGCAGTTGCTGGCAAGGAGTTACAAATGCGCTCCTTGCGCTGGTGGAAATGAGCACCATAGGCGCTCATCCCTACGACCCCCTACGACATTTGGACCGCATTTGCAGAGGCGAAGGTTCTACGGCGCCTTACAACCGGTTACAAACCACTACACAAGCGGGACTTGCAAAAAAAAAGCATAAGCACGCAAAAAAAATGCAGACTTACACAAAAACAATTACGACCCGCGGGACTTAGAAAAAATCCATTACGGACTTACAAAAATACGACCTTAACGGACAACCCACGCACAGCGCCAAACATTAAAAAACACAAAAATACACAGTTTGGTCAGATTGGTCAGATTTACTCGAGTTTGGTCAGATTTACTAAATGTAGCCACCTGGAAATCTCCTAAGCGAGAGAAAAAATGGCCGCCCCAAAAAAACGAAGCTACACAATCCCTAAAGCCGCTAAATACCACAAAGCAAATACGGCTTTTACAAAAATCCGTACGACCTACAACATACACCATTAGCAAGAATGCTAAATCATACAAACCAGCCTACCCAATACACATTCGCCGCCATTTTACAACACTAACTTACAGAATGCGGAAGTACCCAGCTACACTAACGGCTTCCCCTCGCGCACAAAGCCTATTTACACTACACACTGCACACATTGTTGACACTTCCACCTCAGCTCCACAACACTGCAAACCTAGATTGTATGCTGCAGGAACATCGAAACAGATTTTCAGCTCTTCAGCACAATGCTTCCTGCATGTATTACTTACAAATAGGTAAAGTATATGAATTTATTAATTTATTACTTATTTAATTAGCACCACAAAACATATACACAAAAAAAAAAACACTATCGCAAGAAACACTAAAGACATTCACTGCGCGCCTCACAAAGAGCGCCAACGCTGCTCATACCACACAAACTACACTAGGGGACAGCCTTGCAATAAGCGCAAAAAGCAGATCAGCGCCAACCTTACAATGACACCAAAAGCGCCTCTGATAAAAAAAATGCAACAACCAAGAGGCTCGCAATGAGCGCAAAGATCTCAGACCACCACAAAAAATGTCTGTGACAAACACCATTCCTTCACTTACAATTACTTTCTATTGCCGTAATTTTTTGATGGGCAATTCGCTAGTATATCTATATATCAATATGTATATATATATATATATATATGGCAATAACATTTTAAAGCTGGGAATGCTCTTTGTGACACAATGTGATTACCTGAGACTTTTAACCTTTTTTTTATCTACAAAGAAGTACAAAAGTGTATAATAAACTTGTTTTTATTTTTTTAACAATGAACTGTTAAACCATATAAAACTTTTGAATTGTCATGTATGCAGTAATAATGGAACAATACATATATTTGTATGAATTGGTATTGTGAACAATTACATAAAGGTTTCTAACATGCAACTTATATTGTAAACAGTGTTGAATGAATTATTTGTAACAATACTAACATCAATAGGTCAACTTTGTATAAATGAGTATTTTAAACCATTACAGAATGCTTCTTAACATGCAACTTGTAGTTTAACTACTGGTAAAGCACAGGTATTGAATCCAGAGGAAGGCAAACAGTAAAAAACCCCATTGAAACTTAGCCAATTGTATCAAAGGGGGGAAAAAAAAAATTCCTTTCTGACCCCAGTAACTGGCGATCGGATTGCTCCCTGGATGATAATTGTACATTTAAATTTGCAACAAATGATTATGCTGCGACTGACATAAATCCTTAATAACATTCAAGAAATCAACTATACAAACCTTGTAAAATACAATGTTAACAATGCAAACATTAACGTAAGGTAATCAAATTTGAAATGAAATTATTTAAAAATATAGTGATCTTGAATATTGAATCCAGAGGAAGGCAAACCAAAAAAAAAAAACCTGTGAAACTTTGTCAATTGTTTCAAAATGGGGAAAAAACATGTAATTCGTTCCTGACCCCATTAACTGTCGATCAGATTATTCCCTGGATCAATACTAGATATATCATGAAACATTTACATTTTGCAACAAACGATGATCCTGCTACTAACATTAAACCTTAATTATATAGAATGAAACAACTTTTCAGTCCTTTGAAAATAAAATGTTACATTCTAAACATGAACTTAAAGTATTAAAATGGAAATCGTAAAGATAACAAAATGCAAGGTAACTGTTTTGTGGGGCCAATCCTGGCAAAAGTGACTTCCAAGTTATTCAATTTTTTTTATTTTTTTATCTGTCAACGTGGTTTCCTTTAAAAGAGCCCAGCAGACTTGTAATTTTTTTCCTCTGGATTCTTGCGTCTTGAAAATGCAGCATACAGTTGGCCATGGGCAAATACTGGTTCTTCTAAAAAGATACCAATGGATTGCATAATCGTTGTTACTTATTGTATTTTGGAATATAGCCAATATAATGTCCTGTTTGCAAATCATATGAGATGGAATTTCCACGGTATCATAGTTCAGTTTTTCCTTCTCCAATTTTGATGAGCCACTCATTGAGTTAATTTTGTCCTTGTGATCTCATATTTTGTTCTAATTTGAGTTGAGTAAAGAGTTTCCATAGTTTACTTGACTTAATACATGTTTCTACAATGTCTGTGCGATTACCATGGACAACAACAGGTAATGTTTGTCTAAAATCTCCACCCAACAACATGACCTTTCCACCAAAAGGCAAATCATTATCCTTGACTTCACACAACAAACGGTCAATGCATTGTAGAGCATGGCATGACATCATTGTAGCTTCATCGATGATAATTAATTATTTTGCTTGTAAAGATGCCATTCTTATATCCGACACTGATGTTTCCAGAATAGGAACTGGCAATTTAAATCCACTATGCACAGTTCTTCCACCTTCTTACAAAAGTGCGGCAATTCCAGTTGTTGCAAATGGCAGTGCTATTTAACCTTGTGGGCGAACAAAACTCATCAATAAATTATATAGATAGGTTTTTCCTGATCCACCAGGTTCATCTAGATAGAAATATTACTGTTTGAGCAAGTTATCCTCTAGTGCACTTTTTATGGCGTTAAATGCTTGCAATTGTAAGGTATTTAAAGTTGCAAGTCTTTTGAAGCTGAATATCATAGTCTTCAAAGTTTATTTCATATATGATTCCTGGATCTGGCAGATTAAAATTTGCTCAGTTTAATCCATGAGAGAGAAAGACCTCTTGAATATCAATTAATGCTTTTAATTCTGCAATAGGCTCATTGTATCGTTGCAAAAAGCCTTCAGACATATTTGTTTTAAATTTGTCCCACAAAGCTAATGCATTTGGAGCATTTGAGAAGATGCAAATGAATGCAAATTGTTCTCTCATCTGCCGTGGCATTTGACACAGTGCTGCTTCTTCTAGACATCTTTCCCATTCTGTATCATCATCCAGGAAGTTTCTATGTTGTGCAGCTAAATGAAATGTGTCATAAACTGTGTCATTAACAGTTCTCAACTGTTCAAAACTTTGTGTACCAGGAACATTTAAAAGGAGTAAACGTACTCAGAAACATTCAATGTCTCTTCGACGTACAGTGTATATTCGAGTTATAATTTTATTTCCACTGCTTTTTTAATGGATTTTATAGAAGTGCAAGCTTCCACATTAATGTATGCATTATACTTCATGAGTAATTGTGGATTGTATGGCACCACATATCTGTTGCCACGAATAATGGCAGTTTGTCCTTCTCTTCTTCTACTGTATATAATGGATAGCCATCACAATAGGCATACGTTTTGTCTCAATAATATTTTGGAAATTCTTTATTGCATTTTTTATTTGCCATACATGGTAATTGTGGATTAAGATCTCCACATGGTCCATGAATCATGCGATGAGTTACAATCTCATATAGTTTACCATGTATTTCTGGATCTGGTAGTTCAGCAATAATGACTGAATCCACTTTATCACCAGTATCCAATTTATATTTTTCTTGAAGAATTATAAGCATATGTGCATGTGGAAGTCCTCTTTTTTTTAATTCGATGGTATAAACATAAGCCAGACATTTTTTTCAAATAACTGAGTTAGGGTTATGTCATGAATTAATTCAGTTAATTTTATTTTGAAGACACTTGCCACCAAATCTGGTCTGTCGGAAGCAGTTGGTCCAATTAACAGATTCTGTTCAATCTCTGGCCATTGTGCATTACATGTAAATGTAATAAATAAATCTGGTTTTCCAAATTTAGTTACAATAGCCATAGCATCATTGTATCTTTCTCGCATATTGCGAGGAGATCCTTGGAAAAAAGAAGGTAAAATGATGACTTTGCCAGCTGCAAGCTCTCTGTTTGTAGCTGCCTCAGCGACATAATCCATCAGTCCAGAATACTGTTCTAAACGTAGTTTATCTTGTTTATATTTGATGAAATTGAAATTATTTTCCTCAACTTGCAAATATGAATCAATGATCCATTGTTGTGTCAGTTTTCCACCACATAAAATGGGATTGAATCCATCTCGAATGGCAGTTTGAGCCACTTTAAATTCAAGCATGGAAATGCTATTTCTAACATGTACTTTTGAATTTGGGTAACTCTCAAGTGTTAATTTGGGTTGCCATCCGGCTTCCCCATTTGGAAAAAAAATTGAATATGTCATTGGATCTAAATTTGTACCTAAGATACTTATGTTGATAAAAGGTTGCTCCTCATTTCTGGGATATATTCTAATATCCTTTTGAAATGGTGGTTTCCCTCATCATTTTGAAAGACCATTGCAACCTCATTTGATGTTGGTAAGTTGTAACAGGGTTTATCAGTATGGCTATCTCTTTTAAGAACCATGTTGACTTTTCGGATTGGTAACTGATGTAATTGTGCATGAGTTATTTGTTCTTGTTCTATTTCTGACAATTTTTTTATAGGCTTGAGTGTACGGGTTCTGGCCCATAATGTTATTAAGCTCTATAAAAACAATGGGTAAGCATTTTCTATTTCCTGGAAGCTGCATACGTTGTTCACTAGTTTCCATAGTATCTAGGACATATAGTTGAGCAAATTTTCTTTGCTCCCCTTCTTCTGGATGTAAATGAGAAATACAATAGTAAATTTGTCCTTTTACTTTGAAACAGTAAGGGCCATGTCCTGGCACATTAGCAGCTAATGTTGCACCTATAGATGCAAAGGATATGGCATTATTGTAGAATCTTATGTTTGTTTTAAGATTTTGGTAGTTAGGGAAAGAAGGCTCTGTCATAATACTTTTTAAATATGTTGGGAATTGTTGTCTTTCTGGAAGTCTTACCTTGCCTTTTTGACAGCAACTAATGAACTGACCATCTCTGGGTCCTGTTGGAAAAGATAAGCCCCACAAAACTGACAGACAATATTCATATTACCACAATTATGAACCTCTATTGCTAAAGATTTAAATAAAGGACAATTGTGAGAAGATATATCAATGTGACTGTCTAAATCCTCATTAGAATTCTTATCTTATTGTTCAGGAACATTTTCTAAATGCTTTTGATTTTTAGTTGCCTTCTTGGGGTTGGATATCAGTTTATAAGCTGGTGGTCTTTTGCTTGCGACTTTCACCAGTTCTTTTTGTCATCGAAATTTCCTTCTTGTCAGGCGTTTGATGCTCTGTCCATGTTTTTTGATGTTTTCTTTTTTGACGTCTTTTCTTTTCTTTGTCGTTTCTTGTCAGTATCTGCCATATTAATCTGTAAATAAAAGTAGTCCATTAGAACTTTTGCTCCTTTGTTTATTGATTTGTTTTAACTTTTTTTTTTTTCATATCCTGTTTTGTGTGAACCACTGTTTGCATTATGAGGTTCGGTTTGTGAGATTAGACTTATGAGATTAGTTAGGTTACAGTGTATGTTGTGATCGGCGCATAGCAAATATGATAGTTCCTTCTTTTTTATATATGAGAACAGCATTTCTTGTGTTATCGTGTTTTTTTTGTGCGCTACTGTTTTCATTAGGTGTTTGGTGCATGGAGTTGGCTTAGATGGTTTTGCACCAGAAATATGATATATCCTTCCATTTTGTATATGTTAAGAGCATTGTGGTTTACTGTTTTGTGTGCAGTACTGTTGGCATTAGGGGTTAGGGTAGGACGTTTTTTTTCTTCTTCCTATCTTGTTTTTCATGCGCCAATGTTGATAATGGGGGTTTATGGGGTTATGATAGAGTGTTAGTTAGCGTGCAGTACGTTTGTACAAAGGCAGACACAAAACAGGATAGGTACTTCCATTTTAAACAGCAGTGTTTTTTTTATTTTATTTTTTTACTTGTAATACTGTACCTCTTTTCTTCAAATGTGTTGTGTTGAAATTGCTGTTGAGATGATAAGAGTCTTCAGGCAGGGTCTGTTGAGAATTAAAGAAAGAGATGGAAATGTTAAAATAACATGTAAATATATATATTTTTTAAGTAAGAGCATATAAAACAGGATATATTCTTCTATTTTGTATATATTCAGAGAGGTTTAGCTTATGGGGTTAGCCTTAGAGAGTGGTGCATATACAATAGAATAGATCCTTCCATTTATTAGGTTTTTAGAACATTTGTTGTATTATTCTGGTTTGTGTGCACCACTGTGGTCATTATATGTTTAGGTCATGGGGTTAGGCTTAGAGGTTGTTGCATAGAAAACAGGATATATTATTTGATTTAGTATGTGTTAACAAATTTGTTGTGGTATCCTGTTTAGTGTGCACTACAGTTGGCATTAGAAGTATTTATTTTTATATTTTATATGTGTTAACAATATTGGTAGCAGTAAACTGTTTTGTGCGCACCCCAGTTGGCATTAGAGGTTTAGGTTATGGGGTTAGGTTTTGAGTTTGGTGCACGGAAAACAGGATATATTCTTCCATGTTATATGTGTTAACAACATTTGTTGTAGTATCGTGTTTTGTGTCCGCCACTATTGACCTGATGTGTTTTGTTTGTGGGGTTAGTCTTATAGGTTATAGAAAGATCCTTGTATTTATTATGTTTTAAGAACATTTGTTGTATTAATCTTGTTTTTTGTGCACCACTGTTGTCATTATAGGTTTAGGTTATGAGGTTCGGCTTAGGGATTGGCGCACACAAAACAGGACATATTCTTTGATTTAGTATGTGTTAACAACATTTTTTGTAGTATCCTGTTTTCTGCGCACCACAGGTAGCATTAGAGGTTTAGGTTATGGGGTTAGTGTTTCAGTTTGGTACACAGAAAACAGAATATATCCTTCCATTTTATATGTGTTAACAATATTTGTTATAGTATCCTGTTTTGTGTACACCAGTGTTGAGATGATGTGTTTTGGTTCTGGGGTTAGGCTTATAGGTTGTGGCATAGAAAACAGAATATAATTTTCATTTTATATCTGTTACCAAAATTTGTTGTAGTATCCTGTTTTGTGTGCGCCACTATTGTCATTATGGATTTACATTTTTTTTGTTTTGTGATATTCTCTTTTGTGTGTGTCACTGTTAAAATTAGGGTTGTAGGTTATGGTGATAAGCTTAGAGGGTTAGTTATGTTGCAGTGCATTTTGCACATTGGCGCACACCAAACAAGATAAATGTTTTTTTGTTTTTTTTTACTTGTTAAACTGTACCTGTTCTGTGGAATTATTAGTTGTGTATAAATGGCAGAGGGTCCCCTGCTGCCAATCTTCCTGTGACCCTCTTTAGGCAATGTCTGTTGAAAAAGATAGACAGAAATGCAAATGATAAAATATGACAATATTCGTAGTAGTATACTGTTTTGTGTTAACCACATTTGACATTACAGGTTTAGGTTATGGGTTAGGCTTGGAGTTTGCTGCACAGAAACAGGATATATTCTTGTATTTTATATGTGTTAACAACATTTGTTGTAGTATCCTGTTTTGTGTGTGTCACTATTGGCATTAGGGACTTCTTCTTTTTTTTATTGTGATATTCTGCTTTGTGTGCGTCACTGTTAGCATTAGGATTGTAGGTTATGGGGTTAGGCTTAGAGGGTTAGTTATGTTGCAGTGCATTTTGACATTGGCGCACACCAAACAGGATTTTTTTTGTTGCAAAAGTTGAAATATTATTAAAAAAATGTTTTTTTTTGAGTCACTGCTATTTTTTTTGTTAACGAAATTGAGTTTTATACATTACCTGTTGATTTAAATTTCTTGTCTGTAAATTGCTGCAGATTTGACAGTCCGTGTTAAACCGTGCAGTGCTGCAAATTATTCAGTGACACTGTTCAGGCAAAGTCCGTTGAAAATATTTAAAAAAGCAAATTGTGAAATACAGTGTAAATATATATGTATATCTAATTTTTTTTTCTAAAAGCATAAATTAGGTTTTAAAAGACATGTTAATAAAAGTGATGTTGTTGTAGAAATGTATTCTTTTTTGTTTCTTTGAAATATCTAGCATTTTAGCCCACGTAAACATTTATGTCTCTGAAATTTTAATATACATGAATAATGGCTTCTGATTTCTTTAATACATTTTTTTTGTGGCAATATTTGAGCTTAATTTTTTTTTTATTATTTATTGATATTAATGAATGGTCAAACTTTAGATATATTTGAAATGTTACTGTATATGAATAACATTGTTCTTTGCATTTTTTTTTTTAAGCCTCTAAAGTTATAATGAAGTTGCTTCAGAAGTAATGCCACCAGTGAAATGTCCAGTCACACTGTTCATCACCTGAGGAGAAATGTATACATTTCTGGAAAGTTACCAGTATTTATAGACTTGGAGCTGAAGTAGAAACCGTTAGAACGCAATGCGCATGTGCTATTTGCATTCCATCTGTCAATTTGTTCTTGCATATAAAATGTCCGCGATTTTGTCCGAAATGTCCGCATGATAAGTGTTACATGCCGTATGAAGTGTTATTGAGTTTCGGTAAGTGTTCCCAGTAGGTGTTGTAATTTTATGTGCTTAGCCTTGTTTTCGTTTTCTTAGTCCACCAATTTTTCTCTCACTTCTGTGATTTTTTTATTTTTAAATTGATGAAATCCAAGTGAAATTGTTAACCAACCCCAATAACAGACGTCTTGCCTGTCCCCCAGTGGTGTTTGTGATATTTTTAAATCTTTTTTTTTTATTTTGTGTTTTTTTTTGTGTTTTTGGATGTGCGCGGTTCGGCCGTTAAGTTCGTATTTTTAGACCTCGTAATTAATTATTTTTTCTTAGTCCCGCGGGCCTTTTTTTTTTTTTTTCTTTCTAAAGTGTTACAGCTTGTAGTTTTTTTTTCTTTTTTCAAATTGCTAAGGGGTTTTGCAATGTTAATTGGATAATTAAGGTTTTTGTTAAAGTGTACTCCAGCGACTCGTAGATTTATGTTGAACTGTAGTCCCGCGGGTCGTATGGATGAGCACCTTGCCACTCATCTCCACCAGCGCAGTGAGCACCTTCAGTGCTCCCTGCCTAAGTCGTATGGGGTTGTAGTGATGAGTGCCTGTGGCGCTCATCTCCATCAGCGCAGTGAGCGCCTTTGGTGCTCCCTGCCTAAGTTGTACTGGGTCATAGGGATGAGCGCCTATGGCGCTCATCTCTACCATCACAGGGAGCACCTTTGGCGCTCCTTGCCAGCAACTGCAGTTGCGGCGAGCTCACTACCTCGTTTAACACTGATTCGCTATACAGCGTTTTTTGTCTGACACATTACCTGTGATTCACCCTATGTTAAAATTGACTTGTTTAACACTGTTTTGTTTAGCACTTCTAGGAACACATCTACAGAGTTAAAAGGGGTATGCCTGTATTTATATACAGGTAAACCCTGCTTAACACTACCCCTATTAGCGCTGTTTCGCTATAACGCTATTTTGACCAGTAATTCCCTTTTAAACGCACTGCCAAACCATTTTCTAAGGTTTGATTCTCAAAAAAAAAAAACAGGGATCCAGGATGAGCCAAAAGCTTCAACATCAGAAATTTAAAGTTTATATTTCTGCTAATGTTCAGTTTGTGTTAGTGTTATGTATATAAAACAAAAAAACAAGTTTAAATTTAAATTGCAATTGTGTATTTTTTTTCATGAGTTCCCCTAACCCCTCTATGTTAAAATTACCCCATTTAGAGCTGTTTCGCTTAACACTCCTATTGCTTGGAAACAAACCTGCAGCATAAAATGTGGTATAGCTGTGTATATGTGTATATATATATATATATATATATATATATATATATATATATATTTTATACATGTCTTAAGTATATTTTCTTTGCCACATATAATTTAGACATATCTCTGCTCATTGGCTGCTCTTCAACTGAAAAATGTTAACCATGTGGCAAGTATTCTTTGTTTATTTAGTAAATGATTAGGAATAAAACCAGTATTTGAAAAAAATCAATTTAATGGAGATTTAAAAATGAATGTTTTATCTTATTTGAATCTACCAGAATTGCTTTGCTGCACCCCTATTAGGTATACATGAGGACGGGTAGATTCAGTCGAACCTATTTTTTTTCCTGATCAGTCTAACTTTTCCTGCAGAGAACTTTCTAATTCTTATTCTACTATATTTGTCCTAGTAAGTCAATACAATATTGAACATTGTTATGGATTTTTAATTCCAACCAATTGTATTGTTTTACATTTACTTTTCAATTCTGCAGGATCTGGAACATTTTGTGTCACTATAAGTAGTTGTAGCAATTTCTCATTTCATACATTTCTAGCGATAATTATGCTCCATCTACATTTAGACACATTTTAAAAAGAATAGGTAGCCTTAGTATTTATTGTCTACTGTAACATAAATAATTTAAATTCACTTTAGGCTTATTAATAAACGTGTTGATGCCTTTAGAAAAGTTATTGGTGCTTTTAGTGTCAGGCTGCTTGGCTAATCTTAAAGTTACTTTATTTATAGCGTCACTGAAGTAGATTTTGGATTGCATACAGCGAATTTACTGACCCATTGATTTTTGATTGAGTTAGGCCATTAATGGATGCAATTAACAGGTCATTCACTGTTTAGGAATGGATTGGATGCAGTGAAAGACATTTTCAGAGCACTTACAGCATTTTGACTGACAGAAAATCAGTGAATAAATGTGTAACTGCTGTTCTTCATTTTATGCTTTTATAGTCCAGAATCATACATGATCCAATTTCACAAACAATTAATTTGCAGCATGCTCTGTGAATGCTGAGACCAAAAGCTGATTTGTCACTTAATATTTCTATTTGTTAGCATTTCAAGTTTAGGGTTCTGATAACTTCATTAAATATATACATGCATGGCTTATCATAACCTATATGTAATAACAAAGTTTAACATTTTGTTCTCACAGCCAATGAATGAATCCCAACGGTTACATCTCCCTCCTCTGTGAAATTATGTGTATCAGTGCTAGGGATTGCTGTGGAAGAGAGCTTGCTTCAGGGTCTGTGAATGCAGTTCTGGAATATAGATGCAGGATTTCTTGGTAACTGGACTGGAGCAAAGTGATTAAAAAGTTATTTCTCACCCCTCAGAAATAAAGCTTGCAGGGTTTTATACTGTCAAAAGAAGCAATACACTTTATTGAAAAATACAGGGACTTAAATACATGGGAGAACAGAAAGGCCTGGTGATTAAATCAATTTAGTCTGGGTGCCAAGTAACAAAAGGCATTGTAATTAAGATAGGAATGTCAGCTTACCTAATAACTCAGCAGGAGATCTTCAATGCTGAACGCCCATTGTGTTAGTTTCGCAGAGGGCCTGTCATTGCCAACAATAATTGGATCCCAGCATTTGAATTACAAAACTGCATATAAAATGAATATCAATATCAGGCATGTTTAATATATGTAATCAATCTAACATCCAGTTAGCACACTTTTTCCAAAACACACAGACACAAGGGGTATGAACCGGTTTATGAGGCAGTCCACACAAAGAAAAGCATGGTTATCTGATAGGATCAGATTAGTTAGTAATCATGTATTCTGATGTGTGTATATATTATATCTGGGTACCAAGATATAATGAGAGAAAATAATGCACAGAAGTCAGAGTGTCATCAGAATAATCTCTGAGTTTATTTGGGCTGCAACCCCTTATATAGCAAACACACGTCACAGCTAATAGCATAGTTGAAAATAGGGTTAAATACATATTTGCAAGCAAGTGTCTTTTTCTGTCTAACTCAGCAAAACAATCCTTATCTAATCCCGGCTTCCTATAGATATTTTGTCTCAGCAGTTGCTGAGACAAAAGAAAGGAAACAGGAAACAGATGCACAAGGGAATATTACCTTAAACATTTCTACAGATAACCCACTTAAACATTCTAGTAAGATACAAGGGAAAAACAAGCTAATATACTTTTTATAATCATGATATTCTTAGCCAATTTCTTCATAATGAAGAAATTAAATACCTAACAGTCCATCCTTTTATAAATGTATTAGACAAAGGTCTCAAAGCAAGGTTCAGTTTAAATGGTACCATTGCCATTGACGGTCTGGCAGTGGAACATGCTATACAGTTACTCATTTCCATGGAGGCCGTCGTATACAGCATCCATTCCAACCAGATATTTTTTTCTGCATACCCAGTCTCAATTTCAAAAGTGTCAATCAGACGGTTAGGTTCCAAATAGATGACCTGTGAGGGCACAGTCCTATTCACAGGGCTCACCTTGGTGAGATCATTAGTCTCTCTGGGCACCTCTTTTGCAGTACCTGAATATGCAAATATTCCATGTTGTTACCTCTGCCTGAGGTGTAGATTCCAAAAGTATGTCTCCCTTCATCACACTTTTGTGGGTCCTGGAGGGTTATCCGGATGGGGTTGCATAGCTGATTTTGGCTGCAGGAGGATGGCTCCACACCCTGTGTCAGCTTTAAGCATCTCTTTGTACTTTTGCACTTCATGTGATTAGGTGGGGAGTAACCCCAGTCAGCTCCTGTATCCCATAAGGCCAGTTTCCAGCTAGGACTTCTCTCATTTCCATACAGAGAGGCTATACACAAAGTCCTCCTCCAGAAAGTCCACATCTTAGTACTTGACATAGGTCTATTTGGTATCTGTTGGTATCTGCCCTTCCTTGAACACTAGGGTCACTTGGCCAGTTAAATTGACTTCCATTATGTCTCTTTTCATTCTGTGCATCCACATCTCTCTAATAGATTGCGTCTGGTTGCCTCTGGGTCTTGTTACTTCTTCCCATATGATTATGGGTGCTACTATGCAGAGAGTTATAAAGATGAGGCATGTCAGTGAGATTCTTAGGCCACACCAGTTAGGTCTTTTGAACAGGTGCCAGGACATTTTCTTGGGCCAGTTGAGATCCCCAAACCCGCACCATTCGGTTCTTCACTGGGTTTGAGACGAGTTTCCCCCCCTTTGTAGCCCAGCCTGTCTCGCAATGAGTCAGCTAGCAGGTTTTAGGAATCAACTGGCTCAAGCTCTGGCACTTTTACTCTCTTGCAGTGAGTCAGGTGTATCCAGGTGGCTTGTTCGGCAACTTTCAAGGCAGTGGGTGTTGACAGCAGAACTTGGTACGGTCCTTCCCACCTGGCCGATTCCCAATTTTTATGCTTGATTACTTTAATTAGGACCCACTGGCCTGGTTGTACCAAGCAGGGTCCCTGCTGTTGCTGTGGATGAGAGAGAGAGATGGAGGTAATATCTTTCTTATTTAACATTTTTCTCATATAGTCTGCTAAGTTTTCACTCATGTTCTCATCTTCTGAGATAAATGGTCTAAATTCTGGTAGTAGGAATGGTCTCCCATACAATATTTCAAACAGGGTTAACTTCTTCCTGCCTGGAAGCATGTGCATGTTTAGCATGACTAATGGTAAACAGTAAAGCCAATTTTTCCCTGTCGCTGCCATCGTTTTCCTCAATTTATTTTTAATGGTTCCATTAGTTCTCTCCACTAATCCAGCTGACTGTGGGTGGTACGCACAGTGGTTTTTCAACTCTATGTGTAATGCTTTACTCAAGTGGTCGATAATTTTGTTCACAAATTGTGTGCCGTTATCGCTATATATTTCCTCTGGTATACCAAACCTAGGAATTATTTGTGTCACTAAGGTTTTAGCCACTGTGATTGCGTCAGGGTGTGCACATGGTTTCGTTTCCACCCACCTAGAGTATACATCAATTATCACTAGGCAATATTTCTTCCCTTCACACTTTGTTAGTTCAATGAAATCCATACAAAGGGCCTCATTCTATTAGCGGCCGCAGCCGTTGCGGGGCCGCAAGGACCGGCCGCAAGCTATTCTGCTATTCTATTCCCTTACGGCCGGAGGCTCCGGCAGGCTTGCGGCCGGTGCCTTGCTATCTGTTGCGACCGCTCACGCCGGAGGAAAGCCTTTGATCTAAAACGGCCGCAAGAGATTTGCAATTCAATTGCTCCGGGAAACCTCTCTGCAAGGTTAAAAACGAGCCGCAGCTTACTTGCAGGAAAGAGGTCTCGCTAGCACCAATTAAGCACATAAAATAGCTCAAATAAAGCCATCCTGCACTTTGAGAAGACTATAAAGGGATTTTAGGTGTTAGAAAAAATAGCACATAATTATCCTGTACTCAAATCCGTAAAATATTTTATTTTTAATATCCGTAAAATATCCATGTAAAAAGTCCAGAGTGCTTGGAGCACCTCAGACACACCCACGCCGCAGCTGGAAAATAAACAGTTAATTTGAACTCGGGTTTGGGCAGATGTGCAAGCTTGAGAGGGGGTTACTTTTAATCCTCATGTCCCCCAATATGATCCCTAGCATTTACAGAGCTGTACAGTGCAGGCTTGAATTTATTTTTGAGTTTTTATATTTCTGAGATTACGGCCGGTTCCAAGATATGCGGCCGGCCGTAAAAGGAGATCCTTGCTGGGCCGTATAATAGAATCGCGAGTTAACTGAACCCCCGCAAGGAATCGCAGCCTTACGGCCGATTTACGGCCGATAATAGAATGAGGCCCATATTGTTTGGAAGGGGTATGTTGGTTCTGGGAACGTGCCTCTTATGGGGTAATAGTTACCCTGAGGGTTGTGTTGTGCACAAACAAGGCACCCTGCACAAAATTTTTAAAATAGGTGTTTAATCCATAGGCTGAAAATATTCTGCTGACCATGTCTACCATACTCCCTCTTGAGACATTACTAATGCCATGGCTCAACATAGCTGCATATCTGAATAGTGATTTTGGTAAAATTGGTTTCCCTTCTGCACTCTCATAAATATTATCATACCTTTAACCAGTATGTGTTTTCTTGTGAGGGTGCGTCTGTCTGTATTAGCTGTAGAATACTCTTGTCAATTTGGTCTACGAGATACACAGATGTGTAGCTGTGTAAGAGAAAAATGTGTAGTTTTCCCGTTAGAGCCGCCTGCTTTGCAGCTGCATCTGCCCTGCCATTTCCTATTGAAATTGCGTCTTTGGTCGTGGTATGAGCCACACATTTACATACTGCAATCTTCAAGGGCAGTTGAATGGCTTCAAGTAACTGCAAAAGGAGTTGTTTATGAGTGACTTGCCTGCCAGTAGATGTGACCATGCCTCTATTTTTCCACAGTTGTGCAAATATGTGCACAGTTGAGAATGCATTTTGGCTGTTGGTGTATGTTTACTTTGTCTCAGTTACCCAGTTCAGGCTTTTCCTATATATTTTTGTGCTCGGTGAGTACTGCACTCCGAGGCCATAGGGCAAGTACTCCCATGGTGTTTTATCTGTCTGAGCCTCTTCTACCATCCCTCCTACCTGTACCCACCTTTCACTAGCAGGCATAATCAGTGATATGTGTGGCACTGTGTGTCCTGCATAGAGTAACTGGTCTTGATTATGCAATTTTACTCCCACCCCTGTATACCCATTTTCTGTCCAGTATATGTAATCCAAGGTTATTCTGGTATTGGTGTGTTTGAAAAATGTTTTTTCATAGTCCACATCCCTCCCCGGTGTACTTTCAAATTTCATAGTGCAGTGTAATGACCCTGTGCTTTGTTTTACACTGGGAGATGGAGCTAGGTCTTTAGCCATGGCTACCAAAGTGCTGGATACTTGTCCTGGCCCTTTCGACACCATGTCTAATGTAGAAGTAATGTGGTTCACCCATCCCCTGCACTACATTTACATCGACAGGTATGTCTTCCATGTATGCTTTCATGCCTTTCTCTGTAGGAACCACTCTAATGTTGCATTTCAGCATCAGACCTCTACCCAAGAGATTTATCGGGCATCTAGGGGAGAGTATAAAAGGATGCTCAAATGTTTGGCCGTTGAACAATCTCACTGTGAGTGGGCATGATATAGGTTCGCTATTTGTCTGTCCTGCTGCTGACCTAACCAGTATGTTTTGTGACGACGTGTAACTAGTCCATGTGCCATCATCACTCAACACTGACCTACATGCTCCTGTATCGCATAAAAATGTTATCATTACCCCCTCTACATCTAGTTGAATGACTGGTTGTTCTTCTAGAGCCATTAAGTCTATACATGATTCTAAATTCAACACATCATTTATTTATGGCAAGTTTGCATCATTATTGCCATACTCATACAATTCAGATTCATGCAATTCTTGTTCAGCACATATTTGTAAAGGAAGGGTACAACCTGGTTCTAGTTATTTGTCGGTCTGGTGGTCATCGTCATCCGCTCCCTCTTCCTCCTGGTACTTTCTGTTTCTGCAGGAACGTGCTAAGTGGCCGGCCTTGCCACACACATAACAATTTCCATAAAATTTTCCTCTGCTTCCACCTCGTCCTCGTCCACCTCCTCTCTCTCCACATTTTTGATTATTTCCACCATCACCGGAAAAGAAAGCAGAAGTTATAGGTTGCGCTTTCCCATCAACAGAAGTCATCAAATACACCTCCTTTGGTTTACTATCTTGCTTTTTCTGTTTCTTTTCTTTTGCTCTCTTACACTGCTCCTCTGCATGTTTAGTATATTCTATGGTTTCATGGGGACATGTTTTGTAAGTAATTTGGTGTTGTATCACAAAGTCATTTATTTCTGGATGACATCCCCTGAGAAAAGCGTTTTGTTAGTTGCTGAGCATATGGTCCAGCATCATCATATGGGTTAGGTCTGGCCACCCTGCTATGGGTGTCAAATACTACCCGCAACCTCCCCATATATTGTTCCACACTTTCATCATCTTGTTGTACACACTCGTTTATCTTAGTCCAGTCTGCGTGTTCTCTGTGTCTGTCAGCAATTCTGCCTATTAGAGCGTCTACTCGTTGGGTCAGTTCTTGTGATCCATATTGCAATGGCTAATGGCTCCCCCCTTGGGTCCAGTGGATTCCAGTCACCTTCACTAAGGATCCAATCGGACCCCAATATCTGCCTCAGACACCTTGCAACCTCAATACCATTTAATTTAAAACTTTACTGCAATCGCTGGAACTTAAGTATGAAAATTCCCATATTGTCATTTGGGTGGGGGACTCCTTCTACAGCTCTCCTCACATCTGCATCTGTCCATGCTCGGTATACTAGCATTGTGGGTGCAACACATTTCCCCCATCTACAAGCTCTCCCCCCCTAGGATTGGGAACCTCAATTAAGGGATATAATGGCACAGATGTTATTCCCTTACCTCCGTAATGATGATCTGGTGCCCGCCTGGTTCTGGCGGGCCGTCCTTCATAAGGTGGTGGTGTTGGAGGAGGTGGATTTGGAGCGGTGGCGGCAAGCAGGTATTTGCGGGCATCATCAAATTCGTCCTCTACATCATCTCTATAAGTGACCATATTCCCGGGAGTCGGAGGGGCGGTCAGTCGTGGACATCTTTTCTGTGTACACATAAACATATCCTCTTCCTCTTCCAAAGGAGAGAGGTGGTTAACATTACATGTCCCTCCCCCCGTAGGCACCTTCATTGTTATACACATTTGCCTTTTTGTTTTCATCTTCAACAATTTTTTATTTTTAGTATAGAAAATGTATTTACTATTTTTATTTTTATTTTTATTTCCTTAATTAACTAACGTTGCATTTACTTTTTCTTTCGTATACTTCTTTGTGTATAGTAAAGCTTAATAAAGTTTGAACGTCTCCTATACCTTCCTTTCAATAAGGATTAGAAGTAGTGGATACAGGGCACTGATTCCAGCAGAGGTAGTATAGTAGATGCTGTGTATCCAGTGGGTGCGGTGAGCATCGTCATTGCTTAAAAGGGGTTGGCCATAAGGTTATAGTCAACTCCCACTTTTCTAAGGGGTTGTAATAACATGCCTTTGTCTCTCTTTACAGCAACCACACTTTCTCCTTTCTGCTATTTTCCCTCAATGATACAGACAGACATATTTTCACATAAAAACTAACACACACACACACAGAAAATAGGAGAAGGAAAGGGGAGTGGTCTGCTATGTGGGGGGTTGGCCAGACCCTGCACATCTTCTCAAAATGCAGATCAGTCACCTCCCTGTCCAAAGGTAAAGCATCGAGTAAAGTTACAAACACACAGAAACTTTATATATATACACAAATACACATAAGAAAACAATTCTAGAATAAAGTGTTCACAATTCCCACACATAAGTGTGTTTTTACCAGACATAAGTTACAGATGCACACCAGAAACCCCTTGCATATTAAACATTTCTGTAGAAATAACCTTGAAAACTGCAGGGTCTAGAAACCACACACCTGGCAGTGTGATTTATGCCCTTGAGAGCCTATCCACTTATATATATATATATATATTGAACTCCTATAGTATCAATTAAAGTTAATAGATGTACACAAAAAATAAGATCACAGGTACATGGAAATATACATAGCATTACATATACATACAAAAACCAACAAACCTTTTATACATTTTCCAGAAATAATCTGTATATCTCCCACACCTTGGACCATCCGCCTTCTCCACACCCGAGTGTGGAAACCTGGTTCACATAGAGAGAGAGTCGTTCACGCTACCTTTCGCACGCTACACCTCAAACACCACCACATATACTCGGCACATCAAGGACCCATAAAGCCTGTAGCTTCTGATGGGAAGTCTTGTTGTGCAGTTCCCTTTAGTGTAAACCTTGCCACCCAACCTGTAGGGCCGACAGGTAGACCACTCAAAGTCCAACTTCACCATATACCGTTTGGTGCCTTTGTTGATGTATCCCTTACAAGTATAGCTCCCACCCAGGGCTTCATACACACAATCTTACAGAGTATTTTAGTAAGAAGTTATGAATACACAGAAACTTCAGACAAAATATTTCAACATTGTATAACCAATTAAAGAATGAGAAAGATGGAAATTCAAGCAGTTATAGATGCCTGTCATGCTCAACTGCCACAAATTTTGGTTTGTTCGTCTTCCATAAACACAGGCAAGTCACAGGATTAGCCCTTCGGAGACTAGGTGGGTAATGCGTGACCACTCACTACCAAAAGTGGATACTTTCAGGTAAGAATTTTGAGAACAACACAAAAGAATACATGTATATATATATACATACACTCACAAGTACACAGAAATATACAGAAAGTATACAGGTATATACAATAATCAATAAATCTGTTATCCGTGGTACACCTCTCACAAACATACATACACCCGGTACCGGTATTTAAAAACATACAAAATGTTAACATGCACACACATACATATTTTCTTGCAAGAGCTCATTTGAAAGTCGGACTCATTTACCCCTTTTTCATGGTAAGCTTTCTCAATAACGTTACGTATGGAGAACTTATTTTATAGTCTTTTCTTCAGTATAATGACTCTTTTACCTCTCTGTGGGTAAGTGTCAACCCTTCTACCTATTACTAGAAACTTAGTTGTACAACTCTTTTACCTAATATCACTGTTAGGCAAGGACCTGCGGACATACACACACATGCAAATGCAACAGAAATTCATATACTCACTGTCATTTTGTTGTAAGCTGTGCCTTGTCATCCCTCGGAAAAAACACCTTGCCTCTGTGGTCCAACTGATCGTATATATCAGGCCTGAGGTCTTTCTCAAGGTAAGGGAGTCCTCCGCGACATACCCCCCATGCATGGTAAAAGGCGTTTTACTCTGTCCGAGGAATGATAAGGGAAACAACTTCTGGCTCGAAGGACCAAAATGATAGGATCAGATTAGTGAGTAATCATGTATTCTGATGTGTGTATATATTATATCTGGGTACCAAGATATAACGAGAGAAAATAATGCACAGAAGTCAGAGTGTCATCAGAATAATCTCTGAGTTTATTTGGGCTGCAACCCCTTATATAGCACTAGCGAATTGCCCGTCAAAAAATGACGGCAATGAAATTGTAAGGTAGCTAAATTAGTAAATGAATATAGTGTACCTATTTTGAAGCATTGTGATGAAGAGCTGGCAATCTGTGTTGATGTTGCTGCAGCATTAGTGGTGTGGAGCTGCTGTATAAGCATGCTGAATGTGTGCAGTGTAACACTGTGCGTGCGCGAGACCAAACCGTTAGCGTAGTCGTGTACTTCCGCATTGGTGTAAAATGGCGAGTAATGTGTGGTATAGGTCTGTATCGGAATATCCGTAGGTGTTTTGTGGTGTTTTGCGAGTTTAGAGTGCTGTAGCCTCGTTTTCGTTTTGTTCGGCGGCCATTTTTTCTCTCGCTTAGATTTTTTTTTAGTCTCTAAACTGTTTTATTTCGAGTAAAATCGAGGTGTAAGTTGCATTTTTGAGGTCCTGGGTGCTCCCTCTTGGTGTAGGTAAGTTTTTTATGTATGTGCTGTGTGTATGTATTGTGTTTTAAATGTTTGTATGTCGGCGTGTTGCGTCCGATGTTTGCGAGGTCGTAATGTGTGGTAACGTGTTTCGTACGTTGTTTGCGTTCCTCGTAAAATTTAGCGAGTGTCGTAATTTGTGTGTCGTGTTTTTTGAGTAGCGACGTGAATTTTGCGAGGGTTTGAGGCCCTTGCCCAGTGACCTCGCCAGCAACTGAGTCCCTCGCTTCGCGAGGGGCCTCAGTTGCTGGCATGGAGTGCCTTCGGCGCTCCATGCCAGCAACTGAGGCCCTTGCCCAGTGACCTCGCCAGCAACTGAGGCCCTCGCTTCGCGAGGGGCCTAAGTTGCTGACATGGAGCGCCTTCGGCGCTCCATGCCAGCAACTGAGACCCGTGCCCAGTGACCTCGCCAGCAACTGAGGCCCTCGCTTCGCGAGGGGCCTCAGTTGCTGGCATGGAGCGCCTTCGGCGCTCCATGCCAGCAACTGAGGCCCTTGCCCAGTGACCTCGCTACGCGAGGGCCGCGGCTCGCTACGCGAGGGCCGCGGCTCGCAAGCGTGAGCAACGACTCGTACGCTCACAACTATATATGTGATAACACACGTCACAGCTAATAGCATAGTTGAAAATAGGGTTAAATACATATTTGCAAGCAAGTGTCTTTTTCTGTCTAACTCAGCAAAACAATCCTTATCTAATCCCGGCTTCCTATAGATATTTTGTCTCAGCAGTTGCTGAGACAAAAGAAAGGAAACAGGAAACAGATGCACAAGGGAATATTACCTTAAACATTTCCACTTAAACATTCTAGTAAGATACAAGGAAAAAACAAGCTTATATACTTTTTATAATCATGATATTCTTAGCCAATTTCTTCATAATGAAGAAATTAAATACCTAACATTATCACAGGGGTAGCTTCAGGCTGGAAACAGAAAAGTCCAAGGGCATCATGTCTATCTTGTGTTGAAGATTGGAGTAGGTTCCTTTGGGGAAGTAATAGAAGGTCTGTCATTAGAGATTTCAGTCCATTAAAGTTGTTTAATCAATAAGTATGCCTCAACCTCTGCTACAGGAACATAGAAAATAATCCATCAGGCATTCCTTATAAAGGTGTTGATTAGTTGACATGTTTTCCTTGTTTCAGGACTTGCAGAAGAAAGCCTACATAAATAAGTTCTACTATTATGGCCTACATTTATCAAGCAGCGAATGTTAATACATTATTATTTGCATAATGATATGTCAACTTTTAAGTACAGCTGCATTTATCAAACATGAAATGCATACCAACTAATGTAAACTGCAATTTGCTGTTAAGCTATATCCCTGTTAAAGTTATACAGTACACATATTTATCAAAATGCTAATATGTGCATACATTTATCTAACCCAATCTCCCCTTTTCCCTCCACCTCTCCCGTCTCTTCTCCCACCTCTATCTCCAACTTTCCTCCCCCCCTCCTCTTGTCCTCCACTTACTTTTCTCCCCTCCTCTCCTTCATCTTCCTGCACCCCAATGAACCAATCTTAAGCAGGGTAAGATTGAATGAAGTGAGGAGAAGAGGGAGTTTTAAAGGAGAAGGAGAGGAGAAGAAGTGAACTTGGGTATTTATTTGGGGGCGGAGGTGAATAAAGCATATATTTAAAACCAAAATGTAAGGGGACGGGGTACTGCATTGGATACTGAGCAACACAAGTGGCCCTCAGAGCCCAATCAGGCACGCATGATAACTTAGTGTGCTGACGTGCCAATAATTGAATATCTTTTAATTTGTATGGATCCACAGATTGAAATGTTGTTCCTTTTGAGTAGACCCTCAGAGAGGAATCATGACTGCCCCATTTTTCTTCCACTGTGCAATATAATGCTTGGCTAAGGAAACTAGGGCATGCGTATGTGTTCCACTTTTGAGGTCTGAGGCATCAGACATCTGCTGTGACATCCCAAAGTGTGAAGTCTGTGTACCAATTTAAAAATGGGTCTCAGACACTTGTATGAAAATTAAGAGGAAGGAGAACCATGGGCGAAGTTCTGCTCCTGATTTGTGACACGTTCATTAGTTCTCTGCAGTCTGATACCACATCCAGCCAACTTCCCCCACTTGTGGACCAGCATTTATTGGATGAGGGCTCTTCGTGCCATGCAGCATCTGAAAGAATAGTAGAGTTCTCAAGTGGTAATCATTTTTATTGCAGATTTATTTTCTTCACATAAAGAAGGTAGGTAAAAAATGTACTAGGTAGTCGTGAATTGTAAAATTTCACCTTTTCTCCCTATTTCCCACATATTTACTTATACAGCAGTGTTTCACAAAGCACTGTTTTTCCACTTATTTTTATTTTTTTTGTAAGCAAAACTAGGTACTGTGGTAATACAGTAGCACTTACATTATAAACTGTGACAATCCATTTTTTTCATTGATATATTCTTGTGAATATGAACTGGTACAGCACATAGCTAAACACATTTGTTAATGTATATCTCTTTTTCTACCTCCATTTCGTTCACAGTTGTACTAGTTACCCAAGAAGTAGAGGTAGGCAGCACCACTGATTTTAATAAGTTTAGCATTTTTCCTTTATTTGGGGTATTTTTAAAATGTACAGTAAACCCCAAACCACCAGAGCTTTTGAATTGCAGTATATTAATCACATGTTGTGACTAGTAAGATATTTTTCCCTCTCTCTTTGACAGATGTACCTGCCTCAGCTCTTGAAGTTTGTGTCATTTAATTTTTCTTGTATTTTATTTATTATCTTACTTTAAATTTTAAGAATTTTTTTGAAATAATTTTTATTTTTATTATTTTTGATTTGCACTCAATAAATATTTAAAAGACTTGTCGAGCTCAATTTAAAAAAATAATAATCTGCAAGCATGTAGGTTGAGACATGTGCATAAGTGATGTGGGAGAGGAAATTGAAATATAATAAAGGTCATTTGTCATGCACATTAATATTCTTTTTCCTTTTAGAGCTTCCAAGTGAAGGTAATACCAATGACCATTTTAAAGTTCGTTGGTTATCACAGTATCAATCAAATGTTAATTTTAATGGCAGTCATGCTTTGAACTGTGACAATCCATCTCTTTCGCTGTTACAGGCTCATGAAGCATTTGACACTTTTTGGTCACAACTGAACAAGTAGAGCCAACTGCAGGACCAAGTAGCACAACATTTTTAAAATTGCATTATCCTTTAATTTCTTTACATTTTGTTTGTTGGTTATTTATTAATGAAAATATTACACTATTTCTTCTTATTTGCAACACCTTTGCCAATAACACAACATTTAATTCCTCCAGTGATTCCAATTTCCACATATTTTATTTAATGTTTTGAAATTATAAAAAAAAATGTATATATTATATTATATTATAGACACATTATTTTATGTTTACATTTATTTTAAACTATCCTAAAGAAAGTCATTAACTTGAAACTAAATATAAATGTGTTTTTGTTTAACACTAATCTAGCTCTATATATTCTATATTCCCACCGCATATGAAAAATAATATAAATATTTTAGAAATTATAATGTCAATCTACATTTTCAATAAATATTTTTATTTTATACCATTATTCGCTTGTATCAATACTTGTGATCATTATCCATTTATTTTCAATCTCAATTTATCTAGAAAAATTCAACTACTTTAGTGCAAAAGTCTATTTTTATTGTATACTGCTTTCTTCAGTCGGGCTTGATAAGGCTGTTGTGGCCACACCTACCCAGCAGACCTTTCAGGTTCTTTAGATCCCTTCACCAAGACAGCTGATGGTTCTAAATTGCCCTTATTCGGATGTAGTATTTAAAAATATGTACTCCGGCTCTGCATTAAAAAAATCAGGAACTGCTTTAATCGATGTTGTAATTCATAACAGGTTCAATAGATGTATATTTACACATGAACTGATAACATTCTGTAACAGCTTGTGTGTCTTCTGGATTTTTGTATAAATTGCTATTACAGTGATATATATACTAGCGACTTATATATCAAAAATGTATAAAAAATGTATCTAAAAATGACGACATAACATTTTGAAGCCTATTGCGGGTCCCCCCTCTACATTCGCGCTCATCGTGGGCCTCGCAATGAGCGCCTTTGATGCTCATTGCAAGCATCTCCCCCCTCTACCTTGTGGGCTTCACCGCTGATTGCACAAGCACAAGCTCATAACTTTGCAAGAGGTACCGACAAACTTGCAATTACGAAAACTATATATGACTAGAAAATTGCCCGTCAAAAATGACAGGATTAAAATGGTAAGGCTGGCAATGCTGTTTGCCACACAATGTGAGGCTTTTGCTTTTCTGAGCACCTTCGGCGCTCATTGCGAGCCTCTCCCCCTGTGTAGTCAACTTTCCTGGCTTTGCAGTGTTCACCTTCGGCGCTCATCGCGGGGTCTTAATGTGCGCTTTTGGTGCTCATTGTAAACATCTCCCACTCGCAGTTCTCATTGGGGCCCTTTCCTCCCGCCTACTGTATGGGCCACTTATTGCAGGTTTCGTTAACCTGCAAGTTTTGTGCTTGGGAATGCCATGTGTGTCTTTCCACCATCTCCCCAATGTCCCATCCCTGTGTCCTTCTCCTCTATGTGTCTGCTGAATGTTTGAGATGCACATGCTGACTGCCGTTGGTTTTATTTTCAAAGTTTCACGTGCCTGCCGTTGTTGGGGTGTGTTACTGTTTTTGCAGTTGTGTATTTTCTAAGTCCCGCGTGCCTGGCTTTGGTCAGCCTTGTTTTCAGCCAGTTTCAGAATTTTTAAATTGTTTGTCTGACATTTTTTTCCTCTCTTAGCTGATTTTGTCTTGACGAAAATTCAAAAATATGGCTCAAATTCGCTTTCAACCTCACTCCCAGGCTTCCTGGCTCTCCCCTTGTGCTGTGTGTGATTGTTATTCTTTTTATTTATAAAATTTTGTTGGTACTTCAGGTTTTTAGAGTTACGCGCTTGGCTCCCGGTTGCGACCATCACCCAGTTGCGACCATCGCATGACTCAACTACTCACTTTGGTTTGCGAGGCTCGCAGTTTATATTAATAAGGGATAATATACAAGAATATGTCTATTTGAACAGGATTATAAGTAGGAGTCAACATGGATTTATGAGGGATAGGTCATGTCAAACAAATCTAATTAGTTTCTATGAGGAGGTTAGTAGGAACCTGGATCAAGGCAACTCAGTGGATGTAGTCTTTTTGGATTTTGCAAAGGCTTTTAATACAGTGCCACGGTGGAGACTATTGTGCAAACTAAGAGATGCAGGAGTTGCAGTAAATATCTGCTCATGGATTGAGAGCTGGCTAAAAGACAGGAAGCAAAGGGTTGTTCTAAATGGAACATACTCCGATTGGACTAATGTGGTAAGTGGGGTTCTTCAGGGTTCAGTATTAGGTCCTCTCCTTTTTAACATATTTATTAATGACTTAGAGGTAGGATTGGAGTGTGTTGTCTCCATTTTCGCTGATGACACAAAGTTGTGCAAGGTAATTAAATCAGATAGTGATGTGCTTTCCCTCCACAGGGATTTACATAAAATTGAGGAATGGGCATCTAAATAGCAGATGAGATTTAATATGAATAAATGTAAAGTTATGCATCTGGGAAGGAAAAATAGCCATGAAATTTACAATCTTAATGGAGCAAATTTAGGTGTATCAGATATTGAAAGGGATTTGGGAGTGCTTGTGGAAAACCACCTAGGTAACAGTGCTCAAAGCCAAGCAGCAGCTGCAAAGGCAAATACAATATTAGCATCTATTAAGCAGGGTATAGAAGCCAGGGAAGCAAATATAATTCTGCCACTATACAAATCTCTAGTATGCCATCATTTGAAATATGGAGTACAATTTTGGGCACCACTTCATAAAAAGGACATTTTAGAGCTGGAAAAGGTACAGAGGAGGGCAACAAAACTAATAAGGGGAATGGAGGGGCTAAGTTATGAAGAAAGACTAACCAAATTAAACTTATTTTCTCTAGAAAAAAGGTGTCTAAGAGGAGATATGATTACCTTATATAAATACATCCAGGGTCAGTATAAAGATTTGTCAAGGGAGCTTTTTGTGCCAAGAGGTTTTCAACTGACAAGAGGACATCCCTTGAGGTTAGAAGTAAAAAGAATCCACCTTAAAGAAAAAAAGGGTTCTTCACAGTAAGGGTGGTTAATCTGTGGACTTCTATACCAGAGGAGGCGGTGACAGCGGATTCGATAGATAACTTTAAAAGGGGACTGGATTTATTTCTAATTAAAAAGGGAATTCAGGGTTATCATGGATAATTAGAGATGCAGTATTGATCCAGGGAGAAGTCCGGTCATCGGTGTCTGGGATCAGGAGGGAATTGATTTTTTTTTTAAACAACTAATTAATTGTTAATCTGTATATTGCAGATCAGAGGAGATCTTAAAAGGTTGAACTTGATGGACTGAAAGTCTTTTTTCAACCTTAAATACTATGGGCCTCTTTCTATTATCGGCCGTAAAACGGCCGCAAGGCTGCGATTCCTTGCGGGGGTTCCGTTATCTTGCAATTCAATTATACGGCCCCGCAAGGATCTCCCCTTATGACCGGCCGTATATCTTGCAACCGGCCGTAAGCTCAGAAAACTTTAAACGCAAAAATAAATTCAAGACGGCACTGTACAGCTCTGTAAATGCTAGGGATCATATTGGGGGACATGAGGATTAATAGCAACCCCCTCTCAAGCTTGCACATCAGCCCAAATCCAAATTTACATTAACTGTTTATTTTCCGGCCGAAGTGTGGGCGGGTCTGAGGTGCTCCAAGCCCTCAGGACTTTTTCCATGGATTTTTGACATAAATTAAAAAATAATGTATTTACGGATTTGAGTGTAGGGGAATGTTGTGCTATTTTTGCTAACACCTACAATCACTTTATAGTCTCATAAGAGTGCAGGATGGCTTTATTTTGGCTTTATAATGTGCTTAATTGGTGCTAGCGGGACCTTTTTCCTGCAAGTAAGCTGCGGCTCGGTTTTAGCCTTGCAGAGAGGGTTCCCGGAGCAATTGAATAGCAACCGGGATTTTCTTGCGGCCGAAACTCTTGCGGCCGTTTTAGATCAAAGGCTTTCCTCCGGCGCGAGCGGCCGCAAGGGATAGCAAGGCGCCGGCCGCAAGCCTGCCGAAATCCCCGGCTGGAGGGGAATAGAATAGCCGAATAGCTTGTGGCCGGTCCTTGCGGCCCGCATCTCCTACGGCCGATAATAGAATGAGGCCCTAAGTAACTATGTAACTATGTAACTAAAACTGACATTTTGAGGACTGTCAAACTAGAGGGAATATATTTTTAATGTACAAAATTAACATTTTTGGTGCAATTCTTCTGTTTCAGAGGAGAAGGTTTTAGGACAATGGTTCTCAAACATTTTAGTGCCATGACCCTGTGATAACATTTCCCATAAGCCTCCATCTAACCCCATCAATTATGGGGGTCCATACAGACCCCTGTAAGCCTCTATTTAACCCAATCAGTCCCATAAGGGTCTATTAAGACCCTCATAGGACAATTAGAACCCTATTATTAACCCCATAAATGCCATGATGGTCCTCCAGGACCCTCATGACACAAAATACAAACACTACACTACACTATTCTCCCCCCAAAAAACCACTAAAACTAGACTAACCCCGCTCTACCCTAACCTATTAACCCCTACCTCAAACTTAACCTATTAACACCCACACTACCTACCTAACCCCCTATTAAATCCCCAACCCCACTAATTACACAAAATAAAAAAACCTATGTTACAAAAAATAAAAAAAGAACACTACAAGCTCCCACTTAAAAAAATAAAAAAAGAACATTACAACCCCCCACTACAAAGATAAAACAAGATTTACGCACCTGCAAAGAAAATACATACATAAATATACATAACATTACACTACAGTAATAAATACAGTACACCTATACCCCTGACTACAATTCATTACCCTTATCTATAAAACATTACCCCTATCTACAAAATATTACCCCCTATCTATAAAACATTATCTCCTATCTATAATAGATGACCCCCCTTTCTACAAAACATTAAACCCTAACTACAATATATGACCCCCTATCTGTAATACATGACCCCCATCTATAAAACATTATCCCCTATCTATCTATAAAACATTATCCCCTATTTACAAACCATTAATCCCTAATTACAATACATTTCTCCCTATCTATTAATCATTATCCCTTATCTACAAAACATTAAGCACAACATAAAATAATACACATTCTAAATATTAAACTTACTGGCTGAAGGCATCATCACCTTCTGATTGGCTGCAGTTTGATTGACAGTGACAATCAGAAGGCGCTATTCCCAATCAGAGATGCGCCCTATATTTGTACTGTATTTATTACTGTATTGTTATGTATATTTGTGTATGTATTTTCTTTGCAGGTGGGTAATTATTTTTTTATTATTTGTAGTGGGGAGGAATGTGGCATTCTTTTTTTGTAGAGGGGGGTTTGTAATGTTCTTTTTTTATTTTTTGTAGTGGGGGTCTGTAATATTCTTTTTTTTATTTTTGAAACATTGTTTTTTTATTTTGCGTAAATAGGGGATTGGGGGTTCTATAGGGGGTAAAATAGGTAGTGTAGGTGTTAATAGGTTAGGGTAGGTGGTAGGTAGATAGGGGTTAATAGGTTAGGGTAGAGGGGTGTTAGTTTAGTTTTTGTGGTTTATTGGGGGGGAGAATAGTGTAGTGTAGTGTTTGTACTTAGGTTCCTGGAGGACTCTCATTGCACGTATGGCGATAATAATAGGGTTCTCATTGTCCGATGAAGGTCTTCATTGACCCTTATGGGACTGATTGGGTTAAATAGAGGCTTACATAAGTGATGGGGTTAGATGGAGGCATATGGGGATCTGTGTAGACCCCCATAAGTGATGGGGTTAAATAGGCTTGGATGGTGTTAGGCTAAGATGGGGTTACAGAGAGCTAGAATGGTTTAGATAGGCTAGATAGGGTTAGATAGGCTAAGATGGGGGTTAAATAGGCTAAGCTTAGGTTAGATAGGCTAGAGGGGATTAAATTGGCCTAGATGGGGTTATTATGCTTAGAGGGGATTAGATAGGCTAAGATGGGGTTTCATAGAGCTAGAAGTGGTTAGATAGGCTAGATTGGGATTAAATAGGCCTAGATGGGGTTAAATAGGCTTGGAAGGGGTTAGATAGGCTAGATTTGGTTAAATAGACCTAGATCTGGTTAAATAGGCTTCGGTGGGGTTAGATAGGCTAAGATGGGGTTACATAGAGCTAGAAGGGGATAGATAGGCTAAATGGGGTTAGATAGGCTAAATTGGGGTTACATAGGCCTAGAAGCAGTTAGATAGGCCTAGATGTGGTTAAATAGGCTTAGTTGGGGTTAGATAGCCCACATAGGGCTAGAAGTGGTTAGAACGGCTAAATGGGATTAGATAGGCTAAGATGGGTTACATAGACCTAGAAGGGGTTAGATAGGATAGTTGGAGTTAAATAGGCCTGGATGGGGTTAAATAGGTCTAGAAGGGGTCAATTAGTCCAAGTTAGGGTTAAATAGGACCAGTTAGGGTTAAATAGGCCCAGGTAGTGTTATTAGGTCCAGATAGGGTTAAATAGGCCCAGTTAGGGTTGGATAGACAAAGTTAGGGTTAAATATGTCTAGAAGGGATTAAATAGGCCCAGTTAGTGTTAAATAGGCCCAGTTAGGATTATTAGGTCCAGATAGGGTTAAATAGGTCCAGTTAGGGTTATTAGGTCCGGATAGGTTTAAATAGGCCCAGTTAGGGTTAGATCGGCCCAGTTAGGGTTAAATAGGTCTAGAAGTGGTTAAATATGCCCAGATAAGGTTATTAGGTCCAGATAGGGTTAAATAGGCCCATTTAGGGTTATTAGGTCCGGATAGGTGTAAATAGGCCCAGTTAGGGTTAGATAGGCCCAGTTAGGGTTAAATAGGTCTAGAAGGGGTTAAATTAGCCCAGGTAGGGTTTTTGGGTCCAGATCGGATTAAATAGGCCCAGTTAGGGTTAGATAGGCCCAGTTATGTCTAGAAGGGGTTAAAACGGCCCAATTAGGGATAGATAGAGTCCCATGCTTGGATGACCTCCAAGGCATCAACTTTATCTTACAAGCCTTTATCTTCATTTGGTAATGTTCTAAGTAGTGCTGAGAACAACACTGCAAAATGATCAAATATGATTTTTTTTTAAACAAATGTTTTGATATGCATCAATTGGCCTTGTTTATTAAAAATAATAAATAAAAGATAGATTAAACTAGAAAAGGTAAGTGATACGGCCAGTCCAGGATATATTAAACTAGATATACTACAGGATATTTCTCTCTGTACTACAGGATATTTCTCCCAAAAGGTTGCACTCTGAGTAGGTAACCAGACCTAAAGGACAAACCTACTTCAGGTATTGTTCGTTCTCAGATTGAGCACCTCTAATTTCTTTGTTGTGTATTCCTCAGATAAGTCAAGACCAAACAATATTTTTAACAATATAAAACATAATTCTAATTGGGGATGGAGCTAGTTAAACCAGTTGACTTTGCTTTGGCAAATTGGTAAAAATAGGGTTGCAATTGAATAAGGGATATCTTGACTCTTTTATATGCCACTTGATAAATATATCCCAACTAGCGACTTGCCCTTCAAAAATGACAGGGCAATAAAATTGTAAGGCAGGTAATGCTGTTTGCCCCACACAGTAAGTGTTTTGGTGGTCGGAAATCCTTTGGCGCTTCTTGGCGCTCCACGCGTGGCTCGCAATGAGCGCTTTTGCTGTCATTTTAAGGTCCGTGCTGATCTCCTTTTTGCGCTTATTGCAAGCCTGTACTCTGGTATAGTTTGTGTCCTGGTATAGTTTGTGTAAATCCGTATTTAGTCATTGCATGTTAGACTTTTTTTTTCAAAGTCCCGCTTCTGTGTCTGTTAGTAACCGCTTTTGAGGCGCCGAAGAGCGTCCACAAATGCTGTCCCTTGCTTTGCGAGGGTCCGCATTTGTGGCCTGCAATGAGTTCGCAAAGCGTGACGACGTTTCGTAGTTTGACAACTATTATATGTGATATCTCTTCAAAAAACCTTAACATTTGTCTTATTACAACGTTGACTCTGTACCCTGACAATACTTTGGGGTATATGCTTGTGTAAAACATGTTTCATAATCCCAAGATCTCTTTATTTTACAATGATTATTGTGTTAATACCTTGTATAGCTAACATTTGTGTACTTTTTAGTCTTGATATTGAAAATACGCCTATATGAATAGTAGTGATACTTTTATAGCAAAAACAAAATAATCAGTTGTTTTATGTAAAAAAAATCACGACATTCCTGCTTACTTGTAAAATCAAACTGACATATTCTGTTGAATGATTTCACACCAAGTCTCATCCTTCAATGCATTCTGTGTCACTGCTGCACATTAGAAGAATGTGAATGGAACAGAGGAAAATAACTAACTGAAAACCCAAAGCAATAACAATATAAATGTCAGTAAATATGTGTTATTTCTGAAGACATAGCTATGACTCAGCCTGACATTTAATTAAAACTTTTGTTATTTAAAAGAATATACAACAATACTACCATGTTCCCATTTTGAATAGAATTAAAGGTGCATAACATTAAATCCTTTGTGACTTTAGCATTTATTCTCCCTTTTCCTCCACTAAGCTCAAAGTCATTAAAGGGACACTGAAGTCACACGTCTTTATTATGAATTTATAAGAGCAAAAATTAATTTGCATGAGAACTGGGTGCTATGAAATGCTTTTTTAATAGTGTCATACATTGTTTTTTCTTCTGATATATTTTATATTCTGATATATTTTTGGCAATACCAAGCAGACAATAGAGAAAATAACACATTTCTCCATAGTGCTCCATAAGTTAACTGGTGCAGCACCCAGATCTACTGTAATTAACATTAGTGAGAAGGAGGTATTGGCTTTGTTGCAAAGTTTGCTTAACATCTGCATCACTTGGGATTTTTGTGTCATAGTTATCTTCTATATTTGGATAGGGTTATTTAAACTTATACAATTTTTCTCCCCCCCCCCCCCCCCCCCCAAAAAAAAAAAACCTGTAGTATGTTCTGGGATGACTCATCTACTTTCCTTCTCTCTTTTGTTGTTTTATAGTCAGAAATTTGCATAATGCTGACATTAGCTGGGTAAACGGATATTTCCTTGTTCAAATGCTTTTATTGACACAAAATATATAAGTTATAATTGAAACAAACAAATTGTTAACATTTTAATAAAATCATACGTACTATATATACATACAGTATTTCACACTTACTACTGTACGAGACACAGGGACACAGGGGAAAGGGGGGAGAGACGGAGGCAGAAAGGGACATAGGAGAGGGAAGAGGGGGGAAAGAGGCACAGGGTACGGGGGAAAGAGACAGAGCGGGAAAGGGACACAGGGGAAAGGGGAAAGAGACAGAGGGGAAAGGGACACAGGGGAGGGAGAAGGAAGGAAAGATACACAGGGGATGGGGGGAAAGAGACAGAGGGGGAAAAGGTTATTCACCAGTGAAGCCACAATGTCATGCACCACCACCTAACAAGAAATATATTTTGCCTAACTAATATCTGAAATGGTGCCATCCAAGTGAAATATCTAACTACAAAAAAAGTAAAATCTTTATTGAAATCTCTGTGCTTTTAAAAAGTACCATAATTCCACTCAGAGGCAAGGAATACCCAATGTCCTAGATACACCATTATAAATCTTTACATTAAAGAGGCATTGACGAAAAACTGGTCCTTGGATTCCAGGACACTCTTCACAAGGACAACCTTGATCATGGAAGTTACCATAATCTCAACAATACTCACATGTCACTTATAGCTTTCAAACCAATGTAAAACAAGGTTTTTCACACTACCCCAAATTTCCCAAGCACCAATGAAAGGAGCTGCCCATGTCCTGAGGATGTTTACCCAACTAGGCGAGGCAACAGGAGACAAAAATAGAATATTATGCTTTCAAAAACAGTTGGTAAAAAAAGACTACTGGGTTAATCATAGACAATCCATATTTTGGCACAAGTAAGAAACCTTTTACTTGATAAAATTAAGTTTATTTCCCAACAGCATATGGAAAAACAAACTATATAGTCTGGTATAAAGTAATATTGGCAACAAACAGACTATGCTGACATGTAAAAATATAGGTACCAGACAGGTCTTAATTAGGTCAACTCTTTCCATGTAGGACAGTTTCCACTTTTACCACTTCTCAACTCTGCTGAAGCCTTTCCCTAGTCTAGCCTCCCAATTCTGTAGGCTATAATCACCTTTCTCAAATGTCACCCCCAAAACTGGGTGTCCAGGAAAACAGTCCGGGAATAGAACTTCATTCTCCACCTCCCCAATCAGAAAATGTACTCTTATTATGATTAATTCTGGACCCAAAGGCTGCAGAATATTTGGCATGATGTATGCCACCAAGTCTGCCTCTTCTACACTAGACACAAATATGGTGACTACATCCTCCTTGTTGAACCCCAGAGCATATTGGTAAGCTGTCGCCCTCCAAATCATTTACAAGAGGAAAGATCACAGTCCTTCTCTATAGGACTTGGAGCCAGTCCAAACAAATCACAAGGATAGCCCAAATGTATTCTTGATTGACTCCATCAAAAGCTTTAGACTGGTTCAAAGCCAGCAAATACTTCCCAAGCTTATCACCACAGAGTTTTTCCAGAACCTCTTTGATTTTAAAGCGTAGATTAAAAATTATTTTATTTTTAACTGTACCAAAAAGCAAGCAAGTTGCTTAAAAAAGAAAACAATCTACTAAAAATACATTTCTTGTCAGTATTGAGAAGTGCAATGGGGCTAATCAAATTATCTAACAAAAGCATATTGTCTCCTTATCTTAAAAATTATGAACAAAAACTGACCCTGGTGACTGCCTTAGGTTGATTGCATGCCCTTTAAAATTCTAATATTTTTTGATTAAGGAAGAACATTCATGATAATATATAATTATAGATTGTTCAGCTTTTGGTAAACTTATGTGTCTTATAAGAATATCTTATGTCACGGACCCCTTTCCAGGGCCTGGATCCTGGTGCATTGAGCCACCATAGAGGACAGACTGCCCCATTGGAAAATGGATAGATTTTCACAGATTAGAAATGTGGGCAGGTGGGTGGTGGGGTGAATAGACCCAAAGTACCATAGTTGGCCACTATACTTCCTGTGGTCTTATGGCATATGTCTCTGCCATATCCTGTATACTGTATGTAATCCCCCATGTAAAATTACAGTGTTCTGTGAGTGATCATGATGGGGTTAAAACAGGGTGTGCTGAGTCTGCAGTAATCAGACACCTCTATTGTACTATTATCTGTTCTGGCCCCATTGTTAGCAAATTAAGTTAACCACATCTGCCACTCTATCTAATGTCTAGACCACTCAGACACAGAGACGGCAGGATGTGTATTAGAATGTAGCCCGATTGTTCTCAGGTGACGGCCATCAATGTACTGCTGTAATTATCTGCCACACGATTGTCTCAGTAGTCAAGTGTTTTATTTTTAAAAAGTCAGCAATATTTATAGCAGTTAGATACAGAGGGGGTGTACTCATTGTTACATTGTGTACACCCCCTCTGTATCTAACTGCTATACATATTGGTGACTTTTTAAAAATAAAACACTTGACTACTGAGACAATTAAAAATAAAACAGTTGACTACTGAGACATATAGCTATTGTATGTATTTTATTTTGCTCCTGCTCACCTGGATGGCTGCAGGGAGGTACTGGGAGATTATGTAGGATCATGCTGGGGTAGGATTGACTGTAACAAGTCTTATCAAGCCCCCTAAGAAGAAGCAGATCTGGAGTCTCTTGATAGCCTGGAAGTGCTGATGAAGATGCAAGGACCCTTGCCAGATATCAGGGTGCTGGTGCTGAGATATCCAAGAACCCCACAGTCCTGGGTAGTTAACATGTAGTCTATAGCAGTTATAGCCCCTACCATAGGATCGTCACATCTTATATTATTTATTATAGATATTGTCTAGAATTAACTGGGGTGTAGTTTAATTACAAAAGCTCAATCTTTGGCTGGTAATTATAATGAATCTACTTACATATATTAAGTGCTTTATTTTTAAGTTATACATATTAATATTATAAATTAAGATATTGTCCACACTGTACCAAGGTTCTAATCTTATAATATGTATGAAGAGTCTTTGGTGGCTTAGATAACTCTAAAAACAAGTAATATCCAGACCTTTGTGAGAAATAGAATTGTATTGCACAAAATACTTTGTTGCTTGAAAGTTATTACTATCTCATTATTAATTAATCATAATAATTATTAGATACTTATCAGCTAATTAAGCAACAAAGTATTGTGCAGGAAATTACTTATCTTTACAGTTTTATGACAAGATACGAAAAATACATGGGTTATTTTCTTAATCATTTCCCACAACTCGGTCTTAGTGTTACAGAGACCTTCTAAAGGCATCTGGGACTGAAAGAAAAACACTTCAAAGCACTGTCAACCTCAATCTCTTCAAGCAGATTTAAATTAAGGAGCCAGAGGCCTTTACCTATCTGAGGGATTTCAAATATATTCAAAGTCACACTTATCATCAAGTGATCCTATCTATAAAAGCATTATTGCTACCACAATAGAAAGTGAAACCAGCTGCACATCCACCCGACCTGCTCCTTTAGCTATGTTATTGAGAAATCATATACCAGACTGTCCTTGAGACCTCCTCTGTCTTCAGATTTAATGATGGTGTTAAACTCAATGAGCCTCATTCAATTTGGAGGCGCAAGTTATGGAAGTTTAGGCCGAAAGTCTGCGGGCCTCCTGCGGGCCCACAGCGTCCGCAACCTATGGTGCTGTTCAACTGGCCGGGCCCGCAAGTCCCGGCAGTATATCGCACATCGTAAACCATGCTATCGAACGTAGCAATCACGCAAGGCTGTAACTCCCAATTCAAAACAGCCAATGGAAACAGATATCGTCATCAATGTAAAATGGAGGTTGGATTTCAAAGTCCTACGGGCTTGAATTACGGGTTATGATCGGACCCACATTCCGGATATAATGCTATATTGATAAAGCTGTAAATGTGATATTCTATTACATGCGAGTTCCATTATATGTATTAACACATTGATTGTCGTAATCGATATAACAAGAAAATGAAACATGAAATAAAGTATTTTTTTGAGGCCGATTTGCAAGCTTGAGAATGTTGTGCTATCATTTCTAAGACCTAACATTACTTTCACTTTTAATAAGAGTACAGTATTGCTTTTTTATTTGCTTTTAAAGTGCTACGGACATGTCAATAAACCATTTGCGAGTCCTCCTTGGTACCAGTAACTTGTGGCTCGACTTTTGCCATTTTCGGGTTTGACGCAGTGGTTAGCGAGGGGGAATCGGAGCAATTGAATAGCGATTTGCGATTTTAGCGTTCGCAACCCTTCGGACGTGAAAGATCAAAGGCTTGGAGGGGCATTAACTTGCAATTGGAACCATCGCAGTGAATCGAAAGCCAGAGCCCGTAAATCGATTGGAGAAACCAATTGATTAGCAAAATAACTTGCAGGTACCATTCAACTCTTGCGGACATGAAAGGTCAAAGGCTTGGAGGGGCATTAACTTGCAATTGGAACCATTGCAGTGAATCGGAGGCTGGAGCCCGTAACTCGATTGGAGACACCAATTGATTAGCAAAATAACTTGCAGGTTACATTTGCGAAGCTCGGATCTCCCGAAAGCTCAATTGAATGAGGCTCAATGTCAAAAACAACCTGCTGGAGTGTAAAATGGAAGACTTTATCTCATTGAGGAGTAATTTCCTGTCCCACTTAGTTTGTGGACCCTAGATATTTATAAGTCTCAATCATAGTGAAAGAAGAGATTGTGGGGTTTTATCAAACTTTATTACGCTTTCTAGGTGACTCCTCATCAGAACTTTTACTTTTACAAACTTCATTGGCGCCAGGTATATCATCAAGGTCGACAACTACATTTTCAAATAATGAGGCATCAATATGTCTTAGCAATCTTCTAGCAGACAAAACATTAAACCTAGATGGTGACACCTCTTCTATAGTAGTATATTTAGGGTTAACCGCTAACCTAATAGTTATAGTGATCTTTGGAGTGATGTCTCTAACAGGAACATGATTAGATTTAACCTTACTTTTCCTGCTAACTATCTTACCCTACCCTAATACCTCTGGTGTATCCGGTGGAGGTATCACATGCATCGATAGTTTTGCAAAACAGTAATAGTACTGAGTTATTTGATAAAATAAGACGCAGGTGCCATTCAAGCAACGCTATTAATACTTCCCTGTGTGCAAATGGTAATTTTAAAATAATCAGCTTTTAACAAATAAAACCAACCCAAAAAGTTGCAAAATAATACAAAAGGGTGCACCAAAGGTCTATGAATAAAATCATACAAAATAAACTTGTTTTGCTCATGATTATCCTCCTAAAAGTAAATTTTGTGATCGCTTTTACAACTGTCACATTGCATACAGGAAACATTTTTTCTGTTCTACTGAGCTTTATTCAATTTGCAGCTCTTGCTTTAATCAAAAACAACTCTGTGTATGAAAAATTATTTTAATCTAGTTCTACATTTAATTTTGCTATTCTTGGTAGCCAGTGATATAAACTTACTAACAATAAATAACTTTTTATTTTGTTTAAAAGAGCAAATACAGTGTTGTTAACCTGTATGCATGGTGTTAACCTCAAAGCCATTGGCTTACATGTGCAAGCATGTATGTTGATATGTCAGTTGTGTACATTTTCTTTTAACTTTATTAATATAATGCATTGATAAAAACCTATTGTATCATTTCTTATATTACAAATAAAGAAAATGTAGTTAATAAAACAGATTTCATTATAATGAAATTGAGAATAACACTTCAAATTTATTGGCAAAACCTGCATTAAAGTATAGATAGGTTTCAGCTCAGGATGGGGCAAATTAAGGCTAGAAAAACGCATGAAATTTGGAAGCTGAAGTAGCATATTTTGGTGTATTTTATGACATACAACTGAACATTCTTTTTAAGTTTTTATCCTTGGTTATGGGCACGTTATGAGTTGAGCATTATATGTTTTTATATTAAATTGGCTTTAAATTCATGTATAAGTCAAAGGGAAACAACGATTTTGATTGAAATGATAACATTTATTGGCTGGCATAGGTCCTCATTCAATTGCAATTTTGCCAATTGAATAGGGCTCTATATAAGCACATAACATATTTTTTGACGTAAGTTTTTAGTTAGTGAAGACCTTAATTTTGGATAGAAGTTCAGTAACTAAAAAGTTCTGTATAAAAAATATGTTATGTGCTTATATAGAGCCCTATTCAATTGGCCAACTCACAATTGAATGAGGCTCATAGTGATTAATATGTACCATCTCCATGAAATTGACTTATTTTCTTCCATTGCTAACACAAATACCATACCTTGCCTAAATCAAAACACTATTATATTTATTTTTAAAATGTCTTTTTAGTCATATACATTGTCATTAGTTTAAAATGTCATTATCATAGGGGGGCTAGTGTGATGTCATCAGTAATATCATGGATTATGTCATCTTTCATTTTATATGTGATATCAGGATTGATGTCATATCTGATATCGTTATTTATATCATACATGATATCACGAATGATGCCAACTGATATCACATTTGATACCATTAATCAATTCATCAGAAAAACCTTGGCAGAGGGAGGGAAGAATATTAATGTTGTGTTCTATCTTAACTTCCCAATTTCCTGTGTTTCTCTAGCCTTAAGTTGCTTCATACTGTGCTATTTTACTCATTTTTTCCCATATATATATATATATATATATATATATATATATATATATATATATATATATATATATATATTTAAAATATATATAATTTGTTATTAGTCTATTTCTATGTTAAATTCCCCTTCTGGATCGCTACCTTGTCATGGTGAAGGGGTTTGTGTACTTCAATGAAGCTGTGAGCTATACCATGTAGGGTCACCCAAGATGAGCAGGTCAGACAAGTCACATTCCACTGAAGAAGCAACCTGCAACCCACTCCAGTAATGTTGCTAAGAAAACCTTATGGACAGGCACAACCAGACACATAACTATATGGCACTGGAAGACGGGCCCCTCAGGTCAGAAGGTGCCTACCACATTACTGAGGAAGAGCAGAAGGTAAGTACAAGTACCACCCGATCTAATAAACTGGTTGGTCTAAAGCTGCGGATGTGTCTGGAGGGAAAAGGAAAAACCACTGCTGCAAAGAACAATTCAGCTTAGGAACCTGGTATGTTAGAACTATGAACCAAGGCAAACTAGACGTGGTCAAGCATGAGGTGGCAAGGTTAAACTTTGATATCCTGGGAATTAGTGAACTTAAATCGACTGGAATGGGACACCGGACACCTAACACCTGATAACCACCATATCTTCTAAGGTGGCCAAAAATCCCTCAGAAGAAATGGAGTAACCCTCAGGGTCAATCAAAGTGTGGCCAAAGCAGTGCTCAGTTATAACCCAATAAATTGCAGAATGATTTCATTTCAAATTCAAGGCAAGCCATTTAACATTACAGTGATCCAAGTCTATGCTCCAACTATGGATGCTGAAGACGCTGACGTTGTCAAGTTCTATGAGGATATTCAACACATCATTGATATAACACTAAGAAAATATGTAACTATTATCATAGGAGATTGGAATGCTACTTGAGGGGACCATAAAAAACCTGGAATAAATGGCAAGTTTGGCCTTGGAGTACAAAATGAAGCAGGTCAGGGATTAGTAGAATTAAATTGGCTTTAAATTCATGTATAAGTCAAAGGGAAACAAATATTTTGATTGAAATGATAAAGTTTATTGTCTGGCATAGTGATTAATATGTACCAACTCCATGAAATTGTCTTATTTTCTTTTATTGCTAACACAAATACCACACCTTGCCTAAATCAAAACACTATTATATTTTTTTTTAATGTCTTTTTAGTCATATACATTGTCATTAGTTTCAAATGTCAATTTCATAGGGGGGCTAGTGTGAGGTCAGACATTAGTAGAATTGTCAACTGTCAAGATAACTCTCTGGTCATAGCAAAAACCCTCTTCCAACAGCCTCCAAGATGACTCTATATATGGCAACACAAGATGGACAATATTGAAATCAGATTGACTATATACTTTACAGCCAAAGATGGAGGATATACAGGACTCTATACAGTCAGCAAAAACAAGACCTGGAGCTGACTGAGGCTCAGGCAATGAGCTTCTTATTGCAAAGTTCAGAATTAAACTGAAAAAAGAGGGAAAAACATCATACCAAGTGGATACAAAATAAATAATACCTCTTGTGAATATGCAGTGGAAGTAAAGAAAATATTTAAGGGACTAGACAAGGAAGATAGAATGCCTGAAGAACTTTGGACCAAAGTTTGCAAAGTTATTCAGGAAACATCAACAATGAATATCCCCTAAAATAAAGAAAACTAAGAAGGCAAATTGGCTGTCTGATGTGGCTTTGAAAGTAGCCCAGGAAAGTGAAAGGTACTGGAGATAGGCAAATATTTGTCCAACTGAATGCAGATTTTCAGAGGATAGCAAGAAGAGACAAGGAGAAACTCTAAAATGAACTATGTAAAAGAGATTTAAGATAATGAATGGGTAAGTCAAGAGATATCTTAAAAAACAGGGATTTCAAAGGTATATTTCTTGCTAAATCAGGTGTGATAAAAGACAAAAATGATAGTGACTTAACAGAAGAAGATCAGATAAAGACGAAGTTGCAGAAATACACTAAAGATCTATATAGGAAGGATCTTAACAGCAGTGATTACCTGAATAGTTTCTAAAATGAGCTGGAGCCAGACATTTTGGGGAGTGAAGTGAGATGGGCCCTAGAGGTACTTGTATATAACAATGCTGCAGGATTTTATGGAATCCCATCTGAACTATTCAATATTCTACAAAATGATGCTGTGAAAGTGGTACTTGCCAGTCAAACTCAACAATGACCAATAGACTGGAAAAGGTTGGCCTACATCCCAATCCCCCAAAAACAGGCAGTGCCAAAAAGAATGCTCCAATTATAGAACAATTGCACTGATTTCACATGCCAGAAAGGTAATATTTGGACTGGGAACTTCCAGATGTGCAAGCTGGGTTCCTCAGAGGAAGAGTCACAAGTGATCCAATTGCCAATGTCCAATGGATAATAGAGAAAGTAAAAGAGTTCCATAAAAGCATTTACTTCTGCTTCCTAGAACATTCTAAAGCCTTTGACTGTGTGGATCACAACAAAATGTGGCAAGTTCTTAAAGAAATGGGAGTACCAGATCATCTTATTCGCCTCCGGAAGAATCTGTATGTGGACCAAGAAGCCACAGTCAGAACCAAACATGGCACAACAGAATGATTGGAGATTGGAAAAGGTGTGCGACAAGGTTGTATATTGACCCCTTATTTATTCAACTTATATTCAGAGTACATCATGTGTAAGGCTGGCCTGGATGAATCCAAAGCCAGAATCAATATTGCTGGAAGAAATAGCAATGACCTCAGATAAGCCGATGATACTACTTTGATGGCTGAAAGTGAGGAGGAACTAAAGGACCTACTGATGAGGGTAAAATAAGAGAATGCAAAAGCTGGCCTGCTGCTCAGCATTAAAAAGATGAAGATGATAGCAAATGGCAATCTCAGTTCCTGGCAGTAACATATGTTATTTTCCTGGGATCCAAGATCTCTTCAGATGGTGACTCTAGCTATGAAATGAAAAAAACATTTTCTTCTAACAATCTTGATCAAACTTGTAAAAAGTAAAGTTTTAAACTATCAACAAAGGTCCTCATAGTCAGAACTATGGTATTTCCAGTAGAAATATTCGAATGTGAGAGCTGGACCATAAAGAAATCTGGACACCGTAGAATTGACGCCTTTGAATTGTGGTCCATAGGGTCATAGAGAGTCAGACGCGACTAAATGACTAAACAACAACAATTGTTACATTAAATAACATTTGAAATGCTATCTATATTAGAACTAAAATATAAATTAGTGCAATCAGTGTTGTCACAACCCACTTTTTTGATCCAGGGTGGGACTCCCCTGACCCCCACGACCAACAGCCCTTTAGGGTATATCACTAATCCCAGAACACTTGGACTTTTGGTTCTGACCACTGGTCCCTGATGGACATTAGCCACCTAGCCAGCTGAATCAAATAATGGATATAATGACCCTGTGAAAGACTTTACCATTTTTTTATGGTATGTGTTTTTCATTTTTCGGTCAACATTTTGTGTGCAGAGTGTGTTTTAGGGTGCTACTTTTGCACTAAAAATTCTCCCCTTCTCAGGCTAACCCCAAACCCCCACCCAGACATTTTGGCTCCAGGACTCACATTATCTTATCAATACCTGCTGTCGCCAGATCCTGACCAGAGGTAGATGATAGTTGGGGCGGTAGACTCCTGGGGATATAGCATGGGAAATAAAGAGCCACTCCTAGCTCCCGTGGGGGTCATTCAAAGGGGTAGAAGGTGTGAAACCTGTCCGGATACTGGAACAAATTAAGTTTATGCATTCTCTGGGCACATAGAAATGCTTGTTTCTTTGAGGGAATTGGATATAACTACTTAGCATACTGAACTGATGCTGCTATCCTAGAAGAATGGGATCGCTAAACCGGATGAGGTCTGTGGGTAGGATTGGTCTCCTTAACCTTTTAAAGCCCACTTGGCCACATTAGTATAAACATCTAATTGAGATAACATTATAGATGTGTTGAAGTTATGGTCCCCCACAGCACTAACCTCTTCTGCAACCTCTCGCCACATCTTTGCCCTATTGCCTGGTCTAACCTCCCTTCTGTAAAGGATAATATGGCACCTATCATGACTTGTGTGGAGTTGCTACTACTCTTTGGGGGGAATTTACTAAGAGGATGTGTGATGATCCACAATCTCCTGAGGATCATCATGCATCTGTGCTACTTGAGTCTCTGTGTGATTTACTAACTTACTGGTATTATACATAGGTTTGCAATGAGCTGTGGTAATGCCCAATGTAGTACGGTGTATGCATCCCTTTACACATGGTGATCAGAATAGCACATACATGTTATAAGGGTCAGACATGTGCAGCACTGTCCTCCAGTACAGGCTCGATATTGGTTGGCAAACCTGTAATGGTCAGTCAGACAAATGATAAAATAAAAACTACTGAAAATTGAAAAGTTAAACTACTTACTCACCCTTTCACGATCCTCCAGTAATGATCAGTGAGGCCCTGGTCCTAACTCTTCAACCCTCAATAAAGAGGGCACATCCAAGTTGTTAGAAGACTACTACCTGTCCCACTTCTGATTGGTTTAACGTCTGAACAATTAGACTATATGAATTCAAATCTAGGCATTCCAATTGATTAGCATTTAGCCAACGAGAGGGCTCTATCTTCCCCTACTCTGACTATTTAAAAAGACAGCCAATCAAAATAGGTCTACACTGTAATGTGAGACCTTCTCTGATTGACTATTGTAATAGCCAATCGTAAAAGAGATTGGAAGCTTAACATTTTGAAATTTGATTGATAATTAAGATTAAAATTGCTAGTAATTTAGCAATGCAAATTCTGTGTATATGGCTTACAAAGGAAAACAATGATATTTGACAGATCTGTCTGCCAGCCAGCCATCAGATGGATATGTTCAATTAAAATATCTTACTTGCTTACTTCATATATCAAATATTAAGTCAGCTTTTTTTAAACTTACTACAGATAATGATATGTATTTTTTTGTGTAACATTAACAGTTATGTAAGCATATAGTTGAGTATAAAAATATGTTTGGAGACAATTTAAAATTTTAACAATTTGGCTTGTGTCATGGGTGCAGCTAGTTTATCCTATTAGTAAATACAAACAAAACTGGAAAAAGATTCCAGTGAAGAAAAAATACACAAACACCATTTAGGATAAGCTTTTTATTCCCACAAAAATATGCATTTTTAAAAAGTTAATTCTTAATAATCTTATTTGAATCAAAATATGAATTAAAATATGAACATTTAAAAATGTAGACTCCAGGCAACTATTTTTAAAATTAGATTGACATATAATCTGATTGATTTGAAAATATTTTATAATTTGTTATTTATATTAATTTTATTTAATCTGAACAGATTTTTAAGAGTTTATTCAGTTCCTAAATATTTTTTAGCACATAATTATTGTAAATCAAACTCATTATAGAGTACATGATATGTAGATCCATAGTTTTTAAAGTGCTATGTTCTTTTATTTTAAGTAGTTAGATGTTATGGATGAAATGTAATTGCTTGTATAAAAGTAACAAAGGGCTTCTAATAACTCATCATATATTTACCGTAATTGAAATCTACAGCCTGTGATACTGCATTGTTTTGTTTGTTTATACTACTAGAACTTGCTCTCTATTCAGCCCTGTTGACAAATAGCTATTCATAGTACAAGGGTTTCCACAAAATTGAACAGAGGTGTTTTCTGAATCTAAGGTTCACCCCTATTCCTTACAGGTGTTTACATTTGAGAAAAGTGAATACACTAGTTATAAGTGTATACACTTATTTCTAAAACCATTTGCACATTATTTAATTAATAACCATCTTGAGAATATAAGTTGTTTTAATATGCAATTGTCATTATTCCATGCTAGGTATACTCGATGAGCAGTCTACTTTATGTCTAATGTCCTGCATTTATTTATTTATATTTTTCAACTTTTATGTTTATATCTTTAAACTTTTCTGAGGAGACGGTAGCTGCTATATGGTGTAAGCCTTCCTGCTGCATAAAAATAAAAAAAAATTGCATATTGGGACAGTTTTCTGTAGGCTTCTGGTGAATTTTAATCAGTAGAATGATGTAGGCCAACATATGACCACAGGGACCTGGCTTACATAAGACGTTGGCTGTAGAGATATTTTCTACAAGACAGCAAACAAACTCAATAATACTTCATAAATTAATTAATAATGTATATTTTTAATCCTGCAGCATGAATTGGGCACACATGGTGGTGTCCCTTTAATGTTTTATTCAGGAATGTGATTGAGTGTATAATTGCTAGCCTTGCTAAGTAGATATGAATTAAATTACTAAGATCATCTTGCACACGTTCTTGGAAAATAATAGGTTTAGCTAAAAAGCACATAATATGTGGGCATAGCAGACACAAAAAAATGAAAGAATAATTGTAAAATAGGCCTACAAATTATTATTATTAACTATCAGAACTATTCACGGTGTCATTGGCTTTAATTTTAGTAATATTATTATGCATATTAATGCAAAATGTATGGGAATGTTCATAATATACTGAAGAAAATTATTTTTTAGGACATAGTAAAGAAGATGACAGCTACAAGAAAGCAGATAATAATGATTATTAGAGATCAGAATTTGAAGTTGTAGGGATAATGTGTAAAGTGCTGCTTTATAGAAATGACGGGATATGACACCTAAGCACCCAAATAAGCACATTCATTTAATTGGGCCACTTCACCTATAGTCAGACTGCTCATACTTTGAAGACAGACCTCACCACTTGGAACAGACAACAGCACTGGGACATACAGAGCCTCACTGGACTGCTGATCTGAGAATGAGCCTCAATAAGAGAGACTGCAGCACTGGCAAAGGCCTTTAGATGGAGACTAAAACAGTGGGAGAGAGTCCTCATCAGAGAGACTGAAGCATTGAGAAAGAGCTTCACTGAGATAGAATGGAGAAGTCCCAATGTTACAGGAATAGGATTACAGGTGAATTGACCCAATCAAATAAAGTTGCTTAACACAATGCTTAGATTAATTTCTGTTTTGTATCTTATCTCAAAATGGGGAGGGTAGAAGATAAATGTAGCAGCCATCCAACCAAAGTGGTTCGGACAAAAACAGTAAAGAAAATCAAGCATGATTTGGATATGCATTAGGCCAGCCTTAGAATTTCATAAACCAAACATTTAGGGAGATAGAATGGACAGCCTATAATGATCTTATCTGCTGTTAAATCTATGTGTCTGTTTTTTTTATTATTGTATGGAATGTGCAGCTGTGGTTGCAATTGTTAGGCAAAGTTACAATATGTTTTTCTTCATAATGTTCATATAAGGTGTGCAACATAAACAAGCATTTGTCGTTTGAGCACAATTGTTGCTTTAATGACCTCATGCAATAAGAAAGCCTCATTGTCCTGCATTTTTTTTTCCAGCTGCACTGAGAACCAAAAGAGGCACAGATAATCACTTTTACTCAGCAATCTACACCTTTAAAGACTTAAGAACAAACTATTTTGAGTAGAGTGGTACTGAGGAAACGGAGATGCTAAAAGGGTATGTTTTGGGGTTGCTTTAATAAAATGGTGATGCACTGTATAAATCATTTTTTTTTCAAGAAAGTACAAAAACTTGTGATATTTACTGAGCATAAACCCAATTAGAAATGAATACTACTTTGTTCTTTCCATTAAAAGGTATATCTAAGGCCCCTATGACATTACCAATAATCATCAGTGGGAGATCTTTTCTCTAAGTTACAAATTGATGTAAACCGTAAGGTCCCCCGCATTATGGCAGTAAGGCCGCATACATAAACCAAGTTTCCTTTAGTAGCACAGAAGGGTCTGGATTACGGCAATGAACAAAAATTCACTGATCAATAAACAGTTACGGATATTCTTGCTGCGATACGGCCAGAGCAGCCAATGGAAAACGTAAAACAGATTAATGATTGACAGGCATACCGTATATATTTGCGAGTTTCCCACCAAAAAGCTGACTGTAGATTTCTTATAAATTAGCACACAGGATCCAAGAGTTGGTGGTTTTTTGGATAGAGAGAGTGAAGGGGAAGTGAAAGATTGGACATTGCAGGTTTCTATTTACTTAATTATTTTAAATAATTTTTCAATACTTTACCCTTAATTTCACGCTACACATATATAATTATATAACATAATATACATACCCATAGGATAAAAATACACATAGATACACTTATAGCTAGAAAACACATCTACACACACACACACACACCACCCTATACCCAACATATAAAAAGCATATATTTTTTTTATTCAAAAACATATACACATACACATACACTTTGTCTAAGTTATCCTTATATTTTTGGGGGGACAGTGATGGAGAGAGGAGAGGAGGGGAGAGTAGAGGAGGGGAGGAGAGAAGGAAGAGAGGAGAGGGGAGGGGTGGGAGAAAGTGGGGATGAGGGCTGTAGGGGAGAGAGGGAACGAGGAAGTAGGGTCTTAGGGAGGTAGAAGGAGGGAGGGAGGAAGATGGGATAAGTCAGGGTAGAGGGAGGAAGGATGGCAGTGGAGGGGGTGGGCTAGGAGTGATGCTTCTGAGCGGGAAAGGGCTAGGAGTGGTAGTTCTGGGGGAGGGTTAGGAGTGGTAGTTTTTTTGGAAGAGGGCAAGAGGTGAGGCAGAGGGTGGGTGGGATGAGCCCATAGATACATGTAGTTCAGGGTCAGGGGGAGGAGCCTAATCTCAGGGGAGTAGTGGGGGGGGTACAAGCCTCAGGGTTAGAACAGGGAGATTTGGATCCCAGTCCAAGAGGCTGGAGCCAAACACAGGGCCCCTAACTATAGGCCAAAGGAGTTGTTGGTACACCTCAATGCCATGTGAGCCTATGCCTACAATATCAAAGCCTGTCCCAGGGGCAAGGTCTGGAAGGAAGAAGCTGCTGCAGTCACTAAGGTCAGTTATGCACATAGGGATGCACATATGGATGTGAGGTCTGTAAGGCATTGTTACAACAACAGCTAGGCCACGGTCATAAGCATGATGGAGGAGGAGGTCAGAACAACCGCATCTACCAGTGGTGGCCCCACAGTTACTGTCTGTTACAAGCAGTGGGAGAGGATAGTGAAGGAAATGATAGGAGCAGGGACCGTCCCAGGAGCTCCCGGCCTGGTGGATACACAGCATCCAGCACCATTGCCCGCTGAATATCACATACACAAACATACAACAACATGTACACCACACCCACATAGATAACTCTAATCACATGGAAATGCTGCACAACAATGATAGTCACATGTCAGCTCCCTACATTTCAATAGGGTTAGATGGATCATCTATCCCTCATCAAATCCAGGAACCTCACAAATCACTCTCATTAGTGCCCAGCATCAGACATGTGTTATATACACTCATCAATTAACAGATAGTAATAATTTATTCAACATCCAATTGAGAACACAGTTGTGGGTGAGGCCAGGCCAGCATCTCCTCCCACCAGGCCTAGGGGTCCACAGTTTGAGGAGACATAGGGATGCAAGGTGGCAATATGTATTCACACACTTCTTAAGATTATTTGCACCCTATTTTGTGAAAAATGGGTGAACTAGATAATTTCTAATTATTATGAGTTAATATTTTGATACATATACATAGTGATACTAATGGTCCTCATTATTCCACTGCAGGATTTTTAAGCATATGACATGTGTAATTAATGCTCAGTTGATACATGAGGAATATCAGTAATTGTCACATGCTCATTATTGTTATACATGTTTGTACTTGCACAGCAGCAATGGTGTGGGACTTCCAAGGACAAGCATAGCCAAACATATTGAGGTGAAATCTACTGATGTATTTATATGATTTATATTTTCCCATGTATGTCTCTGTGACTGTAATATATTATTTGTAATGTGGTTCTCTGATTTCTGAGGCTATTTCTGGATGTGCTGTCTCTTTAAGAGACTCTTTCAGTGAGCAGATATTTCCTTTTTTAATATGTCAGATTAGTCACATTTGGCACTTAAATGGTTTTAGATTGCACATATGTGCCAATATGTATGCTATGTCAATCCTTCATTTGTGATGATTTAGCATGCCTTTGTTTGCTTTTGTTTTCCAGTCCCATTTAGAGGAGTCCGCCATTATTTGAACAGCCCTGCAAGTGGTGTTTGGTACCCATAATAATTTGGTCTGTACCCTTATAACTCATAATCTATAGTCAGTGTGAAATGTCAATGGAAAAGTTATCCATAATTTCCAACTCTGGCTTGCTGCAGGGACTCGTAGCAGTTCTCTAGGTCTTTTAGGGGTGGGTGATTAACATAGCTAGGTAGAATTGATTTGCTGGGATGAGCATAGGGGATAAGTTTCCCTGTTTTTACCTTCTTTTAACACCTGCTGCTTATATCAGAAACATACATTGCAATGATTCATTCTATATTTAAAAATAAAACTTATTTTCCAAACCCCCAGAGCTGCTTATATAGGTACAGTGTACCTACAAATAGAAACAATGCATTTGGGTACATATTGTAATACTATACTAACCTTTAAGCTAGCAGCAGCTCAATGCAAAGAACCAGGACAGCAGTGTTTGACTCTTCTTGCTTCCTGTTACCAGGTTAAAATAAGACTACACCTCCCATAATTCTTTGGGGTTCACACTGGCTTTACAGATGGATACAAATATGATTGGCCAAAATGAATTATGAATGTTATGCTCATTTTAGCTTGGATAAGCAGGGGTGTTAACTCTGAAAATCCACTGCTTGTAAACTCAAGAGATTTAGCAAACATCAGGGTGAGTTTGTTAATATTTATTTTGGTATATTTTTCATGAAAAAAAAATCTTCATACACTACTGAGTTTCCTCTATCAGATGCATTCATAATCCAGAAAACTTCAATATGCCTTTGTTTTGTAATTTCTTTGAACCTCGAAAATGTAGCAACTATGGTGAAAGAAGATTGTGGTTTGAGTCCAAAATCACTGTCTTCAAAATAAGATGTCAATCTTCTTTTGAGATTTTACTTTATTTTATATTTCTAAAATCATAACCTTTCTTACATTTACAAGTAAATGAGCTAAGGTAATTCTGTTATCAATGAATAATTATGATAATAATATTATTATAAATAAATTAAATTACGTTCCTAACCATAAGCTAGTAGTATCAACATTTTGAATACAAATATCTCATTATTAATACTTAGTCATATGAGGGTTAATTATTTATGGACCATAGTAATGCAACATGTCAAAGTGTTTTATAATGTTCTTGAAAGCTTGTCATGGAGGGGTAGGACATTATTTCCATCCTATTAAAGTGGTTGAATTTATTGTTCTTGAAAAGGTTTTGGGAGATAAAAAATGTAATTGTGTCATTTGGTCAAGGTACAAAACTAATCTCTTTCTGAAAATGCCTACCATCAGTTGTGTGTGCTTTGTATTTTAATAATATGCTATTTCATCATGTAGTGTCCATTCTCACTTATTGTGAATATTGAGAATTCTAATGACTGGGGTAGCCATGAATGTCAAATATTACAGATAAATAATAAGCATATTGCAGTATACCATGATACTTTTTTATTGTATGAACATATTATTTAAAGTGACAAACTGTCTAGAGATGCATCTCTCTGACTCAAGGAAAAAAAACAATATAAAAAATGGATTTTTCAATCTGGAATACTAAAACCTTCAATGGATCACACAGACCATAGGGCTGCAAGAAATTGCTGACTTTAATTCCACTGGTCTGTTGGCTAATCTCTTTGATATTGTCTGAAAAACTAAGAGTATTTTTGAAGATCTTTTTACCCTACCATAAAAAGAAAGTATAATGTTAAACATAGCATTATCAAACTGATTAAGTGGCATGAAATAGCTTAAGCATTGAGGTGAGAAATTGAGTTCCAGTTAAAAGCACATCCTGATAAAGAGCAAAATGTGCATCCAATAAAATCTAGGTTGAGTTAAGACTGTTTCTAGATACTTTATTATAAGAAAATTACGTGTGTAGAGAAATATGTTCTCAGTTTTTTTTTTAGACATTAGCATTTGGGGATAAAATTAGACATAATTTGTAATAAAAAGAAAAAAAGACTTTAGACTAAGCTGTATGCAGAAACCTAGATATCTAGTTGTACCTTCTTAGGAAAGTTTATTATAAGGACTTTCCTGGAAATTATTATGGAATGACAACATTCTAGTTTTATGAACACCAGTGTGTGATGCTCTCTTTTTCTCTTATATTAGATATTGTGTATACCATAACTCCAGACATGCACCAAAACAGAATACTTAACTTTTCAAATTATTTACACCAAAATGAACATGTAAGGTAAATACTGAAATATATATATATAAAAAACAGAGAAAAAAAACTGTACATATGATGGAATATGTCTAAAAGTGTTTCTCTTGGAGAGACCAGTTTGTTCTGGGTAAATATCATCTGTAATACTTATTTTTCTGTTCATACAATCTCACTGCTCAGGGTAATTTTCATATCAGCTGTACACACAATGGCTGAGCTAGCGAATTGTAGATTTATATATATATATATATATAATAATATGCATGAGCTATGTTAAAAAAAATAAATATATATATATATATATATTGAAGAGTGAAGCAGCCATGAATGTCCAGTAATCTAGTAATTTAGTAATTATTAATCCATATATATATATATAGAATAATAATGAGTATTGCAATATAATTTGATACCTTTTGTATTGGACAAACGTCTTATTTATAATGACGAGCTTTCGAGAGGCTTAGCCTCCCTTTATCAAGTCTCAAGCAATACTACATGAGATGGAACCCTCACTTTGAATAATAACAGCAGATGCAGATAGCGTGGAAACAGCATCTGACATCATCAGGTAAATACATATATGGGGAATAAATACAACATAGCAAAGGAAACATATATACACATATTATATACACATATACATCAATATATACATGAAAAAGCAGAACACTGTAGTCCACAGTGATATATTTCCTGTTGGACAAACATCTCACTAAGAGTGCTAAGTCTGTTATTGTATAAGAAAAAAAAAAAAAAAAAATCACATGAAATTCTGATAATGTGTTAGAAAGCCCAAATCTATATTAAGTCCTGTGTTTTTAGTGTTGAAGAATGTGATCATCTTTATTTCAAATGCTTTTCTCTCTTGGATGCTTTTAAATTTTCCTCTGAGTATTTTGACTTTTAAGTTTTGGATGGAGTGATCATTCTGGCTAAAATGGTGTCCTACTGGGCTACAATAACTGTCTTCATTATGTTTTCTTATTGAATGCCTGAGTAAATTCATCCTTAAATGCATTTTTTGGCCGGTTTCTCCAATGTAACAGCCTGTGTCACATAAAGTGCATTGTATCATATAAACCACATTTGACGATGTACATGAATATGATCCTTTGATGTTATAGGTGTTGTTGTTATGTGTGGCTGTATCATCATTACAAATGTGTTGGCATAATTTACAGACACGTTTGTTACAAGGTTTAGTTCCATTTTTTGTATTTAGTTGTTCATTGGCCAATTTTCTGCTGACAAGTTTTTGTTTCAGGTTTGGTGGTTGTTTAAATGCAAGGATGGGAGGTTTTGGGAATATATTTTTTAATTCAGTATCTTCAATTAGTAATGGTTGTAAATCTTTAATTATTTTCCGAATTTTCTCTAAAATTGGATGGTATGTGGTCACTAGAGGTATGCGTGAAGTAGTTTCTTTTGTTTTGTAGTTTAATAGTTGTTCTCCGGGTATTTTGATGGCAGTTGATATTTTTGGGGTAATAATACAGGAAAGATATCACTGTGGACTACAGTGTTCTGCTTTTTCATGTATATATTGATGTATATGTGTATATCATATGTGTATATATGTTTCCTTTGCTATGTTGTATTTATTCCCCATATATGTATTTACCTGATGATGTCAGATGCTGTTTCCACTCTATCTGCATCTGCTGTTATTATTCAAACTGAGGGTTCCATCTCATGTAGTATTGCTTGAGACTTGATAAAGGGAGGCTAAGCCTCTCGAAAGCTCGTCATTATAAATAAGACGTTTGTCCACTACAAAAGGTATCTAATTATATTGCAATACTCATTATTATTCTATATATATATATATGGATTAATAATTACTAAATTACTATATATATATATATATATATATATATATATATATATATATATATATATTGTGACAAAGATGGCCACCGGGAACTGAGGTGATCTTGAAGGATTATAAAACAAAACGTGCAGTAGGGTGCAGTAGACGGGTATCTTATTTTGCCAGAGGGAAAAACAAAACAAAATAAACCTGGCAGCAACTTTGCTAGAGAAAATAAACATCTACATAGACGGACTTACTAATCGGCCTCAGGTAAACAAAAAGCAAAAGACCAAATAGGAGACCACAATTCCCTTCACCAGTGCGCACCAAATAGTCTCTTGAATATAGCAGGTCCTGTGGTCACAGATTTTCACTACCTAGTAATCAGGGCACCGGCCTACCTGTCTCACCATGTGCCCTGCCCCCAGGGACCCAGAAAGAGTACAGCAGGTACTCTATTAAATAAAGGCACTCATAATATAAACAGTGCCTACTCTGGAGTGGGAGGCGGGATGTAAAGATAAAGGTAAATTGCTTCTGACCTTTAGAATAGCAGGAAGGTAGTCTCTCCCAGTTTCCAAGAGACATTTGGTATACAGTGTTCCTTGCTGGCCCAGCAGCGCTGGTATATGCAGACTGCAGCTTTTCCCTAGTCTGAAGTCCTCAGTTCAAACGCTGTCTCCCCTCAGTTTCTCTCACAACTGAGGCTCACCTCCCTGTAGCTTGCACACAACCTCCTCATCTCTCCTTTCCAGGCCTTTAAATGCTGCTCCACCTGGCTAATTAAGTTAAGTCACTCCTGTATGGAACTCTTCAAAGCCCTGTAACCTGCACCATTCTCTGGGCACCATCACACTATATATATATATATATATATATATATATATATATATATATATATATATATATATATATATAGGTCAAATATAATGGTAAAACGGTAAAACGAGGTAAAATGAGGTTGTCTTACTTTTTTAAACCAATCATTTTGAAAAATATTTATAGAATTTTGTTTCATGAAAATGATTGGACTGTTTATTCTTTGAAATTGTATGGTTTCTTCCTCTTAAACTCTGCAACTAAATTTGCTTTTAAACTCACACAACTCCCAAAGAGGCACATCCAGCTGAGATGAGTTTTTATGAGATGAAGAGATGTTGACACTTATGATGATCTATTGATCTATCAAATATATAAGGATTATGAAAACATTTTTCTAAAAAACAAATCAGTCATGTACTGCCACAACAAGACTACTAAGGGTATGGTAATTATTATTGCAGCCATGTTTTATTTATCAGCATGTCAATTCTTCACAACATAACTAGGTGGAAGGACAATTTAATTTACATACTTCTTTTCATTTCTGGTTACTGTCATCTGGGAATCTTGTTTCCAAATTCTAGTGTTTTCTATAAGCATTCACCATTTTATTCTTAATGTGAAATTAATTATTTTTGCACTGTTCCTTTGAGGGTAGCAATGGGAAATTATGAAAAAGCTTGTAAAAGCAAAAACACAGTTTTCCACTGTTAAAAATCACAGCATATTTTTGTATTTGAAATAAGTTTTATTGAGAGAAAAAAAAAACTGAGTTGGTTTGTGTGAACTCACAACTCATCCCCACCAAAAACCTGTAAGTGTTGCAATTGGCTAATTTAGGCCTCAATTACAATTCTTCAGCAGAAGACAATAATAATAAAACAAATGGGGGGTGCCCCCATGCCCCCAATGAATCAAACATTGGGGTTTCCTTATACCGCATCTAAACCCATTAAATTTAAGTCCTACCATAACCAGTTACCATGTGTCTCCCAACGATCCCCAATAACTACTAAAATGAACCCCTACGTAAAATATTACCATATGCTTCATTTTGATTTGTTATGTCCTTAACCAAACAGATAACTGGGTTAGATAACGTATATTGCATATGAGTGATGCTAATTGGCGGAAATATGAATGACACATACTTCAGCTAAGCCTAGAAAGTCCCTATAAAAGGTAGGGGAAAAGCTCAGTTTTTTCCAACTATTTGTTTTTTTATAAAGCTCATGTTTTTAGAAAGTTCATGTTAATCTGTGGCTTGCTTTGTTATGGGAAGTGCTGATTTTCAATCTTGCAGACTCCTGGTACTTTTTGTTAAAAGGTATGTTTTAACTAAAAATAATTACATGTTTTACAGATAGGTTAAAACATACTATTTTTTGGATTAAGAAACAACTTTATTTTCAATTTTCATGTTTTATTAGGAGAGAATAAATATTTGGAATTACAACAATTTTTACATTCAGTAAATATGATTAAAAAAAAGAATAGGCATTTTTAAAAAAAACAAGAGATTATCCAGTTTAAGGCATTATTGTGGTTTGTATCTCCTTATATCTCAGGGGCTGTTACCAAGGACGGGATCACAGGTTCCCAATTCCATACAGCAGTGGAGTTATAGATAGGGTTTCAATCAGCCGGGGCAGGGGAGCAGTAGAATGAGAAAATCAGATAATAGTATCCCAAGTATAAGGAGACATAAGACATTTTTCCATTGGCACCCAAATTGGTTTGTGGTCCACTGAGTCATCTTGGGGAATAAAAGATAATTGGCCAGCTCTGTAGTAGAGTCTAGAATTGGGGCAAGATAATCCGCCTTTAGATTTGTGTCGATACATGGTAGATCTGGCTATCATGGGAAGTTTGGAGAAACAACTTCTTAACTCTGCTCCATTCAATCAGTTTAGTTGCCTACTACATTGAGATCATAATATGTAAGGGTGGTAAGCTTCCCCTATTTTTTGTAAAACTCACTACAATCTAAATTCACTATCTAGACTTACACTCACATTTTCACCCTATGCCCAGGCCCACTTCAATTCTTTTTTTCCATCTTGTATCACTTCACCGAAGTAAAATCTCACTTCATATTAGAGATGCTCTAAAACTCTACACATTTTGCACCTCTCTGAAGATTAATCTCTCAATTCAATATTGAAAAAACGTAATTCTCTCACCCTATTTCTCCAGATAAACAGCTTTCTATTTCATTAGTACTCCATTCAAGACAATAAAACATAAAGAGTAAATTTATCCCATCTATATGATAGAACACACTATTTAAATATGTAAATAAAACTTAGTAATCTTGGTCACTAGTGAGATTACAGTCTTAGAATTCTGAAGTGTCTGTGACAATACAGGATAGGACAGATTTGGTTGCTGGAAGCACTTCTGAATAGATTAAGAATATAGGAACTGTATCCACTTCGCCTGACTAAAATGATGAAAGCTCTGAAGTATGTATCCTTATGTATTCCGTGTAACACATCTCACCTTTTCTAGGGTCTACAAATTCCTACCCTTGCAAATATTTATAATTTTCATTATGAATAACCAAAGATGTTTTGAAACACTGTGCGCATCAAGTCTCTTTTTGATGTTCCTTCTGTGTTCATGCAATCTACTGTATGCTTAAAGGGTCTACTTGTCTTCCCCATGTACTGTAAACCACTTGGACACTGAAGACGGTATATCACAAAAGCTATATAGACACTATGAGCCTGATTCAAATGAGCAATTGTGACTTATAGTAGCCCTTAATGGAGGCTGTAAGTTATTTTCCTAATCAATTTTTGCTGACTACAAACGTGTTACGTGTTACGTGCTTGAAATCCTTGCAGTTGTTAAAACCGGAATTTACAACCCATCCAAGCCTTTGATCTGTCATGTCCGCAAGAGTTCCAAGCGCTAAATTGCAAATCACTATTCAATTTCTACAATTGCCCAAGCCCTCAAATATTTTCACACCCGTAAAGGGCAAATATAGGAGGAAATCCTACGAGTACTAGATAGGACTCGCAAGGGGGTTTAACCCCTGTCCATAGCACTGTAAATGCAAATAAAAAATCAATACTGCACTGTAAATGATGGTGAAAGTGATGAAATACATTAGAATTAATTGCACAACAGTCTCAAGCTCGCAAATCGACAATAAAAGTATAATTTATGTTTCATTTCAGAGTTATATCGATCTCAGGAATCAATGAGTTAATACATATCAGGCCACCCATATGGACTAGAATAGGAATTGGCATTCATTTTTCTTATTTTGTATTTTGTGGTTTTGCAAGTCAGATCCCATATCGGACCCCCAAACGCTAATTTACTGAAAAGTAATCTCCATGTTTTACAGACCTAATGAAGATGGTCTCATTTTCTATTGGCTGTTTCTAAATGGTTAGTTACAGCCTTGCTTAATTGACCATGTTCTCACCCTGAAATGCTACATACGAGTGCATG